>JAVGWX010000006.1:103812575-104412575 GCA_036924085.1 Ariolimax columbianus
TTGAAGTACTCGCAACAGTAAATGAATGTTAGTTTTATCTCCATGATAAAGGAGAAAAAGAAAAGGTATTTGGGGTAGAAAAGAATACGTTTTAAATAATTACCAGAAACAGGCATTTTTCTTTAACAGAAAGACATACAAAGGTCTATTAATATAATGAAAGCAATCTCAAGACACATAATTTAGAAAGGCAAGTTACAAAGATTAAAAGAAGTAATGGATTTGGAGCTCACACACAATACAGAAACAAATGAATTAAAGCACCCGAGTGTTATCCAAGCCTGACAGAGGAGCAAAGATTGCAACACTGTAACCTGCCAGGCATACCGCAAGAGGTTATGACAAACGTAGATTGACTACTCCATATAGTAGATACTTGAATCCTCAACAGCTTCAACAGATATAGACAGGCCAACGTTTGATGACTGCCTGGTATGTGTTGAAGATCTATCCTTATTGGGAACTGAAACGGTTTGATTCATTGAAATAAGATAAAGAACATCGGGATCATTAATGCCGTTTGATCACAACAGTGCGATCAGGGAAAAGTGTGGTTGATAAAATAATGACAAGAACAAACTTCATTTCATGTTCAAACGCATTCTATAGTGCTTTAAGAAATACGTGACGTTGGAATTTATGCATTTTCGTTATTGTTCATAAACCGATCAACTAAATTTTTTGCACGTGTCCTAATTTTCATCACGACGTTATTTGTATTAAATATATAAATTATGTAAACCACACGGAAGTATAACAAATACACATTTTCTTTTATTTTCACAATGCCATAGTTATGCCACATTTGACAATACTTCCGTTAATTGGCGGTATATTAAGAGCCGAAGGCGTATCAACATGTATTTTTGGGGTATGAGGAAATTATTTTTCCTTACAAATGTGTGTTATGTTTATAATATATGGATTTCCAGCAATTGCTGTGCGTGGAAAGAAAATTATATGATTAATGAATGTGTTTTTGTGGCAGTGTTTATTATTAATTAAATTATATGTTCCAAGCTTCTAGATAATTTAAGATTAAGAATGTATTAATTAATGTAATGTTTTGCGTTAAATAGCCAGAAACGGGATCAAGATGCTGCAGCGGTCAGCGACCCGTAGCGGACTGCTAGCGTCAGGGCCAGCGAACCAGAGCTGCCAAGACACTTCTACACCTCCACGTGGTGATCCTGGATAACAGGCTGCAGCAAGGCAGACGGGCTAAGGAGAAGGGATCGAAGAGGGAATGCTAACCCGGTACTCAAAAAACGCTTGCTGAAGTCGGATGTGTTGGACCGAAAGGTGCAAATATCGCAGCCAAGCTGTAAACTACGACACAACGCATTCCGTTCTATGGACTACATTCTGCTACTTAAGCCCTTTCATGGTCTGGTAGTGGGAGATTGAGAACGAACGAAGAAGAAAAAGAAATAACCAGATACGTAGAATATACTCGCCCTATTCAGAATAGAGTAACTTTATGAGATTGATGAATCGGCTGAATGAGTGGCAAACCTTCTTTCTACCAATAATCACTTTCCACTTTCATTGCATAGTCTTCACGTTTAATCCAGAATTGTTTGTCAATGTTTGAGAGATGACCTGTAATATTTAGGTTACATCTGATGGTTTGGGGGGGGGGGGGGGGGTTGTTGTCACTCGCCACCACTTGTCCTTTCACCTTTGCCTAAATTAATTCTATAGGATTTAAGTGAGACGTGAAACTTTTTTGATTTGTGTGTTTTTTGTACAAGTGACAACAATTCAAGTTAGAAGTACATTTTTCGTAAATTGAATGTGCTCCTTTGTTTGCCAACATTTGGTCTCTTTGTTAGTACTTGCTAATGTTTTTACCTTGTTTTCTAGTGACTCTGGGTTATGATATAAATCATTGTCCATTACCAAACAGGAAGGTCCATCTAACTACGTAACTAGTTTTCTAAATGTCCTTTCTAAGTATTTGGCCATTCATCTCTGAAAGATAAGTCCCGATTGTCGGTAGATTTTGTAAACAAACAAGAGTCCACCATTATTCAACAGTCCATTTTGTATGCTATCTGACTGGGCTATTTTCAGTCGCTATTCCTTACTATTTGGCTCACATTTCTTAATAGTTTCTTCTACAGATTGCAATTCTTTTACATTATCACAATGTGCATTTATCCATGTTTCATCTTTAAACATAATAACCTAATTTTCTTAAAGAATTTTTCAAATTTCCCGTAAATATTTACTTAAACCTATTAGGTTGGGCTTTTTACAAATGATATTTCTACTATCTGAATGATCGCAGAATGTGAAGTCAGCATCTTTTCTAGATTTCCTTTATGTAATTTGAGAGATCTTACTTTCGTTGTGCTTTTTCGGCTAAATATTTAATTTCCTTAGAGTCAATGCTTCTTTAGAATCCAACATTCTAAAGATTTCTCGTTTAATAGCTTTTTTGTCAAAACTATGAAATACCTCTTTTCTTCTCCGGTAGTATTTGTAGAAAGACTGTCATGTTCTAGTGTCACTAATGCTCAGATCACACATTGCTCTTTTCTCTGGGTTTTAAATACAACGATATGGGGACGGCGTGGCCTAGTGGTTAAGTGACATCACTCACAACCGAAAGGTGCTGGGTTCGATCCCCATCACAGCACCGGCCGTTACTCTGGGGAAGCAAACCCTTAGAAAATGCAGGAGGAAGCAGACCCTTACATAAAATGCATGCTGAAGTCGGATGCACTGGGCCGACAGGCGCAAAATAAAAACCACAGTGCAACGCACACCGCCTTGGGAATAAGAGAAATAAGGCGAACGCAAAAAACAAAAACAAAAAAACAAAAACACAACGATACAGACTCCCCCGATTAGCTTCACATAAGACATATTTATCGAACTTTGTTTGCTATGCTTTTTAGTGTAACGAATTTAGCTTCCAATGGGATTCGAATTAGCAAGTCACGATATATCTATGTTTCACCTTTACGATTTGAAAATAATTTTGATAACGAAGTAGTTCCTTAAATATTTTACAAACCTGGAAACTTTTCAGTGCAATAGTAATGAACGTTTACGTTTACTACAGAAACATGTGCAATATGTGGTTCTGTCTTTATGAGTTACTGTAGAACTCTTAAAATCCTATCTAGCAAAAACATACATTTGTTATATAAGTTAAGACGCCTCCAAATTACTCCATATGACTAGAATAAATGTAGCATAACCTCGATCTACCAATAACTAAACATATGTATTTTAATCAAATTTTATTTTAAAATTGCGGAGATAGATTATTTTCAAGATCAGCACATATTTCTGAACACACTATAGCTGTTGGTTTGAACGTGATAGCGATCACATGTAAAACAAAAATAATTGATTTGAACGTGATAGCTGTCACATGTAAAACAACAATCCATTTTGTTTAGTATTTATTTTGGTGGTGTGTCCCACTTTGACAAAAGTAAAAAATCTTCGAGAAACGCGAAAGAAGTCGAGCAAGGACAGGATATACTGGCAATTAGCTTTGTGGATGTTGAGGACATTCAGCAAAAAGTAATAGTCGTTGCCAGTGGAGGTATATGATTGCATATGCCAGTCCGTATGACCCACGAAGCAGAAGGTACAGCAACTGATGGTTTCTGATAAAATATATTTATTATCACCGACTGTAAGAGAAACGAGAGCAGGGCTATATGAGAATCGACGCGTCTGGGGGGGAGGATGCTCCGAGAAAATAAAGAACTAATGGAAAGATGTTGTAATTTGAGCCCTTGATAGCGTCAGAAGTAGGAGTTAATTTGTCGAGGAAGTGAAAGTTCAGGACTTAATGGACCGAACGTTTGAGAGATAGGCTATGGACGTGCTTAAACTACACGTGAACATAGTCAGAACTGTAAATGAGGAAAAGTCTAAAAGGAAATAAGGTGGGCAAAAATGTCCAAGTTCTTTTTTGTCGTGCCAAATGAAATAGACTAGGAAATAGTGGTAATAATAGCGGCCATATTTCGTTTGGAAACTGTTAAATATTTGGGGCAACATTTGTTCGCAACCGATTGGTTGGTGATTTTTTTCCGATCACTCAATCAGTTTTTGGTTATTAAAGTTGCATGCATTTCTGCTTTGCAGTCAAGGACATGTTTTGTTTTATGTTTTCAAAGGCTCAAGTTTTCTCGAAGTCTTATTTATCACTGCTTTCTCTTGTCATTCCTCAACTGATTCTTGTCGACTGGTTCCCCCTGAATGTTATTTTTTTATTCGAAGTGGGAAAACTGCAATTTCCGTTGATATAAGTATAGGCTGTTATATATTTTGAAAATATATCGTGTTTGTATAGCATAGCACAGTATACATTTATGTTTACCAGTATGATCTCGTAAGCCTATGAGATAAAGCCGAACAGATGGAACAAGAAATCTTGGGAAGAAGATGGTGCCTTCGAAGTACCCACAAGGAAAGAGCAGCAAGGAATACCACAAAACACTCGAAGAAGAGACCTAGAGGTTGATACAAAGCTAACAGGGAGACGCTGGACAGAATTAATGAAAATAGTACAGGATATGTCTGCTTCGAGAGAATTGGTTTGATGACCTAAGCACCCAATGTTAAAAGGGCATATAAGAAGATTGATTTGTATTTCCCTGGGCGAAAGGTACCATTTTAAAAGTAGCTGAAGCAGGCAAGCCCAAGTTTGTTAAATGTATCGGAGATAAAATGTTAATTGCTTTCCTCTTATAAATTGTATTTGCAATAAATTAAAAGTTGTGTAAATGTGTAATTATCTGTCTACTAGGGCATTATATGATCTATTTGTCTTATACTTATTATATTGTTTATATAAACATGTGCGCATACTAATTTTGTCGATGGGAGTCCTCTTGCATTTCAATCTTGTTTATGAACAGACATGATCCAAGTGACAAATGAATAGTTTATGAGAATTAACATCCACTTTAAAATGATTAGAGACTGAGTCTTTTGTTGGATATTTATTTATATGTACGGACAAGGCATAGAAATCGTGAATTATGTTTATGAAACTCACACGTATTCGAAAACGTGTCACAATTTTCTATATCAAAGTGGACATTCTCCTTTCCAATCTTGTATCTAAGTGCAGACAGTGCATATATAGAGACATCCTGCTATTGAAGTGATTCCTTTATGCTAATTATAAGTGCTGCTACATGATTTGATCATTGTGTTTCTGCTCCACGCCTTGCTAGTTTCCACACATACACTTTGCTTCATCATAGTCAGAGTTATTCTAGCTACCGTCAACAAAGTTGTGTCTTAAACAATGGTTTGCTGCACGCATCTAATGAATTGCATATTTTTGAGTTTATTAATTTACAATTTCTTCTTCGTTTGAATTCCAAGCCTTTTATATTCCAATATCAAATGCTGTGCGTCTTTTACATGCTGAAATTGCTCTTTGCTGTCATTTTGATTATCATTGTTTCTTTGATGTTTGATATTACCATTATTCCATTGGGGGTTTGACAATTTGTACATTTTACCTTTATTCCATTGAGGTTTGCCAATTTGTACATACTGTTATTGTTTCACTGATTTTACATATTATGATTTGCTCTCAAAGCTCTGAATCATAAATTAGTACCTAATCGTGAGCAAGTCACTGCAAGCAAATTTGTCATTCTGTGAATTAATATTTCTTCTCCTTTTTCTTCTTCCTGATTCCAAGAAAACAAGTAATTCGCTACTTTGTTGCTTATATAACACTTGGGTCAGATTCTGAGCTCTTTATCAATCCAGATTACCAGCCATACTCTGCAAACATTTGCTATTTCAATCGTTACATTTATCATACTCAGAGCAACAATTATTTTCCAAGTTCAACTGACATTTACAAAGTGTTTATATGCAAGCTGTTTACTTTGACTAAAATATCCCAGAAAAAAGATTAAATGTTGCTATGTATTTTATATGCAGAGAAATTGTGGAGGTCTGATATATTATAGAGTATTTTAAGCACATTTAACAACACCACATCGACAATGTGCTACATAGCAAGAACAGAAAAAGAAAATGTCAAAGCTCAAAACAAAAGAAAATGTCGCCAAAAATAAGAAAATCTAATATGTGCATCTCGAAAATCAAGCCAAGAGGGAATCACTGTTTACAAATATGTCGGTCGGTCTGCTAAAAATCGTCTCCCCTTTTTAACTTCCTATACTGCTTGTCTACATAAATTATCCACCAACCCACCCAAAATACACAAACCCATACCTAGCCCAACCCATCCATCCATCCATGCAGTTCTCCCTTCCAACACGCATGCGTGCAGCATTGTGTGTGTCTGTCTGTGTGTTTGTATGTCTGTTTGCCTCTCTGTCTGTCTATCTATCTTCGTACTTTATAACTTTATAACTACATATCTATCTTCCTACCTGCCTTACAATATCTACTTTTACACCTACTTACCTACGTACATAATTACCTGCCTACCTACATACTTACCTTTCTACCCATATTCCTACGCACTTTCCTAACTACTTATTTATCAACTACCTGCATATCTACCTACCTACACCCTACCTACTATCTTCCTATATGCATACCTAGCTAATAAACATACCTACCTAACTACACGCATACCCACATATTTCTACGTACGTACCTATCTACCTAACAATTTACCTACTAACCTACCTACCTACAGGTATGGTCGTGTGACTATCATGGGGAAAGACGAGAGAAGCAGCAGCGCGTCAACGAGATGTGCTGTATCTACACAGCACTTGTGTTACACACAACTTTCTTATTCGTGGAAGCTTAGGGCCGAGTAAGAAGCTTCATATTATTGGCCGTCTGTTTGGTTTTAAGAAAAACTGTTACTTCAATACTCTTTTACTTTGGTGTATATATATCTACTTTCCGTTTTTTAAAAAGATATTAGCTACTACATGATCTAACATCAGTTCCTAGTGCGCAACTCTCCTCAGTCCCCTATTATAACATACGTGGCAGGTAAAGCGGTTATCTGTCTTTGCTTCTATACAGTAGGTCTACTTGAGTTTTAACATGAAACTCCTGTTGTCTTGGAATTCTATTACGATATTCATCCTTGGCTGTTTTTGTTATATTAAAAAAAAAACCGCTACACAAATCCTAAATACACGCTGCACATTTCCATAAAAACACGCTACTCATATGAGACATTTTTTTTTTAAAAACACGCTACATGTGTTTGATATATCCCCAAAACACGATGTATGTGTTACACATCCCAAAACACACTACACATATCCCCAAAACACATTATATGTGTTTGACATATCCCCAAAACAGGCTGTACGTGTTACACATATCCCTAAAACACCTTGCACATGTTACACATATCCCCAAAACATGTTACATATCCCAAAAACTAGTTACACACATCCTCAAAACAAGTTACATGTTTTATACATAAACCCTCCTAAAAAAAAAAATTACACGTATTCTACACATTCCCAAAACACCTTACACATATCTCAAAAGTACGTTACACATATCTCAAAAGCACGTCCCACATATCTCAAAAACATTTTACATGTATTACACATATCCCCGAACCATGCTACAATTATACTAAACACACGCTACACACTTTACGCATAGCCCAAAAAAGCGTAACAGATGTTACACATCTTTAAACAAGTTACATTTGTTACACCTAATTCAAAACACGATACCCATATCCCAAAATCACGTTGCACACACAACACATATCCGAAATGACATTACACAGATCTTCAAAACACGTCATACGTGCTATACATATTTTCAAAATACGTCATTAATGCTACACATATCCCAAAACACATCATTCGTGCTACACATATCCTCAAAACACGTTACACGTGCTACACATATCCTTAAAACACGTCATACGTGCTACACATATCCTCAAAACACGTCATTCGTGCTACACATATCCTCAAAACACGTTACACGTGCTACACATATCCTCAAAACACGTTTCACGTGCTACACATATATTCAAAACACATTACAGGTACTACACATATACTAAAGGAAGCTACACATACATAAACACAAGTTACCCAGGTACTAAAAGATGCTTCACATATATGTGTTGTTGTTGTTCCGAATCCAGCAGCATCTGGGATCAACCCAACGCCGTGTAATGGTATCTTCACGTATTTATCAGCAGTTGTCTAGTGCGGTACACATATATAAAATACGTTACGCATGTTACACATATCGTAAAAATACACAAGTTTTACACATATTCCACAACACGTAAACAAATCCCCACGAAACACGTTATATGATACATGAATCTCAAAACGCGTTACACATCTTACACATGTCCCCAAAACACCTAAACGCTACTTTGAGACATAAACTATTTATTATATAAAAAGGATTCGATAAAAAATGGAGGTTTCGTGAAACCACTCGCTAAATGAATCTTCGTAAAGTGTGCGTTTCTGAAATACTGGAATGATTAAAAAGTAAACAGACAGCTGTGACGGAAGAAGAATACTGGTCACGACACATGATGCCTATACATCATTTTGTAATCACGATAGCGGAACTTGCGCACCACGCAGGAAGTCTGGGGCTAAAGTACGTTACGTGATCTTGCAGTGGTGGACTCTGATTTTGATGTAAATTGCTTTACATTTTCAGAAACGGTGCTTCATGCATCACCCGCCCTTCGGCTGGTCCACGCAGCATTTACATTTGGACTGCTCTACGCATCACCTACCTTTGGGCGTGTTCTATGCATCACCAGCCTTTGAGCGTGTTCTATGCATCACCTACCTTTGAGCGTGTTCTATGCATCACCTACCTTTGGGCGTGTTCTATGCATCACCTACCTTTGGGCGTGTTCTATGCATCACCTACCTTTGGGCGTGTTCTATGCATCACCTACCTTTGGGCGTGTTCTATGCAAAACCTACCTTTGGACGTGTTCTATGCATCACCTACCTTTGGGCGTGTTCTATGCATTACCTACCTTTGGGTGTGTTCTATGCAGTACCTGCCTTTGGGCGTGTTCTATGCATCACCTACCTTTGGGCGTGTTCTATGCATTACCTACCTCTGGATGTGTTCTATGCATCACCTACCTTTGGGCGTGTTCTATGCATTACATACCTTTGGGCGTGTTCTATGCATCACATACCTTTGGGCGTGTTCTATGCATCACCTACCTTTGGGCGTGTTCTATGCATCACCTACCTTTGGGCGTGTTCTATGCATCACCTACCTTTGGGCGTGTTCTATGCATCACCTACCTTTGGGCGTGTTCTATGCAGTACCTGCCTTTGGGCGTGTTCTATGCAGTACCTGCCTTTGGGTTGCTCTATGCAGCACTTGCCTTTGGACTGCTTCCCGCATCGCCCGTCATTGTACATTCTCCACTCATCACCTGCCATTGGAGATTATCCACGCATCACCTGCCATTGGCTATTCTCCACGCATCACCTGACATTGGCCATTCTCCACTCATCACCTGACATTTGCCATTCTCCACGCATCACCTGACATTGGCCATTCTCCACTCATCACCTGCCATTGGCCATTCTCCACGCATCACCTGCCATTGGCCATTCTCCACGCATCACCTGACATTGGCCATTCTCCACTCATCACCTGCCATTGGAGATTATCCACGCATCACCTCCCATTGTACATTCTCCACTCATCACCTAACATTGGCCATTCTCCACGCATCACCTGCCATTGTACATTCTCCACTCATCACCTGACATTGGCCATTCTCCACGCATCACCTGCCATTGTACATTCTCCACTCATCACCTGACATTGGCCATTCTCCACGCATCACCTGCCTTTGAGCTGCTCCACGCAGAACTTACTTTTGGATTGCTCCACGCAGCACCTGCCTTTGGACGTGTTCTATGCAGCACTTGCCTTGGGCTGCTCCATGAATCGCCTCCCGTTGGACTGCTCCACGCAGCACCTGCCTTTGGACGTGTTCTATGCAGCACTTGCCTTGGGCTGCTCCATGAATCGCCTCCCGTTGGACTGCTCCACGCAGCACCTGCCTTTGGACGTGTTCTATGCAGCACTTGCCTTGGGCTGCTCCATGAATCGCCTCCCGTTGGACTGCTCCACACAGCACCTGCCTTTGGACGTGTTCTATGCAGCACTTGCCTTGGGCTGCTCCATGAATCGCCTCCCGTGGACTGCTCCACGCAGCACCTGCCTTTGGACGTGTTCTATGCAGCACTTGCCTTGGGCTGCTCCATGAATCGCCTCCCGTTGGACTGCTCCATGCAGTACCTGCCTTTGGACGTGTTCTATGCAGCACTTGCCTTGGGCTGCTCCATGAATCGCCTCCCGTTGGACTGCTCCATTCAGTACCTACCTTTTGACATTCTCCACGCATCACCTGAAATTGTACATTCTCCACTCATCATCTGCCTTTTGACATTCTCCACGAATCACCTGTTTTTGGACATTCTCCACACACCACCTGCTGTTGGGTGTCCTCTGTGAATCAATTGATCTTGGGCGTTCTCCCTGCATCCCATGACTTTGTACGTGCCCCATGCATTACCTGCCTTTGCCTCCTTTATCTACATGGGTTGGGTTAGGTAATTCTATAGGTCAATGTAGAGGTAACGTTTTATCAAACAATGCGGTCGCGGAAGAAGTGTTATAGACTTCTTCGTACTAGGTCTCATCTTCTAGTGTGTTGGGGTGGTCAAGTTCCTACATCGATAAAATTCCTTCTCTAACAGTAAGTAAGGTATTCATTTGCATTATGGTAGACTGAAGCGTGAATTTGCATAAACGCGAATCCTGCACATTTTCCGTTAGATGGACGCGATCTGGCACCTATGCCACTCAGATGACAAGAGTAGAACGAAGAAAATACAAGCCAGAAAGGTCAGTGAACAATGGAAGGCAGAAGGGTTAGTGAACAAACGCTAACAGTTTTTACAGAATGAAGAGAACTGAATATTATGAAAAATGTATGTTCTGAACGTTGTATGTTGTAAACGCTGTATATTGTAAATCTTGTATGTTATGAACAGTGTATGTTATGAACATTGTATGTTGTTAATGTTGTATGATGTGAATGTTATATGTTGTGAAAGTTGCATGTTGAGAATGTTGTATGATGCGAACGTTGTCTCTTTTGAATGTTGTATGTTGGTAATGTTGTATGTTGTTCACGGTCAATATGGCGCCGACCATGGCAGCACTCGATTTCGTTCTCGAAGAAATGGTGTTTTGTTTGTGTTCTCTATGACAACTCTCGGACTACTAACATGATTCCTGGATATCTTCTTCTTCTGCGTACACAGTCAGACAGTAACCATTATTTTTTCGAAAAAAGCGGCGGTCATCCTGAGACTCTCGCCACTACCATAGAGCTTGTCTTGCAGTTCCACTGGTAATGGCCACATCTGCTCTCTCTGATCCTCGTATGTCGGGCAGTTCTGCAGCAGATGTTCAGTGGTCATTTTACCAGTACCGCACGGGCATTCGTCGGTACACCCTATCTTCAATTTGTTGAATAGGTGGTACCTCAGTCTGTTGTGGCCAGTGCGAAGTCTGAAGACAACGACCTGCTCTCTTCGGTTCAACTGGTAATAGGCATCGTTTTTGGTGTAACCAGTATGTTCGGTTTCCCATTTGGTCATGTATCTGGCTTTGATAAGCCGTTTTGACTCTTCGTACGTCATACTGGTATCTGTTTGTGGTAGCCTTGCACCTTCTTTTGCCAGTCTGTCTGCCTCCTCGTTGCCTTGGATGTTGCAGTGTGACGGAACCCACTGTACCACTACCCTTTTTGGTGCGGACTGCTGGCACAGTTTGCAGAGTGCTGCTCTTAAGTCATTAAGCTCAGTGTTTTTCTGGCTTTTTAGCGCTGTGACTACGGCGAGAGCATCTGTCAGCAGGACTATATGGCTCTCATTTTCACTGTGTGTTACCATTTCTTCCACTGCCGCCCTCAGTGCCTCTGTCTCCGCTCTGAAATTGTTTGTGTACTTACCAGTAGCGAATGACAGTGTTATTTTTCTGCCATTTGGTAGGTTCAGGAATGCTCCTGCCCCTCCGTTCTGTGTAGTGTTTGTTACAGAACCGTCGGTGTATGCATGGGTCCAGTCCATGCTTGGGTAGCTTTTCGTTATGAAGCTTAGGGTAGTGTCTCTCCTTTCTTTTTCAGTCTGGCAGTTTTTGTTTGCAATACCTGGTATATTTTCTACCACCTCTGGAAATATATCCTGCCTCCAAGTAGGTTTTCGTACAGTAGTGATGGGTTTTGGTGTTGTTAGTGCGTTTATGGGATCTTCGTGCATCTTTGCTTTGGCTTTTTCTGCAAAGTTTCTCCGCTTTAGTTTCCCATTTCCCAGATTGTTTAGTCTCTGGTACATTGGATGGTCCGTCAGTCTTCGGAGTTTCTCTGACTGCAGCTGGGCTCTGCAGTCTCTTCTATCGGTCATGGATTGCAGTTTTGTAATCTTTTCAAGTTCTACAATTGGCGTTGACTTCATGCCACCTGTTATAATTCTCATGGCTTGGTTTTGAAGTTTGTTAACTTTATCGAAGTTCGCCTTCGCTGCTGTTGTCCATGCCGCAATGCCATACTCGAGAACTGGTCTCACTCTTCCAGTGTACAGTTTCTTTAGTATGCCTTCGTCTGCTCCTCAGCTTGTGCCAGCAAGTTTCCTCATGATCGCCATTCTTTCTCTGGCTTTCATTCGGTTTCTCTCAATCTGACTTTTCCATGTCATGCGCCGATCAAATGTGACTCCCAGATAGGTTGGGTTGTCGTTTGGCTGCAGGATTTTGCCATTTAGACTTAATTTGGGGTTTTAATGAGAGCGAGAATATTGTGCACGTGGTTTTCTCCTCGTTTATTTTGACCAGCCATGAGTTCGCCCACTCTTCCAGCGATGTTAGGGCCGTCTGCATCCGATTTCTTGCTATGGTGAGATTCTTTTCAGAGGTCCACATAGCCAGATCGTCTGCAAACATTGAGCTATGGACTCTTCTTAGTATATTCTCTGTAATATCGTTTATATATACCAGGAAGAGTGTGGGTGACAATACTCCCCCTTGGGGTACTCCCTGCTCGAGTGTCACCTTTTTGCTCATCTGCCCTTGTACTTGGACTCTGGCCGTTCTTTGTTTGAGGTAGTGGTTGATCCACTTGTACATCTTCCCACAGACATCACTTCTTCTTAGCTTGACTCTAAGTCCATCCTTCCAGACTTTGTCAAATGCCTTTTCCAGATCCACCCAAACAGCTACTGTGTGTTTCTGTGCCTGGTAGGCATCTTCTATCTCCTGGGCTATGAGGATGACCTGGTCCTCAGTGGATCTGTGCTGTCTAAAGCCGGCTTGCTGTGGAATTAGTATTCGTTTTTCTTCCAGATGCCACATCAGTCTGGTGTTTATCATCCGTTCCATCAGCTTGCCGACACAGCTCAGTAGGCTTATGGGCCTGTATCCATTTGGATCTGTTTTGTCCTTTCCTGTTTTTGGTACTGGTACCAGTATTGCATCTTTCCATGCCTGTGGTACAATTCCCATTTTCCAGCTTTGGTTTAGGACCGATAGCAGTTTCTTCTTCGCTGTATGGCCCAGCCCCATCAGCATTTCGTTTGTTATCCCGTCTTTTCCGGGAGATTTCCTTTTCTTTAGTGTTCTCATAGCCTCTTCCATTTCGCGCATTGTTAGTTTGGCCATCATGTGCTCTTCAGGAGCCGTATTTATGTTTTCGTGTCCCTTTAGCTCTTCGCTAATGTCTGTATGCTTATCTGCAGGGACCTCGATGTGGTTTGCTCTGGCATAGTGATCGACAAAGGCGTTTGCGGCTTTCTTACCTGTGATCAAGTTCTCGCCTTGCTTGATAGTAATTTGTTTATTTGACGGGGTTTCGTCATTCATGGCTCTGACTAGCTTCCATAGCTTGTTCCCTTCTTTGTCCAGGTTTAGACTTTCCGTTTTATTTTTCCAGCTTTCTCTTGCTGTTTGCTTGAGAGTGTGTTTGTATTTCGCCGCGGCGGCTTTGAGGGCGATGTTTGCCTCCATGGATTTTTCTCGTTCTGCCATGTTCCTAGCATTTGTTACTGCATCTTCCACTTTCTGTAACTCATCATTCCAGTAGGGCTTATAGTTTTTCCTAGCTCCTCTTGGGATGGTTTCAGTGGCGGCTTGCATTATTGCCTTGCTTAGGCTCTCTACCATGGGCTTCATTTTGGTGTTTCGTGTGTTGATGGTTTCACACAGCCCATCTGTCAGGATTGCAAATCTGTCCCAGTCGGCTCGTTTGTAATTCCAACGTGGGAGCGGTTTTGTTTCCTGCGGGCCTACTTCCATGTCAATGGTTAGCCTGATCGGCCTGTGGTCGCTACCTGCCAGTTGGTTTAGCACCTGGCGGTCTATTTTATAGTGTATGTCCTGTGTGGAGAAGGCCAAATCTGGAGTCGAGGTGGTATGCCATGTTCTTGAATAGAAGCTAGGGCTATCCTCCGGCCTATTGATTAGGGAGAGATTTGCATCTATCTCCCAATCTTCCACTTCGTCACCTCTGCTGTCTGTGTCAGAGTATCCCCATCTCTCCGAGTGGCTGTTGAAATCTCCAACTACTATGCAGTTGGAGTCTCTGACCTCCATACTCGAGAGCGATAGGTCTCTGTTTGGTGGTCCGTACAGATTGAAAATGCGGAGCTTCGTCTCTTGAGCCATTATGTCAACTCCTACAATTTCTGCTTGTCCGGTGTGATTGACAGGTACCGCGCTACTCGGTATGCTGTTTCTGGTCAGTATCAGGACCCCTCCTTTGTGGCCTTCTCTATCTAGACGGAAGGTCTGGTATCCTGTGATTGAGAATTTATGGTTATTGTTGAGGTGCGTTTCCTGGATACATGCCACGTCAATCTTACCTTCATGCAGGTGGTGTGTTAGGGAAAGTTTTTTGTTAATGACTCCCTCCGCATTCCACTGTAGTATTTTGAGGGTCTTGAGGTTTTGGCCAATAGACGTTGCCCCATAGCCATGTGCCTTGACTCCACGACACATGGGTGGGTGACCACCAGTAGTCAAGGGTGGGCCCCTTCGAGGCGTGAGGCCCGGCACTATCGCTGCCTGGCGGGACTCCGCAGGATGAGCGCCATACGTTTTTCGAATAGGTTGTACTGCCATCATACTGTGATTTACGTTGCACTGTTTTGTTAGGCTTGCGGCCCCGTGCATCCGATTTCAACAGGCGTTTCTGTAGGGATGCCCTCCTTAGCCTTTGGCTGTCCCCAGCCTATCTGCAAGGCAACAGTTGTTTACGATCAGAGTTTTCTCTCTTATGGAAGTTGTCTTACCAGACTATCGAGTCTTCACTACTCGTGTCTATAGGGTGATTCCTGGATATAAATGTGCCTACCTGGGAATTAAGTATACTAATGTGAACAAAGTGATGCAACGAAGCATATAACAGTGTATTTTTAGCGTCACCCAGATAGCGAAGCATGAACAATGAAACGGAGGTCATCCTGACCCAGGTATGTCGACAGTACTCCAGAGCAGAGCTCATCACACTTCGATCAGCACACTACATACCACATCCAACACTACATCCGACATCCCTCACTACATCAAACATTACATCAAACACTACATCCAACATCCCTCACTACATCAAACACTACATCAAACACTACATCCGACATCCCTCACTACATCAAACACTAAATCAAACACTACATCCCACACTACATCCGACATCCCTCACTACATCAAACACTACATAAAACACTACATCCGACATCCCTCACTACATGTAACACTACATCAAACACTACATCCAACACTGCATCCGACATCCCTCACTACATCAAACACTACATCAAACACTACATCAAACACTACATCCCACACTACATTCGACATCCCTCACTACATCAAACACTACATCCCACACTACATCCGACATCCCTCACTACATCAAACACTACATCCCACACTACATCCGATATCCCTCACTACATCAAACACTACATCCGACATCCCTCACTACATCAAACACTACATCCCACACTACATCCGACATCCGCCACTACATCCGCCACTACATTAAACACTACATCCCACACTACATCCGACATCCCTCACTACATCATACACTACATCCAACACTACATCCGACATCCCTCACTACATCATACACTACATCCAACACTACATCCGACATCCCTCATTACATCATACACTACATCATACACTACATCCCACACTACATCCGACATCCCTCACTACATCAAACACTACATCAAACACTACATCAAACACTACATCAAACACTACATCCGACATCCCTCACTACATCAAACACTACATCGAACACTACATCAAACACTACATCAAATACTACATCAAACAGTACATCCGACATCCCTCACTACATCAAACACTACATCCGACATCCCTCAATACATCCCACACTACATCACACACTACATCAAACACTACATCAAACACTACATCAAACACTACATCCGACATCCCTCACTACATCAAACACTACATCAAACACTACATCAAACACTACATCCGACATCCCTCACTACATCAAATACTACATCCCTTCAAACTCAGATCTGCATCGGTTGCGGAAGCTGAGAATTCATTTAACCAAGGCGGCATCGGAACTCATAAGTAAACAGTCAATTCGCAAGACCACGGGAAAGAGAGGTGGAAGAAGAAAACAGAAACAAAGACACACGGAAACAAATACCTCAACGCCCCGCCCTAGCAATAACAGAAAAGCGGAGAAAATGAGCAAATGAGGCACACGCTGACATCTTACTATCTGCATCGGAATCGTTCACTAGAAGTCTTGACAATGTCTTGCCTCTAGAACACGTTGGGCGGACGAGGGAGGGAGGAAGGAAGATCCTGCGCACATCTCCCTCACTAAAGACAAATTGCGTATATTACGACATCACCATACAAATCAGACCCTGACCAGCGAATTTCGGCTGGAAGGGATCCCAAACTACAGCAGCAAAACTGGCAGGGATCCCAAACTACAGGTGTGGAACAGACAAGAATCTTAAACTACAGGGGCGGAATAGGCAGGGACCCCAAACTTCAGATGTGCAATAGGCAGGGACCTCAAACTACAGAGGCGGAACAGGCAGAAAACGATCACGAAAACTACCGAAACCGTTTGCAACATGAAATGTCCGCACGCTACTGGACAACGCCAAAGCGAATAGGCCGGAACGACGAACAGCACTGATCGTCAGGGAACTGACTAGATACAACATCATGTAGAGCTTTATTTCAAAAGTACACGAAATTAGGCAGAATTTGATGGTCTCAGATTGGAATTGTCATGAGTTACTGAGTCTTCTACTGTATAGCAAGATTAGAAAACGCATAAAATTAACGTACAGAATGATCAAAAGCATGGATGAAAAACAAACGACAAAAGTCATAGGGAAATTGTGAACAAATATAGGGAATGTGTTAAACGTCTGTTTCCAGTAATTGATCGTGCACCACTACAGTTGATTGTTTGACATTACGAGAAGAGACCTCACAGAACTGCATCAGCTTCAGAGTTTCTCCGCATATTAGTGCGCGAGGGCCCCTTGATAAATATGTGTAACTGTCGGAGTCTCTCCGCATATAACTGCCGATGTGTCTGATTGATATTTACACAACAGATGGAAGGATATAGGTCAATAACCGGTCACGTCTCTTTCTCTACCAAGCCATGAAAAAGGGTTTTGCAAGTAGCAGGACGTAGCCTGGAGAACAGAATGCGTTGTGTTGTAGTTTACAGGTTGACTATTATATTTGCACCTTTCAGTCAAGTACATCCGACTTCAGCAGGAATATGTTCATCTGCCAACCTTTCTCCTTAGCCAGTCAGTGGGGTGTTGTAATCTTATTGAGGATGACTGCGTGGTGGCGTAGAATGGTTTTGGCAGCTCTAGTTCGATGGTCGTGAGTCTAGTAGTCAGCTTTGGGGCGCTGATCTATGGCAGCTCCCACATTGATCCCGTAACATGATATGAACCTGATGTGTTGGAATTGTAATACAAGCTCATAAGCCATGAGATAATGATAATCATTGACGATGTTTGGGACGGCGTGGGCTAGTGGTTAAGTGACATGGCTCACAACCGAAGGTGCTGGGTTCGATCCCATCACAGCACCGGCCGTTATCCCGGGGAAGCGAACCCTTAGAAAATGCAGGAGGATACAGACCCTAACATAAAATGCATGCTGACGTCGGATGCACTCGTCCGACAGGTGCAAAATAAAAATCACAGTGCAACGCACACCGCCTTGGGGAATAGAGAAATAATGCGAACGTAAAAATCAACAAAATGGACGATGTTTCTTTGGTAGAAAGTTGTAGTGGCTCCTATTGCATTCCGCAGTGTATTTGGGAAGGTGGACCGGGGTCTTCCTGTCTGTAGTGCAATGGGAGGCTTCTCAGTAAGTTCACCACTAAGAGAATCACAGTTCAATCACCACGTTGGTCAGGCTACTGTGACACAGCCTGTTTTCAGGAGCGCGTGGATAATGGGGTGGTCTACGGATTTTCAGATTTCATATTGGAAATTTATTCCACGTGAGTCCGCAAGTGACATACTGATTAGTACATTTGATTTCACATCTATGGGAGGCCAGTTTGTACCGCATAGTATGGTTCAGTTTACTCAGCCGTAAAGTGGTTTATTTTTTTAAACTTACATTTAGAGAAATGAACACAGCGAGAAATAGAAGATGTGACCTAGCTTCTTCTGAGATGAGACATCAAACATAAAACTCTCTAACACTTCTTGTCAGTGACCATTTCGGACATTGAACGGCTAAAATAATTCATAACATATATCGGAAAACGAAATTGTAAACAACAAAGCTCAATTCTGCGACATTCAACAGTTTTCTTTGTCTACCGGGATTGAGAACCGCCAAGTTGTACTGAATGAACTGTCTATATATATATCTATGTATTGTAGGCGCAGTAGTTCTCTAACTTTGCATGCGTTGTGAATTTATAATTCATTTAAATGATTCTTTCTCCAAATGACAATACCTGGAGTACATCTAGAAGTAATATAAAACAAAGTGCCACATGTTTGGTACAGTGTATACTCGCTATAGATTCTTGAAATGGCTCATTGAGAGCCATACATATTATTCGCTTATAGTTGTGGTTAAGTGAAAGGACATTCACATTAATATGAGAATACATCACTCAAGGTTCTTGGATCATCTAATTCTTTAATTTGGTCGTCTTATTTCTTTTACATACTGATGTTCTTCTCAAACTTCGTCGTTAGCTCTAACATAATTGCACCTTTTTCCTAACAAACGCGTGTCTTCTCTCGTGGCTCAACATGCTGTCTATCAACTGGGTTGGAACGTGCCGTACTGCAACTCTGTCCCTATAGTAAAGTCGACATACTTGGAAAACGTGTCCTTACCTTTGCGTGTCTTTTCTGTCCCTATAGTCAAGTCGACATACTTGGAAAACGTGTCCTTACATTTGCGTGTCTTTTCTGTCCCTATAGTCAAGTCGACATACTTGGAAAACGTGTCCTTACCTTTGCGTGTCTTTTCTGTCCCTATAGTCAAGTCGACATACTTGGAAAACGTGTCCTTGCCTTTGCGTGTCTTTTCTGTCCCTCTAGTCAAGTCGACATACTTGGAAAACGTGTCCTTGCCTTTGCGTGTCTTTTCTGTCCCTCTAGTCAAGTCGACATACTTGGAAAACGTGTCATTGCCTTTGCGTGTCTTTTCTGTCCCTCTAGTCAAGTCGACATACTTGGAAAACGTGTCCTTGCCTTTGCGTGTCTTTTCTGTCCCTCTAGTCAAGTCGACATACTTGGAGGGCTTGTCCTACCATTTGCGTGGACTGTATCTCTAGTCAAGTCGACATACTTGGAGGACTTGTCCTACCATTTGCGTGGACTGTATCTCTAGTCAAGTCGACATACTTGGAGGACTTGTCCTACTATTTGCGTGGACTGTATCTCTAGTCAAGTCGACATACTTAGAAAACGTGTTCTTCTGATTAACTGTTCTCCCCACAAAAGCACACGTCCGTGTATGTGCACATTGAATATTTGGTATACGAGTTTGAGGGTGCCAGTTCGCGGTCTGAATATTATCACATGTAGGTGTGGTTACGGTTTGGTGTTATAGTAGCTCTCTATCCTCAAAGGGTTGATATCATTTGCCACCATTCACAGAAATACGATAACCCGTCCCCCAAGATCAGTTTAACCCACTCACCGGCACTATCCTCTTTGAGCCTTTTCATTAGTTGCTATTCTTACAGGTTTCATAAATTGAGTAGTCATTCAACAAATTATGAAAACCATGCATCATGACATCCGGTCACCCACCTAGAAGCACAGGAGCAGCTTGGTCTTCCAATAATGTGTTACCGTCACACATTTTGTAATAGGAGTCGTCACTCGATAACGTATGAGAGCCTTTGTTCCAGATTCTTTCATCTCCCACTGAGAGACACCATCATGCTGGGCTTACAACAACTTGCTACTGTCGTAAGTTTCGTAAATAAATGAGTCGCCACTCAATACGCGTGAGAGCTCTCGTGTCTGTCGTTGGAGCACTCACTGAGAAACGCTGTCTTTCATGATTCTTACAAATAACTTATTGTCCACAAGTGTTCCGCCATTTTCAGCCAATGAATTCGAAAACAACAAACTCCATTTATCTCCCTCTGTATACTTTACATTCCTATGAATTCCTCGTTCATGACTTTATCAACCAATCAGTTAGAGAGGACAGGGAGCTATTCTATTGAGCAGGGATTTGTATACATTTGTTCACACACGTTTTCACATTCTGTTTAGCTCATTAGAATTGACTTCACTGTACTCAGGGTACATCCACAGGCGCTTGTCTCACACGGCAAATATCGAAGTGTGTGGATAATGATGGTTGCTGTCGCTAGTTGGTTGTTCATACCAGTCCTGCACCGTCATATCATGAGCCGTGCTGCGTTCGAAACTCCATTGATTGCAGAGTAATGCAGTCTGCGACATATTCACATTGTATCTATTACGGTGTCCTCATCCAAAAAATTTCTAAATGTCATCCCTATCCATATACAATGTATCCACAATTGGTGCTTGCCAAAACGTGAAGTCAGCATTTCCGTTACAACATGACCAGGAAAGTAGATCCACACCAACCCCTGGAGATTTATTGGCATCTACAGCCGCCATCCACTCATGTCTTAGCCGGCCATGTTGGACCTTCCGAAAGAAAGGATTGGGAGTCTGACACGATGACTGCCCCTCTTAAAGAGGTTCCAGAGAGCTGTAGCTACTGCTTCCATCTCTAATCTCGTACTGGAGATTGTTGATCTATACGTCCCACTCCTCTCAGCAACATCCTGACTCTCACTCTAACAGTAAAACCTAAACTGACCTCTCAATCTACAAGAGAAGCCGTAATTTAGCCTCTCAATCTAACAGAGAAGCCGCAATTTAGCCTCTCAATCTAACAGAGAAGCCGCAATTTAGCCTCTCACTCTAACAGAGAAGCCCCAACCTGACCTCTCACTCTAGAAGCCCCAACCTGACCTCTCACTCTAACAGAGAAGCCCCAACCTGACCTATCACACTAGAAGCCAAAACCTGACCTCTCACTCTAACAGAGACGCTCCAACCTGACCTCTCACTCTAGAAGCACTAACCTGACCTCTCACTCTAGAAGCCCCAACCTGACCTCTCACTCTAACAGAGACGCTCCAACCTGACCTCTCACTCTAGAAGCACTAACCTGACCTCTCACTCTAGAAGCCCCAACCTGACCTCTCACTCTAGAAGCCAAAACCTGACCTCTCACTCTAGAAGCCAAAACCTGACCTCTCACTCTAGAAGCCCCAACCTGACCTCTCACTCTAACAGAGACGCTTCAACCTGACCTCTCACTCTAGAAGCACTAACCTGACCTCTCACTCTAGAAGCCCCAACCTGACCTCTCACTCTAGAAGCCAAAACCTGACCTCTCACTCGAACAGAGAAACTCCAAACTAACCTCTCACTCTAACAGAGAAGCTCCAACGTGACCTCTCACTCTAGAAGCCCCAACCTGACCTCTCACTCTAGAAGCCCTAACCTGACCTCTCACTCTAACAGAGAAGCTCCAACCTGACCTCTCACTCTATAAGTCCCAGCCTGACCTCTCACTCTAGAAGCCCCAACCTGACCTCTCACTCTAGAAGCCCCAACATGACCTCTCACTCTAGAAGCCAAAACCTGACCTCTCACTCGAACAGAGAAACTCCAACCTGACCTCTCACTCTAACAGAGAAGCTCCAACCTGACCTCTCACTCTAGAAGCCCCAACCTGACCTCTCACTCTAGAATCCCTAACCTGACCTCTCACTCTAACAGAGAAGCTCCAACCTGACCTCTCACTCTATGTCCCAGCCTGACCTCTCACTCTAGAAGCCCCAACTTGACCTCTCACTCTAGAAGCCCCAACCTGACCTCTCACTCTAGAAGCCCTAACCTGACCTCTCACTCTAATAGAGAAGCCCCAACCTGACCTACTCTAACAGAGAAGCTCCAACCTGACCTCTCACTCTAGAAGCCTCAACCTGATCTCTCATTCTAATAGAGAAGCTCCAACCTGACCTCTCACTCTAGAAGCCTCAACCTGATCTCTCATTCTAATAGAGAAGCCCCAACCTGACCTACTCTAACAGATAAGCTCCAACCTGACCTCTCACTCTAGAAGCCCCAACCTGACCTCTCACTCTAACAGAGAAACTCTAACCTGACATCTCACTCTAACAGAGAAACTCCAACCTGACCTCTCACTCTAACAGAGAAACTCCAACCTGACCTCTCACTCTAACAGAGAAACTCCAACCTGACATCTCACTCTAACCGAGAAACTCCAACCTGACCTCTCACTCTAACAGAGAAACTCAAACCTGACATCTCACTCTAACAGAGAAACTCCAACCTGACATCTCACTCTAACAGAGAAACTCCAACCTGACATCTCACTTTAACAGAGAAACTCCATCCTGACCTCTCAATCAAACATAAAATCCGCGACCAGAAATCTCGCAGGCTAGCAATGAGCCATCGGTATATATTTTTCTGAATTAAAAGAATTTGCCAGTTTGCTGTCAAATCGTTCATTTTAATTTCTAATAACATAACATTTTCCAAAACACAACATTTCACATAACACAACATTTCTCATAACACAAAATTTCCCATAACACAACATTTCCCATAACACAACATTTCTCATAACACACCATTTCCCATAACACAACATTTCCCATAACAGAACATTTTCCCAAAACACAACATTTCTCATAACACAACATTTCCCATAATACATTTCCCCTAATCCAACATTTCCCATAACACAAACTTTCCCATAACACAACATTTCCCATAACACAACATTTCCCATAACACAACATTTCTCATTACACGACATTTCCCATGGCACAACATTTTCCATCACACAACATTTCCCATAGCATAACATTTCGCATTACACAAAATTTCCCATAACACAACATTTCCCATAACATAACATTTCTCAAAACACACCATTTAGTTCAAGACTGATTTGACCGCTAGTCTGTTCTTCAACCAATTGCAAATTTAAGTGAAAACTAACCCTTTAATCCCACCACACCCCTCCCCATTTAAAATGAATTCCTGGTTCAAAATGCTGTCACAGCTGGGAGTGTAACTGCCCCATAACACATTTCCCATAACACAACATTTCCCGGACCACAACATTTCCCAGACCACACCCTCTACGCCCACCCTCTTCCCCATTTAAAATGAATTCCAGGTTAAAAATGATGTCACAGACGGGAGTGGAACTGATGATAAGCTCTCAATTTTAAATAAATTCGGACAATATATTCGAATCCTTTAACAGCAAATTTCAGCTCATAGACATACAAGATAAGAGACGATGTGCGATTCTCCGGTACTCTAATACCAGAATGTTATAAGTAGATGAGCTTGCACGGTGATAATTGATATTTGCACTGACCTCTTCCCTTTCAGAGTAATGACCTGGTTTTCGTTACATGATGATCAGCATTCCACGAGGACAGCCAACTGCCTCGTTACATGATGATCAGCATTCCACGAGGACAGCCAAATAAGAACAACACCGGATACAGATTATCAGTAGGATAAACATAGTTAGCAGATATGCCCTCCCCAGCCCGCCTCTAATCATGATTGAGCCAGTTCTCTCTTCTCTTCTATGGTCAAATTATGCTGAATCTGAACTATGGCATACACATACAACGTGTCCTATTCTCATGCTGTCATTTTAATAATAATAATGTTCACATAAACATCTAAATGCCGTTGTGTCGAACGTCCACTAGCATGTCCAACTGCTGAGGCTTGTTCATGCTTAGTGTGTCGACCGAAATCCCTACAGACTCCCCAGGTGGAGACGAGTTTTTCGCTGCCTCGAGATGAGGGCAGCGGGGAGTGTGTGTTGGACCAATGTTTTGTGTCATGCTTTCTTTGTCCATGTTGAATACCTGTTTTTTCGTGTTTCGCCCCTGAGTCCTCTGGATTGTGTTCACCTTTGGGTCAGGGTAAAACTTGCTGTGTTGAGGATAAGACATTGGGAGAGGTATGGTGTAACCTCCAGTGGAGGGAAGCAGGAGGAATGTGGCTTCAGTCCAAGTAGTAATGCCCTTGCGTAGTGATAACCTGAGCTGAATTTTGGAGTGCAGTCAAGCGGAACGTTGAACCTCCATTATGGATTGGTTTCCCACGGCTTAAGCCAGGCACAGCCACAGCAATATGCAGCATAAAAAACAGGATAACTCATGAAAAGCACAGACATTCCACAGAATAAAGTCCTAGATACCCCATAGTGAAGGAATACTCAATTATAATCCGAACATGAACTAGCAAACAGCAGAAAACGACACAAACACTGGAGCGAATCGAGAGCGCGGCCATCTAACTGTCACATTGAATGATTATATATATTTGTTTCTTTTCTCACGATGATTGTACCTTTCGATATCTTATATTGTGAATTTGCCTGTATCTATTAATCTTCTACTGTCGTGTTCCGTGAATCTGCCAAATCCCTTACATTCACATTCTGCATAAGTCTGCCATTCTCTTTTACTGTAGAGTACCGTGAATAAATGCATTTATTCTACTGTCACTCTAAAAATAATTTATTAATCTTTTTTATTCTCACTCCACGTGGGTATTTGAATCCTTTGCCATCTTACGTAGTTCTGTCAATCTAATCTGTTGCTACTCTACAATGTACCTATCAATCTCTTCCACTGAAATTCTACATGGGCTTATACATATATTCTAGTATTACTACGTTGGTACATCAATCTCTTCTAACGTCATTCTATGTTGGCCTATCGATCTCTTCTATTCTGACTACGTGAGTAAATAAATCTCTTTTAACGTCATTCTATGTTGGCCTATCGATCTCTTCTATTTTGACTCCGTGGGCAAATCAATCTCTTCTTTTATGATTACGGGAGTAAATGACTATGTGGGTATATCAATCTCTTTTAACGTCATTCTATGTTGACCTATCAATCTCTTTCATTATGACTTCGTGGGTAAATCAGCTTACTCTAACGTTATTGTACATGGGTATATCAGCCTTTTTCATTATGACAACATTGGTTTATCAATCTCTTTTTTTGTCACTCTATTGTTAATCTCATTCTTCTTCTTCTTCTTCTTCTTCTTCTTCTTCTTCTTCTTCTTCTTCTTCTTCTTCTTCTTCGTACGCTGTTCAACTGGTAATAGGTATCGTTTTTTGTGTAGCCAGTATGTTCTGTTTCCCATTTGGTCATGTATCTAGCTCTAATAAGCCTTTTTTACTCTTCGTAGGTCACACTAGGATCTGGTTGTGGTAGTCTCAACTTTTGTCACTCTCTGAAAGTCTATAAATCTCGTCTTTTGTCATTTTACGCTGGTCTATCAATCACTTGTATTAACAAATTAAGTTGAATTGCCACTCTCCGTTGCCTTCTAGTTCTCTTCTGTTTTTAAACTGAAAAGGTTGGCTCTTTTCAGGCAATTTTTCCATCTAAGGATTAAATTAAGTGTCGTTATCTTACTTTTTTACTTTACTATCTATAATTGACCTCATATTACCCCGATTCATTCTGATCGCCATGTTTATTTGTCAACATTCAAACCTAGTTGACTTCCCTTCTGCTAGCGTCCTGACACACAACCAGTGACACACAAGATATTATTGGCTTACCTTGCGTTCATCAAACAGTATATGATTGGGTTGTACATGGAGTTGGACATGGCCAGCCAATAGATCAGTAGGTACACCTGTTGAATGTATGGCCAAAACAAAATTGTCTTGTGGACGTTTCCCAGAATGAAGTACACATGAGTGGGTAGCCAACAAATGCCAAAGATGACAACTACAGCAATCATCATCTTCACAACCTGGTAAAAACATTTTCAAGAAAATCTGTTTCACTTGGATTAACCTTTAATTTCAATATAAGTGATTATGCAAGAAGCGTTTACAATAAGCCTGATATGGAATCATCAGAAGAAGAGAGAGAGAAGAGAGAGAGAGAGAGAGTGCGAGAGAGAGAGACAGAGAGAGAGGGAGAGAGATGTAAATCCAACAATACACGGAGAAGAGAATGTGAGAAGGAACTAAAATTCAAGGATTATACATGGAAAGAGACAGAAGGAACTAAGATTCAATGATTACACATGGAGAGAGGCAGAAGGAACTAAGATTCAATGATTACACCTGAAGAGAGGCAGAAGGAACTAAGATTCAATGATTACACCTGGAGAGAGGCAGAAGGAACTAAGATTCAATGATTACACCTGGAGAGAGGCAGAAGGAACTAAGATTCAATGATTACACCTGGAGAGAGGCAGAAGGAACTAAGATTCAATGATTACACCTGGAGAGAAGCAGAAGGAACTAAGATTCAATGATTACACCTGGAGAGAGACAGAAGGAACTAAGATTCAATGATTACACCTGGAGAAAAGCAGAAGGAACTAAGATTCAATGATTACACCTGGAGAAAAGCAGAAGGAACTAAGATTCAATGATTACACTTGGAGAAAAGAAGAAGGAACTAAGATTCAATGATTACACCTGGAGAGAGGCAGAAGGAACTAAGATTCAATGATTACACCTGGAGAAAAGCAGAAGGAACTAAGATTCAATGATTACACCTGGAGAGAGGCAGAAGGAACTAAGATTCAATGATTACACCTGGAGAGAAGCAGAAGGAACTAAGATTCAATGATTACACCTGGAGAGAGGCAGAAGGAACTAAGATTCAATGATTACACCTGCAGAGAAGCAGAAGAAGCAGGCCACGACCGTGCATGCTGATGGGATGTTGGACATGACCTATGCACCGAGAGGAACGACGGTTTTGATTAATTGATTGATCGATTGATTGTACAATAAACTTTAAGATTATACACGTATTTGTGTAAGTTGGATTGTAGCAAAGACAAATCTCAGCCAGGGAAAACCTGCTCATCACGCCCTCATTCATAATTTCGTTAGCGCTTATGGAAATGGGATTTGATACAGCAGCCTGGCTGACAAGGTGGGAATAGACACAACGATCCATGTAGTCTAGAGCGTACTGACGAATCTCGCATTGCGTTACAGCTAGAAGGATCACAATTAAACTTTTCAAGTACGCCTCTAAATGTAAGACGAGCCGCTGTAACCCGCTACCGAAGGAAGGCCGGCAAGAGATAACTACACTGAATACGAGTAGGTTCGAGCAGCAGCAACAGCATAAGTAGCAGCAGTGGCGGCAACAGCAACAGCAACAGCATGAATTTCAGCGGCAGCGACAACAAAAGCAGCAGCAACAGCAGCAACAAAATTAGCAGTAACAGCATCAGCAGCAACAACAGCAGCAACAGCAACAGTAGCAGCTTCAGCAGCAACAACAGCAACAACAGCAACAGTAGCAGCTTCAACAGCAACAACAGCAGCAACAGCAACAGTAGCAGCTTCAGCAGCAACAACAACAGCAACAGTAGCAGCTTCAGCAGCAACAACAGCAGCAACAGCAACAGTAGCAGCTTCAGCAGCAACAACAGCAGCAACAGCAACAGTAGCAGCTTCAGCAGCAACAACAGCAGCAACAGCAACAGTAGCAGCTTCAGCAGCAACAACAGCAGCAACAGCAACAGTAGTAGCATCAGCAGCAACACCAGCAGCAACAACATTAGCAGTAACAGCATCAGCAGCAACAACAGCAGCAATAGCAACAGTAGCAGCATCAGCAACAACACCAGCAGCAACAGCAACAGTAGCAGCTTCAGCAGCAACAACAACAGCAACAGCAACAGTAGCAGCTTCAGCAGCAACAACAGCAGCAACAGCAACAGTAGCAGCTTCAGCAGCAACAACAGCAGCAACAGCAACAGTAGCAGCTTCAGCAGCAACAACAGCAGCAACAGCAACAGTAGCAGCTTCAGCAGCAACAACAGCAGCAACAGCAACAGTAACAGCATCAGCAGCAACACCAGCAGCAACAACAACAGTAGCAGCTTCAGCAGGAACAACAGCAACAACAAGATTAGCAATAACAGCATCAGCAGCAACAACAACAGCAACAGCAACAGTAGCAGCTTCAGCAGCAACAACAGCAGCAACAGCAACAGTAGCAGCTTCAGCAGCAACAGCAACAGCAACAGTAGCAGCTTCAGCAGCAACAACAGCAGCAACAGCAACAGTAGCAGCTTCAGCAGGAACTGTTACAGCAGCTGCAACACCAAATAAGAAGTCGATGTTTCTATAAAAAAAATGTCTTGTTTCTCCTTGTTTCCGAACGCACAGTGCCATGAAATTGTGTTTTGCGCCTACTTCCCAGTGCATCATACTTCATCGCACAGTTACTAACGGTTTTATTTTTCATAATTGCACGACCTTGTGGATCCGAACATACGCGTATTTAAATTGTGAGTCGTTCCACCCTACCACTGTGTTACTCCGTCCATCTTACAATGTGTTTGACGGGATGAGGTTAGCGGACTAAGCACAATCGTCTTTGGTTTACTTGGCAACTGTGTTTATAATCTAGGAGCCAGGTTACAAAATTAGGAGTAATGTTACAAAATCTAGGAGTCAAGTTACAAAATTAGGAGCAAGGTTACAAAATCTAGGAGTCAAGTTACAAAATTAGGAGCAAAGTTACACAATCTAGGAGTCAGGTTACAAAATTAGGAGTAATGTTACAAAATCTAGGAGTCAAGTTACAAAATTATGAGCAAAGTTACACAATCTAGGAGTCAAGTTACAAAATCTAGGAGCAAGGTTACACAATCTAGGAGCCAGGTTACAAAATTAGGAGCAAGGTTACAAAATCTAGAAGTCAAGTTACAAAATCTAGGAGCAAGGTTACAAAATCTAGGAGCAAGGTTACAAAATCTAGGAGCAAGGTTACAAAATTAGGAGCAAGGTTACACAATCTAGGAACAAGGTTACAAAATTAGGAGCAAGGTTACAAAATTAGGAGCAAGGTTACAAAATTAGGAGCAAGGTTACAAAATTAGGAGAAGGTTACAAAATCCAGGACCCAGGTTACAAAATTAGGAGCAAGGTTACAAAATCTAGGAGCAAGGTTACAAAATTAGGAGCAAGGTTACAAAATCTAGGAGCCAGATTACAAAATTAGGATCGAGGTTACAAAATTAGGAGCAAGGTTACAAAATCTAGGAGCCAGGTTAAAAAATTAGGAGCAAGGTTACAAAATCTAGCAACCAGATTACAAAATTAGGAGCAAGGTTACAAAATCTAGGATCCAGGTTACAAAATTAGGAGCAAGGTTTCAAAATCTAGGAGTAAGGTTACAAAATTAGGAGCAAGGTTACAAAATCTAGGAGCCAGGTTACAGAAATGGGAGCAAGGTTACAAAATTAGGAGCAAGGTTACAAAATCTAGGAGCCATGTTACAACATTAGGAGCAAGGTTATAAAATTAGGAGCAAGGTTACAAAATCTGGGAGCGAGGTTACAAAATTAGGAGCAAGGTTACAAAATATAGGAACCAGGTTACAAAATTAGGAGCAAGGTTACAAAATCAAGGAGCCAGGTTACAAAATTAGGAGCAATGTTACAAAATCCAGGAGCCAGGTTTCAAAATTAGGAGCAAGGTTACAAAATCAAGGAGCCAGGTTACAAAATTAGGAGCAATGTTACAAAATCTAGGAGCCAGGTTTCAAAATTAGGAGCAAGGTTACAAAATTAGGAGCACGGTTACAAAATTAGGAGCAAGGTTACAAAATTAGGAGCAAGGTTACAAAATCTAGGAGTCAGACTACAACATTAGGAGAAAGGTTACAAAACTAGGAGTAAGGTTACAAAATCTAGGAGTCAAGTTACAAAATCTAGGAGCACGGTTACAAAATCTAGGAGCATGGTTACAAAATCTAGGAACCACGTTACAAAATCTAGGAGCAAAGTTACAAAATCTAGGAGCAAGGTTACAAAATCTAAAAGTCAGGTTACAAAATCTAGAAGCCAGGTTACAAAATCTAGGAGCCAGGTTACCCAATCTCGGAGCCAGGTTACAAAAACCAGGAGCAAAGTTGCAAAATGTGGGAGAAAAGTTACAAACACTTGGAGCCAGGTTACAAAATCTTGGAAACAGGTTACAGAATCTAGGAGCCAGGTTACAAAATCTAGGTGCCAAGTAACAAAATCTAAGAGAAAGGTTACACAATTTTAGAGCCAGGTTACACAATCTAGGATCAGGTTACAAAATCTAGGAGCCCTGTTACAAAATCTAGGAGCCAGATAGCCAAATCTAGGAGCAGGTGATAAAATCTGGGAATCAGGTAACAAAATCTGGGAGCCAATTAACAAAATCTAGGATTTAGGTTACAACATCTAAGAGCTTGGTTTCAAAATCTAGGCGACATGTTACAAAGTCAGGAATAAAGAATACACATCTAGGAGATAGGTTGCCAAATCTAGGAGCCAGGTTAAAAAGTATAGGAGCCAGGTTACAAAATCTAGGAGCCAGGTTAAAAAGTATAGGAACCAGGTTACAAAATCTAGGAACCAGGTTACAAAATCTAGGAGCTAGGTTACAAAATCTAAAAGTCAGGTTACAAAATCTAGGAGCAAAGTTACAAAATCAAGGAGCAAGATTACAAAATCTAGGAGCAAGGTTACAAAATCTAGGAGCAAGGTTAAACAATCTAAGATCCAGGTTACAAAATGTAGGAGCAAAGTTGCAAAATCCATGAGAAAGGTTACACAATCTAATAACCAGTTAAAAAAATCTAGGCGCCAGGTTACACAATCTAGGAGCCAGGTTACAAAATCTAGGAGCCAGGTTACATAATCTAGGAGCCATGGTACAAAATCTAGGTGCCAGGTTACACAATCTAGGAGCCAGGTAACAAAATCTAGGAGCCAGGTTACACAATCTAGGAGCCAGGTTACAAAATCTAGGAGCCAGGTTACAAAATCTAGGAGCCAGGTTACACAATCTAGGAGACAGGTTACAAAATCTAGGAGCCAGGTTACAAAATCTGGAGGCAAGGCATAGTGCTGGATACACGCAATGAGGTAGATTGTTAAGGTAATCCTGGAATGTCAGGCGTACAACACATATTTTAGACGCCCTAGTGATTTGGCTCCATGAAATTGTTGTGCCTTTACCTAACACGTTGAAAGCAGTATCAGGGCCTTCTGAAAGGTGGCTATATAGAAGTTTGGATCGCTTTTCTTGGAAAGAAAGGAAACAAATGTGGAGGTATTGAAAACGTTTGGGGAGCATGAAACGAGAATTAATGACTGAATTCAATACTAGACAGTTAAGATATTTGGCAACTTAACAAGACATACCTTCTTTTTGAAGACCAAACTGAAGGGAATGGGGGAAAATAGTTGTCCAAGAGGCAGAAAACATTTTTAGTAGTCGGGAAACAGCACGAGATGGAATGGAAAAAGTCTATCAGATTGCACCATAACGGCAAGAGATAGAGTACAATGGAAATAATGTAAGGCGACATTTGATATAGAAATGGTACTTGAACTAAACTGAACTGCCCTTGGCTAATTTATTCATACAACCTATTCAGACTGCATATCGCTGGTCATGATTAGCTGCCACTGTCTTGCCAGCTTGGCGTTTCATGAGTTGTTGTTAATTTGACATCGTTCTCGCTTTCTCTATCTCTTTCTCCCTCCGCTCTTTCTTTCTCTCTTTGTTTCTCTCTTTGTTTCTCTCTATGTTTTTCTCTTTCTCTCTCTTTCTCTCACTCACTCTTTCTTTCTCGTTCTCTCTTACTACTCCCTCTATCTCTTTTCTCTCTCTTTCTTTCTCTCTCTCTCTCTCTCTCTCTCTCTCTCTCTCTCTTTCTCTCATGCCAATGTACCCTATTTGTACTCTACCATATTTTTAAATATCTCGAGATTTTATTCATTAATCTCTCCTCCCAATCTGCCAACATTCAAAATAATTTAAAAAATCACTTTCATTATAAAACCAAAACTTCAAATGTTGATCATCAGCCCAACAGATCTATTTTTGACCAAATGCACACTAAACAATATTTGTTGTCCTGACACCAGTTTCTTTCTTGTTCGGCTTCTTGGCATAATAATTGTTTTTTTATGTAACATACTTTTTAAATCAGCCAAATGCCAAATGTTTCACTCACTCACTCACACACACACTTACACACACACACTTATACACATACACTTACACACACTTACACACACACACGTATACACACACTTATACACACACTTATACAAACACACTTACACACACACGTACACACACTACGCACACACACTTACACACTTACACCGATCGACTTATTAATGTACTCACTCACTCACTAACCCACCGACCAATGAACTTACTCAATCATTCACTAAATATCTAAATTTCGCACTAACGAACTAACTGACTGACTGACTAACTAACTAATTCTCTATCTCACTCCCTCCCTCCATCACCCACTCACTCACACATCCATATACCGATTCACCAACTCCATCACTCATTCCCTTCCTTCCCATCTCCATCACTCACTTACTCAATCACTCATCCTCTCTCTCACTCACTCACTCACTCCTTCACTCATTTACTCCCTCCCTCCCTCACTCCCTCTTTCACTCCCCCCTTCATTCACTCACTCTCTCACTCACTCTCTCCCTCCTTCCCTCGCTTCACCACTCACTCACTCACTCCCTCACTCTCACGTGTGTGTATGTGATGTACACCTGATCATATTTTCTTACTTTTCTCTTGCTCCGCACTCGCTCAGCCTGCATTGGAATGACCTCTCCAATAGCCTGACTGCCCCAGAGTTCCCAGCCAATCCTGGCGTATGTAGCAAACAGCGTTATCATTGGCAGGAAGTAGTTGAGTACCATCAGTAGTATACTGTACCTGGTAACAGAAAACAGACACACCATATCAGACATACCATATCAGACATACCATATCAGACATACCATATCAGACACACTATTTCAGACATACCATATCAGACACACCATATCAGACATACCACTTCAAGAGAGGATATTCAACACAATTTGGTATGATAGTTTGCTTTAGTTTGTGGCTGCCATACAAGTGAACTTAAGGAATCAAAAGCCTAGACTAAAAGGTAATAAATAAAGGATCAATTGCTTTTGCACACCTCAAAACGGCGCAAAAAATAAAATTGCAAAATAAAACAGGGAATTCGCTGAGAAATGACAACTTAAGTAGTGTAAAATAAAATGACACAAAAAGTGTAAGGGTTTGGAGTCAACGAAGGAAGTCTGTAAGAGGTGAGCATTATGCATACTTTAAGCTCTACAGTCATGGATCAAGACCAGGTAGTGTTAAGTTCAGGGTTTTGGACAGCGCAGGCAAGAGTACTACAGCAAAAACATGCAAGAAAGTAAGGTCCCCATGTAACGGCAAACGAACGATTGATCAGATTGGTCAATAAAGGTTTTTTTTCTTGTACACACGCACACACACACATACACACTCACACAAATGCACGCACGCACACTCACACACACACACACACACACTATACATGCACACACAAACACACATACACATACATCCCTATATTGTGCGCTTGTGTGTATACGTATGTATGTATGTATGTAAGTATGCGTGTATATCCGTGATCATGACAATTTATTTAAAACTCTACCGAAATGACCCAACCATTATACAATTTGGTGACAATAACGAACATGTTTTCCTAAATTTGACTTTTTCAGTTGGAATTCAAATGTTCATCATCATTTGAAAGACACGCTGCTCTATAACTCCACGCTTTGTATTTATCCTTTCTCTTAGCGCATCCTTGTTGCTAATTTTCTAATTTCAGCAGACATTCCCTTGCAAAGCGCCCGAAATCCTAAAGTACGCGTAACTAATATCCTGATTATTTGGTGACCACGAACTCGGTTGGGTGAATACAGGTTTTCCCAGAGTGGTCAGCGCAGCTGTTTTCTAGCATGATGAGCAGCCGTGCAGCCTTGCTGAAAGATGACAAATTATAACATTTTTTCCCTTGTCAGGCAAAAGGAAGTCAACAGTTCATTGCGGTAAAAATCGTCATTTGTTTTTTAACATGATTTAGTCACGAGTCAAAAGCAGAAGCCATTACTGATTTTCCTAACATTGGTTTTGGTCGAAGCAATCGATTGACATATATTTTTCTATTTCTTGCAACATTCAGTGAGGCCTAGGAAGAAAAACCAAAATACTGCCAAAAAAATCCATGATTGACGAAATGACAAAATACTTGGCTCATTTTTTAAACCAGTTTTATTATACGCATTCAATGGTTATGGATTTCTCGGCTGCGCCTATATATAAAACATGCGCCAAATCACGACTAAAGATGGTGGCCATTAACTCTGTCAGACAGAGCTTTGTAACGAAGCCATATATGCTGGGATTCAGGCTCAATGTAATGTGTCAATATGCCAAAAAGTGAATATATCATAAATCAATCATAATTCAATCATACATCGATCAGAAATAAATCAAAAATCAATCATATATCAGTCATGGTTTGTATCTAATTAGCGCAATAGTTAGGCAGTTGATTCTCATGTCTAAGATATCAGGCGTAACCCTCTGTCTCGCTAGATTATACCCAGCTGTAAATTGATTCCTGGCTCGATGTTTGAAAAGGTTCAGTCAGTACAGTGGAAGGTAGTCGCTCCCTCCCCCTCCTCTTTCTCGTAAAGTAAATTGAGGCTAAAGCAATGAAATCACGTTATCGCTGACAGCAATGTCAGGCATTGGTTATATTTGGCATTTTGAATGGGGGTGCAGAGGATTGTCTTGTGTCAGAGTTCCCAGACTTCAATATCACAGACTTTGATAAAACATTTTTTTGTTTCCCTCTATTTGAAAGCACACACTCTTATAGTACATACTTTGACAGCACATAATTTCATTAAACAGATTTTTGAAGCACTGACTTTATTAGGACAAACATTGATACTACATACTTTGATAACACAGACTTTATAAAACATATTTCTGTAACACAGATTTTATAACACATACTTTATAAAACATATTTCTACACCACAGACTTTGATAACACAGACTTTCGCTACACAAACATTAATAACATGTAAATTGATTACGCAGACTACGATACCACAAATATCTTTAGTCGCTCGTTATATAATGCTCTTGTAGGTAGGTCCCTGTGGTCCTATTCTTTCTAACACAGGCATCATTCGAATTACCATTTATATACTTAATAGATATAGGAAATTTCAAGAAAATGTGCACCATTCTGGAAATATTTGCAGAAAACAAGGACGGAGCTCGGAGCCTAGTAAACTAGAAAACAAAACTAGCGACAGAGATAACAAAGACATACTTATGTAAGCGCTTGGAAAACAAGACACGAAAAGACAAACTAATTAGCTATTCTCATTGGGTGTGTCCGTGTGTCCGTGACGAAGATCCGTTGGTTGAAACGTGAGTTTTAATATTTTTTTTGCCAAGATCGAAGTGGTCAATACTTATGATTTGTGTTTCCGGTTGCTCAAGACGATGGTGGATTCTAATTGACAGATCAAAGATCTTTATATTTGCAGATAAGTATTAGTGTTGGAAATTAATTTGTGTAAAAATAACATAGTTGTAATTGTAGTTTATTGTAGCATACGTATTTTCAAATATAGAGGTCTGGCTGTAACAGATAGTTAGGGACTATAGTGAGCTGTAGTAACTGGCTGTATTGTAAACTGTTGTGTGTAGGCCTAGCATTTTGTGAGAGTTGTTTTTAAGATTAATATCAACGGCTTTTGATTTTTTCGTGTTTACTAGGACAAATATATATATATTGTATTAGGTATTAGTATAGCTTATTTGCTAGGAAGTGTAACTGTAATAAATCACATAATTAGTTTGGCTAAGACCAGGCGAAATGCGACGAAGAGTAGAGTGTCAGTGTCAGTGTGTGATTTGTGTGGCGGCCATGTTAGTATTAGTGTAGGAAAAGATGCAACGTTGGAAGATGAAGTAAAAGTTATATGTATGTTATGTAGAGCAGAAGAGAGGCAGGCTAGAATGGAGTGCGATATTAGGACACAGGGGAAGAGATTGGAGAAATAGCAAAGATGCAGATCAAAATAGAAGGGAAACAAGAGATAATTGAGGAAGTTTTAAAGAAGCTGCATTCGAGGGATTTACTAGAGGGTTCTGTGTGTGACAGAGATGAAAATAGGCCAACTGATACACTTAACACATGTTAAAGAGACTAAAAGCAACGCGATCTAACCTAGCTGGTGTAGAAAATTCTCCAACTTATTGGATGGTTCATTCCGTTATTCACACAAATGATTCTGAAGTACCACTGAGGTTTGAGAAATAAATCCTTGACACATTACCATATATAGACACATGAATTAATCGCGGACACATGACCCTATATAGAAGGGGAGGAAGACTAACGTCTGGTCAGACAAAACATACTGATTAGACATGTTAATCAGGGTCAGGCAACATATACTGGCCAAGACCTTCACCTCGGCTTATTCGCAGCCCCTCCTCGAAACGGGCTGTTTTCATGGCAGCCTGCCTAACGAGGCGATAGATCGACGTAATTCCAGTAGTAGTCAGAGATACGCAAATGAAGCAAAGCATAGCACAATTGCCTGGAGGGCTCCAGTCTACCTTTATCCGCTCGCTCAGGATGCGAAGAAAGCTACTGCAACCCGCCACTTAACGTTCTTTTCAGGGCGCACAGAAGAGTAAACCTACTCAATGTGGGCATTCGGAACAACAGCCACAACCCTATACAGATAGAAACATGAATACATCATTGACAAATTCCCCTATATAGAAACATGAATAAATTATTCACATTACTCTATATAGAAACATGAATAAATTATTCACATTACTCTATATAGAAACATGAATAAATTATTCACATTACTCTATATAGACACATGAATAAATGCTTGACATCTTACCCTGTATAGACACATAAATAAATGCTTGACACATTTCCCTATATAGATACATGAATAAATGGTTGACCTATTTCCCTACATAGATACATGAATAAATCCTTGACGCATTACCCTACACAGATACATGAATAAATCCTTGACCCATTACCCTATATAGATACATGAATAAATTTTTGACCCATTATCCAATATAGATACATGAATAAATCCTTGACCCATTACCCTATATAGATACATGAATAAATCCTTGACCCATTACCCTTTATAGATACCTGAATAAATCATTGACCCATTTCCCTATATAGACACATGAATAAATCATTGACCCATTTCCCTATATAGACACATGAATAAATCCTTGACAGATTTCCCTATATAGACACATGAATAAATCCTTTACCCATTACCCTATATAGACACATTACTAAATCCGTGACACATTTCTATATATAGACACATGAATGAATCCTTGACACATTCCTGTATTTAGGCACATGCATAAATCATTCACACATTACCCTATCTAGATACATTAAGTGATCCGTGATCATCATCATTATGTGACATGCCGGCTGCCGTAGGCGTGTAACAGTTCCTGTTGGAGCATGGGCGTTAAGGACAGGGGTGATGTGGCGAGCGACTCTGGGAACAAAGGTATCTGAATGTGTGCCAAGGTCACTCATTGTCTCGATACTAAGTCGACAAAGGAAATCGGGGGGTTGAGGGGAAGAATGTGTCTGGTACAGGTAGGGGTTAGCGCTTACCGCTCTGGCGTTCCAATTTGGGTAGTGGTGGGTTAGTGACAGACAGAGGCCATCAGGTCTTGCTGTGACATTTTAGAGTGACATGAATTCGGAGTGATTCGTTCCAATCAGAACTAATTGGAGGTAGATCCATACTAGAGTAGATGGGTGAGTCAGGTAACCCACAGAAGACCATTGGACAGCCCTGATACTGCTTGGGACTATTTAGTACTACTAACTCAAGCAGACTGCCCATGGAGAGAGAAGGAATGATAAATTAGCTCACCGACTTACTAGGCTGCCTCTAGTTAGCAGGCTGTTTTACGAATGTTTGAGGAATGGAATGAGTTGCAGGGTGACTGAACCAGCAAAAGCCTTATGAGTCTTGGTCAGTCGCTCTATACGGTGTGTGTTGGACACCATGTGGCTAGAAGAGATCTGAATGTGAGTGGGGTGTGTACAGGGCAATGAGGGAACGATGTATGTTCCTGAGTATGAGTATACGCAAATCGATTGAGTGTGTGACCACATGTGAACATACGTTGAACAGATTGAATGTGTAATGTCAAGATCACCTGCCTGAAGGGATCCGAGTGTGAGTGAATGCACAGAATACGTCATGAAGACGAGTTTGTGAAAGTGTATTGAGTGTGCAGATAATGGGAGGGGAGTGTAGCAGCTAGAACTGGGTTGTATTAGTTGGGGGCAACATTCAAAAGCTTGTGGTTACAACATTCGACGTAATTCATATTTATATTAATTTATGATCATTCAGTTACACGTGTGGGTAATTCTTTTTGTGTTAATATGTGCAATGTTGATTATCGGTTTCCTAAATGTTGGTTTTGTTGATATTAATATAATAAATCTGTGACCTGTCATTGCTGAGTTATTTGCTGAGCGTGGTTGTGTTGTGGATGATGCGGATGTATGTAGTAACATTCTAGATAACTAACTACTTTGGAAACGCCTTTCGCTGCAACACCCGATCATGTACCTCCACAACTCTTTGTCTCTGCTACTGGAAATCAGTTCTGTAGTTAATGCTCTCCCTTGCCACATGCTCAGTCCGTCCAGTATTTTATGAATTTGTCTTCCTCTCTCCTACCCGAAATGTTTCCTGTAATAACGTTTTCCATATCTTCACTCTGCATCTTATATCCTAAAAGGTTGTGCGTTCACTTTTAACAGTATATAGTTAATAGATTGTGTGTACATTATATTCTCAACATGGGTCCATAGAACGGCATCTTCGCAGTTTGTGATGAACCTATTGCGTGTCTTCGTATCGTTCATTATTCAGAATCATATGTTAATTTCGGAGTTATTTTACACTGAAGTACGTCGTTTCTCACATCAAGAGATAGTGACTTGTTGCATAATATATTTTTTTCATTTTCTGGACCGTTGCCTTTGTCTGTGCTGTTCTGCTTCTTATCTTTGATGCATCTCCTGTCCGATGTAATGAGAGTCCCCAGATATCGAACTTTTTGTGCTTGTCGTAATATCTTCCCATTCACTCTTTTGTTTTTGTCACTTCGAGATCACCATCATCTCCGTCTTCTTACAATTTAGGAACAGCCCTTTGTCCTCACTGTTCTTGACCACCCCGTCCACCAGATTTTGTAGACGTTTCCTTGTTGCCGTCAATACTGTATCGTCTGCATATTTCATATTGATACACAACCATATATAGACACATAAATAAAGTTTGTGTTTTGTTTTAGACGTCTAGAAGAAGTAGACCAATTGTGAATCTGGTTAATTATAAAGCTATTATGATAGAAAACTGGCTACTATGGCGCTGTACATTGGCGTAGCGTGGGGTGGGCCTCGGAGCGGCTGGGCGCACAATTCTTAGGGGCGCAATATTTCAAAAGCTATAAAGAGGTAGTAATAATCAAACATGGCGCTCCCTTTTTCCATCACACAGAAAATCTCCAAATGTTCGAATATTCTTCACATATTGTCAATATGACAAGGCAAATGAACGTTGTCATGTGACATTTTACAGCATTATTTCTTGCTAATTATAGCCATACTGTCCTCATGTAACCCTTACAGCCAAACTGTCCTCGTGTAATCCTTACAGCCACACTGTCCTCGTGTAAACCATAAAGCCATACTGCCCGCCTGTAATCCTTAAAGCCATACTGCCCGCCTGTAATCCTTACCGATGAATTACACGATGACTATAAATAGCATGACTTCCTGTTTTCCTGTTAGAAAATACCGTTACTCTAATATTTCATAACATAACTTGTATTTATGAAACATGGCGTGTCCTCCCATAGTTGTGCATGCGGCGACAATCTGATCACTAGATTAAGACCTGTGGACATTTCCAAATCCCTTCGCCAAGTAATTTTCCTGACAATTTAGTGTTCCAATATAGTGTTCAAAGCTGATGCCATTGAAAGTGTGTGTGTGTGTGTGTGTGTGCCAATCAGAGATCTGTCGTTTGGTGAATTTTGTTTTGGCTTCTCGAAAGGTTCGTTTTCGTTTGTTTCTGTGATAATTGTTTTGCTGTCGCGGTAGTTATTTCTTATTTTTCGTTCTTCAATTTTAACTATAAAATGTATGTACCGTAAACCAGCCTGGAGTCCGGGCATGTTTCATTAAACAAGAGGGCTTCAAATGAAAACATTAAACGTGGGAAAGAAGTTAGAAAAACTATGCCTTTGTATTTTAACTTGTTAAAATGGTTGATATGAATGTCAAGAGTGTCCTGCTCGAGCCATCATGGTGAGGACGAACACAATGACATTATAATTGCAGTTAAAAGATGACCGTCCCACTATTGACGTGTACCAAAAATAAGCAGCGTTCTGTTATCCGTTATTTTAAATACCGAAGGGGGGAAACCTATATAAATGAATCGCCGAATGAAGCTCCAGTACGGTGATACATGTCATTAACTCCAGCAAGTGTATGAGTAGAGTAGGAAGTTCTACAACGGAGTGAGTTATGTGACATACTGTACACGACCTGGCCAAGAACACCGAATACTGACCACAACCTCGATTGCAGTAATTGACTGCCTCGTAAAGGAAAATCGACGTTTGTCTGTGAATGAAATTTCCGCACATATGGACATTAGTCAAGGTTCAGCACACCACACCATCAATGAAGTGCTACAGTGTCCCAAAGTGTTTGCAAGGTGCGTGCTCCGGCAGGTTACTCCAGAATTGAAAGAGCAATGCGTTGATGCCTGTCAGGATTTCCTAGCAAGAATTGTTTTTGGAGATGAAACCTGGGTTTACTACCACGAGCCTGAAACGATGAGAGCGAACAAGGAATGGCGCTGTCCTTTCTCACCAAAACCGAACACGTTTCGCCCGCACCAATCTGCATGGAAGGTTATGTTGATTGTCTTTTGGGACGAACGAGATGTTATTTTAGAGCACTTCTTGCCCATGGGGAACACTGTCACCCAGGCCAAGTATACAGATCTTCTCAGGAATCATCTTCGACCCGAAATCAAATCTTAACGACATGGTTTTCTGAGGGAGGGTGTCATTTTGCAACATGGCAATGCTCAACCCCCCTACCGCACGTGCATCGGCTGCAATCATTCAGGACCTCTACTTGCAGTGTCTACCACATCCGCCGTACTCACAAGACTTAGACCCAAGTGATTTCCACGTCCTTGGTCGACTAGAAAAAGAGTTGGGAGAAAAGACTTTCAGCACGATGAAGAGGACCACTTCTGGTGCAAAAGAATTGTTTTTTTTTTTACAGTACTCATTGCACTTTGAAGGTACTGGGGTAATTGTATCGAACGCAATGGTGACTACGTCAAGAAATGATAGTTGTGTTTATGTTTTTTTCAAAATAAATTTACCATTCAAACATATTTAAGGTTTTTATTTGAAGCCCGATCATACATTTAAATATTTTCCATGCGGCCGGACTTATCCAGAAATTTCTTTGCAAGAATTCGCACATCACGTTATGAGAAAGGAAATGAAACGATATGAAAGGAAGGGAAAGAAAAGATATCTTTTTTTTCAACACTGTCGTTAGGTGGTATCAAATAATTTCTTCCCTATTGAAGGCAATCACTGCTCCATGTTTACCAACATGTTTCACTCTCACGTGATCAGATAATATTGATCTTGGAATGCTATACGTCCTCTCTGCTTTTCGTAAGGATAACTTAAATCGTCTATTTCCCGTCCAGCCTGCAGAGTCTCGGTTCATGATGTCAGTCAAGAAAGTACACACAAGGAGACTGTAATATTGCGTGCGCAGCTGATTCCCGCACGACATCAGCTATGAAACGCATTCGCCACTCAGTATCCTCAACTCTTGTTCTATGGAACTATAGTGTTCGACTCAACACTTAAACTATCTTTAATTTCGAAGTTATTTATCAATTTCACAATTTTAATGATATCAATATATTGACGATTAAATGTATGAAGATATCTGTGTATCAATCGAATTTGAATCTCCCCTTAAGAGTGAGTTTCGTTGCCATTGATGTTTTTCGTCTCAATGATCTACGGAACGTCTACATTTCTTTTAATATGGTAAGGAAATCATGTAAAGTCAAGTAAGAAACATCTGTAACAGATCGTAGCTGTAAATACAATATATACGTAGGAGCTTAGACAACGATTTACTTCTTTCTTCTTCGTGGGATTTGAGTCAGTGCAGCTGAAGTCAGTCTAGCTAGAATTTGAGCAACCAAATCGAACCACGACGTAACCTGACGTAAGTTACAGGCCATGTTGTACACACCTGGAACGATAAGTATGGGTGACACGTAGACTTATTCCCGCCGACAAACTCGCGTCGTCTGGAAACCACGCGAATAGAATGGGGGATTATGGCAAGCAGACGGACAAAAACGCGCCCGTTTTGGAAATCACGTGATCTGGGGCTGCAGATTGAATATAAATCCCTGCGTAGAGAAGCGTGAGGATCATTACTGGAGAAGAAATTCAAAAGAGATGCTTAGTGGAGTGTAAGCGGCGGAGAGAAAATACTTGATTTCAGAGATTAGATGAAAAGACTTTCGAGAGAGACGCTCAGTGGAAGGCAGACGATGCAGTTGAGGCAGATTTGAGTTCAGAACCACACACACACACACAGCGAGAGAGAGAGAGAGAGAGAGAGAGAGAGAGAGAGACGATTTCACTTCAAAGATAGAGAGAGAACATTTCAATTCAGAGACAAAGGTACTTTGGAAAGAGACGCTCAGTGGAGGGCAGGGGATGATGTGTATTTGAGGCAGATTTGAGTCGATATTTATACGTCGGATAGAAAGTCGAGATAAACACGCAGCAAGCAAGCTAATTATCTTTATATTATGTAGTGGGGGATGGCATGGCCTAGTGGTTAAGTGGCACGGCTCACAACCCGAAGGTGCTGGGTTCGATCCCCATCACATAACCGGCTATTACCCCGGGGAAGCAAACCCTTAGAAAATGCAGGAGGAAGCAGACCCTTACATAAAAATACATGCTGAAGTCGGATGTACTGGGCCGACAGGCGCAAAATAAAAAACCGCAGTACAACGCACACCGCCTTGGGAAATAATGAAAACGCAAAAAAAAATATTAAAAAAATATTATGTAGTGGTCGTGATTACACGTAGTCAGTAGCTTACACGTAGTTAGTAGCTTACACGTAGTCAGTAGCTTATAGAGGGATCCTTCCAGTCATCCCATTCATCATATTGACACAGTCCCACTGATCACGTCATCACCTTGATCACGTGTATGTAAGTCGTCCGACGCAGCTAGAAACAATTATTACAATGATCCAATGGATCATATTGGATGCGATCTATCCTGACCACGTCGAGACCATTTTGATCCGTCATACTCTGGTTTCAGAACCTACGAAGTTTACCATCTATGGCAATCCGCAACCAAGTTCGGTTGCAGCAGACCAGATTAGGAGAATAGTGTATCGTGACGTATAAATGGTGAAAGAAAGAATTTCAGTTTTTAGAGAGTTTATAGTTGGCAGTTTTACCTAAATAGATAATCTGTTGTATTGTGTATATATTGAGTCTTAGTTGAATTTGTTCAGAGTGAGTGTAGAGTGAAATATAATAGAGCAGACCCCTTTACCGTCTGCGACAGAGCTCCATCAAATCGATCGAAGAAAATTCCAACATAACAATGCATTCTTACGTTATAATTACAAATTATCCGACTCTGCGTCGCTTCCAGACAATAGCCCGGCTTCCCGACTCCAGCTCCGCTTCCCGTCCATAGCCCGGCTTCCCGACTCCAGCCCCGCTTCCCGACTCCAGCCTCACTTCCCGACTCCAGCCTCGCTTCCCGACTCCAGCCTCACTTCCCGACTCCAGCCTCGCTTCCCAACTCCAGCCGCGCTTCCCGACTGCAGCCTCGCTTCCTTACTCCAGCCTCACTTCACGACTCCAGCCCCGCTTCTCGTCCATAGCCCCGCTTCCCAACTCCAACCTCGCTTCCCGACTCCAACCTCGCATCCCGACTCCAGCCCCGCTTCCCGACTCCAACCTCGCTTCCCGACTCCAGCCCCGCTACCCGACTCCAACCTCGCTTCCCGACTCCAGCCCCGCTTCCTGACTCCAACCTCGCGTCCCGACTACAGCCTCGATTCCCAGCTCCAGCCCCGCTTCTCTTCTATAGCCCCGCTTCCCGACTCCAGCCCCACTTTCCGTTCATGGCCCCGCTTCCCAACTCCAGCCCCGCTTCCAGTCCATAGCCCCGCTTCCCTATTCCAGCCGCACTTCCCAACTTAAGCCCCACTTCCCGGCTCCTGCCCCCCTTCTCGACTCCAGCCCCTCTTCCCGACTGCAGCCCCGCTTCCCGACTCCAGCCCCGCTTCCCGACTCCAGCCCTGCTTTCCGACTCCAGCCCCGCTTCCCGTCCATGGCCCGGCTTCCCGACTCCAGCCCCGCTTCCCGTCCATAGCCCCACTTCCCGATTCCAGCCCAGCTTCTCGACTCCAGCCCCACTTCCCGACTCCAGCCCCCACTTCCCGACACCAGCCCCCCTTCCCAACTCCAGCCTCGCTTCCCGACTTAAGCCTCGCTTCCTTACTACAGCCTCGATTCCCGATTCCAGCCTCGCTTCAATACTCCAGCCTCGCTTCCTAACTCCAGTCCCGCTTCCCGACTCCAGCCTCGCTTCGCGACTCTAGCCCCACTTCCCGACTCCAGCCTCGCTTCCCGACTCCAGCCTCGCTTCCTTACTCCAGCCTCGCTTCCTAACTCCAGCCCCGCTTCCCGATTCCAGCCTCGATTCCCGACTCCAGCCTCGCTTCCTTACTCCAGCCCCACTTCCCTTCCATAGCCCCACTTTAAGACTCCAGCCTCGCTTCCCGACTCCAGCCTGGCTTCCCGACTCTAGCCTCGCTTCCTGACTCCATCCCCTGCTTCCCGACTCCAGCCCCGCTTCCCGACTCCAGTCTCGCTTCTCGACTCCAGCCTCGCTTCTCGACTCCAGCCCCGCTTCTCGACTCCAGTCCCGCGTTCACGATATATATTATTATTTTAAATTAACACAAAGCCTATCAGAGATCTGCAAAGAGCCAATAAAAACTGAGGAACCTAGCAACACTGTCCATTGGGATAGATTTAAAAGTAGATTTCAATGGTGTTGCAGAACAGTTTGCGCAAATTAAATGTAAGTTAACTAGCATTACATTAATACACTCAGGGAGTTCTATCAGTTCACGGATTAGGGGACACAATACTGGCCTTGGCCAGGGGGATAGCAATCCACGATACGACACTGGTGCAGTGTTTTGTTCTTCCCGCAGTTTGCTTCACTCGATTAAGGTATATTGACATTGATTTATGCTTTTCGATGCGAAAGTTCAAAAAGTTAACACTCCAGTAAATCTAGTTGTAAATGAATACCTGACCAACTGTTAGGGAAGAAAATTGAGTAAGGAAGGTCCACCGAAGACGGATGTGTCGTACCGAAAGGTACGCAGTCAAGCTGTAAACTAGCGACACAACGCATTGCATTTTCCGGATTACTTCTTGCTACTTGTGAAGCCCTGTTCAGGGCTTGGTAGCGGGAGATTAAGAATGAACGCAGAAGAAGAAGAAGAGTAAGAAAGGGAAATGTGGTTTCGTACAAAGACGTCTCTAACACTTCATACCTGACAGCATTTCTTACCCTAGAATGACAATTTGTGAACGTGATACTTTGTAATATACTTAGCTAGGGTGACTGAGGTACCGTGTCGTACACAAACCGTTGCCATATAGTGAATGTGGTACATTCTAACATTCACATCTTGGACCCATAGTGACGGCGATACAGTATCATGTACTGAACTTAACCACGCAGCGACTGTGATACACTGTAACTCAGTGTTTCTCACCCCTAACTGAGCTGGCGCCCCCTTTCTAAAGAAAAATGCGAAAACGCCTCCCCCCACTATACACACACACACACAACAATCATACCTTTCACATTACTTTGAATTTTTCATTTTTCCTTTTCAATCATTTATTGAAAGATTGTTTTAATGAATCACTTTCCGGTTTAACTGAGTGTGATCCCTGCATTTCGTGTACACAGCTTATTGAACAAGATCTGGTTCTATATTTGTTAAAGAAGTCGCAAGCCGCCTCTGTCACATATTTGCAATCGATTGCGTTGTTTTTGCAGCAACATCACTGCAGAACTAAACCCTTTCTCTACTAAATATGATGTTTGAAATGCTGTAATAAGCAGTTTAATTTGTTGCCGAAGAAGAGGATAAGACATCCTAATCTGGATCCAACATTTGTCGTAATGAACGTTACTAAACCGTACTTTTGCCTGAAAGTCATTTTGTAACTTAATCAGCTTTTATTCTTACATATGTTCACTGTCAAGTTTCATGTCTGTTTCAAACGGATCAATCACTCATTCTGGAATGTTGAATTCCTTCAAATCTGTAAATCTGATCATCATATCATTCTTAACAGCCTACAACTGGCAGAAATAAATTTCCAAATCCGCATCTTTCAAGCCGTCCTTGTCTAACTGCTGCATAACATGGAAACTGAAATAGTTCACGACGACTGTGATAATTTATAAATAATACCAATTTACAGATGGACCCAATAATAACTCCTTTCACTTTGATAAGACTGATGTCGTTCACCTGTAGGAGGACATCCTTTCACTTTGATGTTGTTCCCCTGTAGGAGGACATCCTTTCACTTTGATAAGACTGATGTCGTTCACCTGTAGGAGGACATCCTTTCACTTTGATAAGACTGATGTCGTTCCCCTGTAGAAGGACAACCTTTCACTTTGATGTTGTTCCCCTGTAGGAGGACATCCTTTCACTTTGATAAGACTGATGTCGTTCCCCTGTAGGAGGACAACCTTTCACTTTGATGTTGTTCCCCTGTAGGAGGACATCATTTCACTTTGATGTCGTTTCCCTGTAGGAGGACATCCTTTCACTTTGATAAGATTGATGTCGTTCCCCTGTAGGATATCCTTTCACTTTGATAAGATTGATGTCGTTCCCCTGTAGGATATCCTTTCACTTTGATAAGATTGATGTCGTTCCCCTGTAGGACATCCTTTCACTTTGATAAGATTGATGTCGTTCTCCTGTAGGACATCCTTTCACTTTGATAAGATTGATGTCGTTCTCCTGTAGGACATCCTTTCAATTTGATGTCGTTCCCCTGTAGGATATCCTTTCACTTTGATAAGATTGATGTCGTTCTCCTGTAGGACAACCTTTCACTTTGATGTTGTTCCCTTGTAGGAGGACATCATTTCACTTTGATGTCGTTTCCCTGTAGGAGGACATCCTTTCACTTTGATAAGATTGATGTCGTTCCCCTGTAGGATATCCTTTCACTTTGATAAGATTGATGTCGTTCCCCTGTAGGACATCCTTTCACTTTGATAAGACTGATGTCGTTCACCTGTAGGAGGACATCCTTTCACTTTGATAAGACTGATGTCGTTCCCCTGTAGGAGGACATCCTTTCACTTTGATAAGACTGATGTCGTTCCCCTGTAGGAGGACATCCTTTCACTTTGATAAGACTGATGTCGTTCCCCTGTAGGAGGACATCCTTTCAATTTGATAAGACTGATGTCGTTCCCCTGTAGGACATCCTTTCAATTTGATACGACTGATGTCGTTCCCCTGTAGGAGGACATCCTTTCACTTTGATGTTGTTCCCCTGTAGGAGGACATCCTTTCACTTTGATGTCGTTCCCCTGTAGGACATCCTTTCAATTTGATAAGACTGATGTCGTTCCCCTGTAGGACATCCTTTCAATTTGATAAGACTGATGTCGTTCCCTTGTAGGACATCCTTTCAATTTGATAAGACTGATGTCGTTCCCCTGTAGGAGGACATCCTTTCACTTTGATGTCGTTCCCCTGTAGGACATCCTTTCAATTTGATAAGACTGATGTCGTTCCCCTGTAGGAGGACATCCTTTCACTTTGATGTCGTTCCCCTGTAGGAGGACATCCTTTCACTTTGATGTTGTTCCCCTGTAGGAGGACATCCTTTCACTTTGATGTCGTTCCCCTGTAGGACATCCTTTCAATTTGATAAGAGTAATGTCGTTCTCCTGTAGGAGGACATCCTTTCACTTTGATAAGACTGATGTCGTTCCCCTGTAGGAGGACATCCTTTCACTTTGATGTTGTTCCCCTGTAGGAGGACATCCTTTCACTTTGATGTTGTTCCCCTGTAGGACATCCTTTCACTTTGATAAGACTGATGTCCTTCCCCTGTAGGAGGACATCCTTTCACTTTGATGTCGTTTCCCTGTAGTAGGACATCCTTTCACTTTGATAAGACTGATGTCCTTCCTCTGTAGGAGGACATCCTTTCACTTTGATGTCCTTCCCCTGTAGGAGGACATCCTTTCACTTTGATGTCGTTTCCCTGTAGGCCATCCTTTCACTTTGATGTCGTTTCCCTGTAGTAGGACATCCTTTCACCTTGATAAGACTGATGTCGTCCCCCTATATCTTAAGGCGGACATCATTTAACATCACATATATCTGAAAGATAGGCCACATCTTTACGCAGTACTTCAGCTTCAATGCTAAGATGTTCTTTCATTGAATCAAGGAACTCCATAATGGTATCAAATGATGCCCAAAATCTGTTCAAACAACTGCCTTTGGACAGCCATCTTACTTCCGTGTGTAGGAGAAGACGTTCAAACTCATCATCATTGTCATGACATAATTTACGAAATAATCGATCGTTCAAGGAATGTGACTTGATTTTATTAATAACACTGATAACTACACTCATTGATTTGTTGAGTCTGTCGCTAAGTTGTTTGGCTAGTAAGTGCTGCAGGTGAATAACACAATGAATTATTAAGACATTTGGTGCCACCTGTTTTAAGTGCGCCAGAAAACCGCGATAGCGACCAACCGAAGCAGGAGTTCCATCTGTCGCACGTGCTATAACATTAGGAAAAGGAATGTGTTTTGTAATACAAGATTTAACAATGATTTCAAAGATCGACAAGCCCTTGGATTCTGTTGTCAGTAATTTTGAGAATAACATTTCTTCCACAATTTTTTCATTCTTCACGAATATAACACATGAGAGGAGCAAGGCTTCATTCCCTCGTTCTGTGCTTTCATCAAGCTGTCATGAAAATTCGGTTGATTGAACATTCTGAAACAGTTGATTTTCGACATAAGTTGCCATCTCATCAATTCTTCTAGACACAGTATCATTACTCAGTGGAATAGAGATAATTATTTCACTTGGATATCTTTCCGTCATGGTACTAATTACGACTTGTAAAGCTGTTAATATCACATTGTCTCCAATACTGTGGGACTTTCCACATTTTGCTAATCATTTGTTCTGTCTTGTAAGATACGATGAAGCCGTTATCCTTCTGACTAAAAATGTTTTTAAGCATACCAACAACTATGATACGGCTTTCAAATTTGTGCTGCTGGAAGTAGGAAATGTTCTTGCCAAATGTATCGGAATGCTTCTCCACAAAGTCTTGACGACTTTATTGGTTCGTTAGCAAACACGTGTTGACACAACAAGCACGTTGGTTCATTAAGGCCCGATGGCTTCATTGGTTGGTTAGTAAACGTGTTGACACAACAAGCACGTTGGTTCATTAAGTCTCGATGGCTTCATTTTTTTTAGTTACACAACACGTGTTGACACAACAAGCACGTTAGTATAGTTCATTTCTAGCGGAAGGTACACAACCGAATTTCAAATTATTAACTGAAAACTGCCAGTATTTTCTCTTTATTTGTGACATCTTAAATATAAAAACGTTTGTTAATGGAATAAATGCAGTTACATCTCTTCTTCTTATTCTACGTTCATTCTCGTGTCAAGGTACCGGTTTCTCTTACAAAGGACACCGTTGTTTGTAAGGCTGTTTGATCTCCTTACAGCTTTTCTCTCATATATGTCTCATGAGGCCAGTATTGTTGTCTCTCTTCCTGCGTGAGCATGCAGCTTTGTAGGATGTGTTCCAAGGTCATGGTATGCTCCCCACACGGGCACCTGTTATCTGTCCAAATCCTCATTTTGTTGTAAAGATGACCCTCGAGTCTGTTATGCCCAGTTCTTAGTCTGAAGATGATGACTTGCTCTTCTCTAGTTAAGTTACAGTAGCTGTCTTCTTTTCGGAAGTCGGGATGTTGATCAGCCCATTTTACCCTGACGTTGGCTTTAATTATCGTCTTGGCCTCATTATATGTGATGCTCAGGTCTGTTTGTGTGGATGCTCCTCCACACTTTGCTAGTTTGTCTGCTTCTTTATTACCTTCAATATTGCAGTGGGGTGGTATCCACTGTATGACATACCGTGGATGTTCTGCTGAGAGCTGTGTCAGGGAGAACATACGTTGCTCGAGATCTTCATCTTTGTGTTGTTCTAGCGCTGCTAATACTGACGCGGCGTCAGTCCGGAATACTATTTTTTCTTAGTGGATATCTTTATCTTGGATTACAAACTCAGCTGCGGCCTTCAGTGCCTCTGCGTCTGCACGGAAGTTATTGGAGTATGTTCCCGTTGTTAATACTCAAGTTTTGTCTTCTCCGTGCCTTAGTCTGTAATAGACCCCTCCACCTCCATTGGATATGGCTTTGTTAGATGAGCCATCTGTATGTACGTGTATCCATGTTTCTGGGAGATATTCTTCTGTAATACATTTCCTGTCTAAATCTTTTTCAGTTCCCCTTTTTCCTATTTCCTCTATAGTTTCTATCATCTCAGGGGATTTAGCTTTTTTCCATGGTGGGATTTGGGATGTTTGTTTCAGATCTCTAACCAATGCCTGGCTTATGATTTGGTCTGCTCTTGCAAGTTCTTTTGTTTTTGATATGAAGTTGTTTCTCTTTAATCTCCCTCTTCTCATGCGATTTATCCTGTCATTTATTGGGTGATCAGGCAATTGTTTGAACTTCTCCCCCTGCTAGAGTGTTGTTTTGGTCTCTACGCGTCTCCATACTTTCTTCTTCTTCTTCTTCTTCTTCTTCTTCTTCTTCTTCTTCGTACGCTGTCAGACGTCAACTTTAATTTGTTCGAAGAAAGCAGCTGTCATCCTGAGGCTGTCGACACTGCCATAGAGCTTGTCTAGTGTTGGCACTGGTGATGGCCACATGTGCTTTCTCTGGTCCTCGTATGTCGAGCAATTTTGCAGCAGATGTTCAGCGGTCATTTTCCCTGTGCCACAGGTGCATTCGTCAGTGCCACCTATCTTCAGTTTATTGAATAGATGATACCTCAGTCTGTTGTGGCCTGTGCGGAGTCTGAAGACCACGACCTGTTCTCTTCTGTTCAACTGGTTGTAGGCATAATTTTTTGTGTAGCCAGTATGTTCTGTTTCCCATTTGGCTATATATCTAGCCCTTATAAACCTTTTGAACTCTTCGTAGGTCACACTAGAATCCGGTTGTGGTAGTCTTGCATCTTCTTTTGCCAGTCTGTCTGCCTCCTCGTTGCCTTGGATGTTACAGTGGGATGGAACCCACTGTACCACTACTCTTTTTGGTATGGACTGTTGGCATAGTTAACAGACTACTGCTCTTAAATCAATAAGCTCATTATTTGTCTGGCTTTTTAGTGCTGTAACCACGGCCAGGGCATCTGTAAACAGGACTATCTGGCTTTCATTGCTTTCGCCTGTCAGCATTGCTTCTACGGCAGCCTTCAGTGCCTCTGCCAACATTCTGAAATTGCTTAAGAATTTTCTAGTTGCCACTGACTGTTATTTTTCTACCATTTGGTAGGCTCAGGGATACCCCTCCCCCACCATTTTGTGTTGTGTTTGTTACAGAACCGTCGGTGTATGCATGGGTCCAGTCCATGCTTGGGTAGTTTTCCGCTATGTGCCTCGGGATAATGTCTCTCCTTTCTTGTTCGTTCTGGCTGTTCTTGTTTCCAATACCTAGTATATTTTCTACCACCTCTGGAATGATATGCTGCTTCCATGTAGGTTTGCGTACAGTAGGGATGGGCTTTGGTGTTATGGTATTCTTAGGGTCTTCGCTCATCTTTGCTTTGGCTATTTATGCAAAGTTTCTCCGCTTTAGTTTCCCTTTTCTAAATCTATTTAGTCTCTGTTGCATTGGATGGTCTGTCAGTCTTTTTAGTTTCGCTGCTAGCTGCTGGGCTCTGCAGTCTCTTCTGTCGGTCATGGATTGCAGATTTGTAATCTTTTCAAGTTCTACAATTGGCGTTGACTTTATGCCTCCTGTTATAACTCTCATGGCTTGGTTCTGAAATTTGCTAATTTTATCAAAGTTCGCCTTTGCTGCTGTTGCCCATGCCGCAATGCCATACTCGAGAACTGATCTCATTCTTCCAGTGTACAGTTTCTTGAGTTTTCTTTCGTCTGCCCCCAGCTTGTGCCAGCAAGTTTCGTCATGATTGCCATTCTTTGTAATGCTCTCATTCAGTTTCTCTCGATCTGACTTTTCCATGGCATGCGCCGATAAAATGTGACGCCCAAGTATTTTGGGTTGTCGTTAGTCCGCAGATTTTTGCCGTTAAGACTTATTTTGGTGTTCTGGGGTTTGTTTGAAAGCGAGAATATCGTACATGTTTTTTCTTCATTTATTTTGAACAGCCATGATTTCGCCCACTCCTCCAACGATGTTAGGGCCTGTTGCATCCGATTGTTTGCTACGGTGAGATTTTTTTCAGAGGTCCACATAGCCAGGTCGTCTGCAAACATGGAGCTGTGGACTCTTCTTAGTATATTCTCTATGATGTTGTTTATATACACCAGAAAAAGTGTGGGTGACAGTACTCCCCCTTGGGTACTCTTTGCTCCAGTGTCACCTTTTTGCTCATCAGCCCAGGTATTTGGACTCTGGCTGTTCTGTTTTCGCTTCATACTTTCGATTCGTGTGATGTTCTCTATTGCATTTATTGGTGTTGTTCTCATAGCTCCAGTGATGATACGTATACTTTGATTTTGAGTTGTTTTTATATTTTGAAAGTTATTCTTTGTTGCTGTAGGCCATGCTGCTACCCCGTATTATGGCACTGGTCTCGTATACCTGTGTACGGCTTCTTTAGGATGCCCGTGTAAGCTCCCCATGTTGAGCTTGATATCTATCTCAGTATGGCCGTTCTGTTCTTAGCTTTGTTGGTTCCTTATTTTATCTGGTTTTTCCATGTCAACATTATATCCATTGTTTTTCCCAAATAAGTTGGACTTATGTCAAGGGGGAGAGTCTGGCCATTTTCTTTCAGGATCACTTTTTGGGGCTTGGGAGATAGGGAGCTACACAAGGAAGTACATGCACGAAACTAATAAATCTAATGAATATTGCCAGCATTTTCCCTTTATTTGTAACATATTAAATATATAACGTTTGTTAATGGAATAAATGCAGCGAAATCACCACAACAATACATTCTTTTGTTTGACTTAAGTTGAAATAGTGCTGTTTAGGGATTACTTCGTTTGCGACATGTCCAGATTTGGTAAAAATGTAGAGCCAATCTCCATTTAATGTGTTTAAATGTGCCCAGGTATGGAACATCTTAATTCTATGTTAGAAAATTAATAATTGAGAATAAATAGCATTATTAATATTTCTCAAATATAGAATCATGAAAAACGCCCCCTATAGGCAAAAAAACGCCCACCAATAACTATGATAATAAAAAACGCCCTCTCACATTTTCAAAACGCCCCCTGGGGAATGGCAGCACCGCCGTTGAGAAACATTGCTGTAACGTGATTAATCCAGTCATGTAGGGACTGTGGTACACTTTAACGTGATTAATCCAGCCATATTACAACTGTGGTATGTGGCACACTGTAACGTATGTAATTCAGCTATGTAGCGACTGTGGTATGTGGTACATTTCAATGTGATTAATCCAGCCATGTAGCGACTGTGGTACACTGTAACGTGATTAATCCAGTCATGTAGCGACTGTGGTATGTGAAAACTGTAACGTGATTAACCCAGCCATGTAGCGACTGTGGTACACTTTAACGTGATTAACCAGCCATGTAGCGACTGTGGTATGTGGTACTCTGTAACGTGATTAACCCAGCCATGTAGCGACTGTGGTACACTTTAACGTGATTAATCCAGCTATATTACGACTGTGGTATGTGGTACACTGTAACGTATGTAATTCAGCTATGTAGCGACTGTGGTATGTGGTACATTGCAACGTGATTAATCCAGCCATGTAGCGACTGTGGTACACTGTAACGTGATTAACCCAGCCATGTAGCGACTGTGGTACACTGTAACGTGATTAATCCAGTCATGTAGCGACTGTGGTATGTGGCACACTGAAACGTGATTAATCCAGCCATGTAGCGACTGTGGTACACTGTAACGTGATTAATCCAGCCATGTAGCGACTGTGGTACACTTTAACGTGATTAACCCAGCCATGTAGCGACTGTGGTATGTGGTCCTCTGTAACGTGATTAACCCAGCCATGTAGCGACTGTGGTACACTTTAACGTGATTAATCCAACCATATTACGACTGTGGTATGTGGTACACTGTAACGTATGTAATTCAGCTATGTAGCGACTGTGGTATGTAGTACATTGCAACGTGATTAATCCAGCCATATATCGACTTTTGTACACTGTAACGTGATTAATCAATCCATGAAGCAACTGTTGTACAACGTAATGTGATGACTTTGACCATATGATGACATTAACACACTTACACGATGGCTCTGGCTATGAAGGGACTGTGCACTCTCTATAGTAATGTCTCAAGACACACCGACCTTGTCTAAGTAGGTGCCCATTAGGGCTCTTGCTGCGACAAATATTATAATAGGGACACTACTACAAGCACTTCCCACTACTTGTACAATTAAAACATGCCGTGATTGTGAAACACTTGAAAGTACTTACGCAAGGTCCTGAGTGCTGGCCTGTCCTTCAATACTGTCAGGCCAGTGCAGATAACACAGTGTCCTACGTGGGTATTCATAAACTGTGGCGTACAGAAGATTCGGCAGTGCAAGCAGGAATGAGATGACCCATATGATTGTAATAATGGTGAGCACTATTCTCCCAGTCAGCCTCGGCCGTAACGGATGGATGATGGCGATATACCTTCAGAATACAAGAAAACCAACAATTAAACAGAAAGTCATCAGAGCTGTTCACAACAATAACAAACCACACGATCAACAATACCAAACCACATGAAATCAAGAATACCAAACCACATGAAATCAAGAATACCAAACCACATGAAATCAAGAATACCAAACCACATGAAATCAAGAATACCAAACCACATGAAATCAAGAATACCAAACCACATGATCAACAAAGGGGGTAAACTACTTCATCGCTACCTTTCCATAACTAACAGTAAGTCAAGATTTCATTTACTGCTGGGTCGTCTGGAGCGCGCTGACAGCTGAGACTAAACTTGGTAACATTTCCGAGAGAAATGATTATCCTACCATTCTGCTATTGAGAACCCCAACCCACAAACATACATTGTTTCTATACTCATTCTGTCTTTCTATCCGTTTGTAACATTATCGAACACAGTAACGTGCGCAAAGTGTGGGATGCGTGCGTCACTCTGTGTACGGGGTGTGTGCGTCATTCTGTGTACGAGGTACATGTCTCACTCTGTGTACGGGGTACATGTCTCACTCTGTGTACAGGGTACATATCTCACGCTGTGTACGGGGTGCATGTCTAACTCTGTGTACGGGGTACATGTTTCACTCTGTGTACGGGGTTGCTATAAACACCAGATATTTAAAAAACTAAATATAAAACAAATATTTTGTTATTTAATAAACAATTTTGTTCAAAATTTAAATAATGAAAATGTTAATGACTATACTTACTGCCATCATCTTAGTTAACTTGTGTCTTTAATTAGTTCGAAAACAAATACCATAATATTTGATCTAGTGTCTCCAGAATTCAATACCGTATCCAAAATATTTTTGTGTATGGTCTTAAATATGTCACAACATTTAGATATTGTTAATGAAAACTGTAAGGGCACTACGATTAAATCAAAGCGGATGGTTTTCTTTGGTCTTCTTCGTCAACGAAAATATTTGGTTCCTCTAAAACATACTTTACAGTATCTGCACAAACATTATCATGTTTAGGAGTCATGTCGCAGTGGCCATGTGAGGACATTTCTGCAAGTAGTTCCAAATAGGTGGCGGTGAAAGTATCTAAATTATGTTCGTATTGGAAGGAGGCTGCGTGGCTTAGTGGTGAAACTCGCTCGGTTTTCACAATTCCAACGTTCCAGGTTCGATTCCCACTTGTGTCCAGTTTAGCAGACACTGGGTTTTTTTTCCCCTCCACGTAAGGAAAGTAATGGCAACCTACCGCTCTGCACACTTGCCAAGAAACTTTTAACAGCCAAATAGGCTGGCGGTTGTAAGAAGCTACGTTCTGTAAAAGGACATGCGACTTACTTACTCGTGTTGAAAAGTCAGTGAGTTATATGACAATATCAATCATAATAGTTGTTGGTGTTTATGGGTATCTGTGTGTGTGTGTGTGTGTGTGTGTGCGTGCGTGCGTGTGTATGTGTGTGCGTGTGTATTTGACGTGCGTGTGTATGTGTATTTAACGTGTGTATTTGACGTGCGTATGTATGTGTGTGCATGTGTATTTGACGTGCGTGTGTATGTGTGTGCGTGTGTAATTTATGCTTAGGACTAAGGGCTTGATTTCATCACAACTGGTCTCCCAATATGGCTCAGTCTCTCTCCAGAAAGGTATCCGGCTGCCGAAAACATCACACAAAGCACGAACTCCGTAGCTCCAGTGATGTACCCAGAGATCTCCGGAAGATCTCCGTTGCAGCTCGAATTCTAACCCCGAACGCCTGAACACGAGGCAAACGACTTATTTATATACTATATAAAAATATATAATATTATGTAGTGAGTTTCACGAGTTGTATGGCCATGAAATAATTAATTAGATTATTTGATAAAAGACATACACAGATTATTTGTAGAGGGGAAGGCCTAACACACCCATGACCATGACCCTGCATTATCTTGTCAATATGAAATGTCTTTGGGACACCAATTCAGGATTGAGATAAATTAAGTGTTTTCCTTTGTTAGCTACACCTTTATGTCATCCTTCTTACCTGATGACGTCGTAACCCTGTCTTCATGTGCCACTGCCATGTGGTATGATGAATTATCTATAATCAGACAAGGGGTCAATCTAGCGATTGAAACTGTTTTCACAGTCCACTCTTTGCATTGACGGCCATAATACATGCCGTTGTCTTTGACGGCCTTCTCTGTATCATAATCCAGATTGTCTGTCGATTATGAGGCGAATGTGAGTTTAACCTTACTCAATAATCCATTATGCCTGATGTAGACATATACTATTTATTATCAGTGGTTTTTCTTTGCCATATACACCTTTTTACACCGTCTCATCTAATGGCTGCAAATCGTTTTCATTTCTGTGATGAGTTTAAACTTTATACATAATTTCATAACATTCTCTGCGCATTTCTCTGGTTTCATGCACATGTCTGCTTTTGGAAGCTACTTGGTTTGAATTTTCACTAATCCTATTTATTTCTGTGAAAGATGTAACCTGCTCTCCTTAGCGATATCCACAATATCGAATATGACACAGCAATGTCGTTGACCTTTCGCAGTCAAACTTTCAATTTCTTTAGTATAACCGTTTTTGTTTGTTTTGAGAACCAAATATTCTATAATTTTCTTGTTTAATCAAATTGTGTCAATATTTTCTAACTTTTTCGTTTTTCCTTGCTTTTTCGAAGTACTTGATGATGAACATCCATAATCTTTAACTCGGCGTGTGAATGACTAATTATGTATATCCAAGACAGAAACTGTTCTCTCCTCTCAGTTTGAAATGCAATGATTACAAACTCCTTAGAGAAATGTTTATGTAGCTTCATTGTGATGGATTGAGCTTTACGAATTCAACTTTTCTCTCAATTGTAATATGCATGCCAGAATAAGATTAGTCTACGCTTTGTAATGCATTGTACTTGCGCAGACACGGACATTTCTTGTGTCTTGTGATACACTTGGTTGGTGTGCTGGACAATGAGCGTTTTTCCATTTCCTGCAAGAACACGAGAAATGATTTGCTTCCTGATTTGCAATTAATAAAATTGTAAATGAAAAGCTTTAGAACTTTCAATGTCAGTTCACAACCTGTAGTATTTCTGACAGATTCACAATCAGCACTCCAAGCACTGTCAGAGAAACTGTCAGAGAAACTGTCAGAGAAACTGTAATAGAAACTGTCAGAGAAACTGCCAGATTTACAGGCTTTACTGTCTGAACTGAGCAGCCAGAGCAAGATTGTCATGCAGTGGATACCTTCTCATTGTGGAATACAAGGAAACAAGAGAGCAGATCGACTGGCAAAGGAGGGTGCTGTAGACGAGCAACCAGATGTGCCAGTTACATACCAACAGAAGATAAGGAGGATCAAATCAATCAGAAAACCACCAACAGTAACACCAGACGATTACCAAAACCATAACATGAACAGACAAGAGAAAACTGTTGTGTTGCGCCTTAGAACAGGACATAACCCACTCCGCAGCCACATGTACACAAAAATGAAGATTGACAACTCAACCATGTGTACATGCGGACAGGCGTCCAGACAGCAGAGCACATATTACTAAACTGCTTCGAATATAATATACAGAGAAAGTCTCACTGGCCCATAGAAACAACACTGGAAGATAAACTTTATGGACCTGTATGCGAACTACAAAAGACAGTGAAGTTTATACAAGCGACAACATTGCAGATATAGACACTATTTTAAAGTGAACGAAAGAAGAAGAAGAAGAACTTTGAAAAGACTATTTAGCCGAAGTGATGCTTGTATGTGTGTAGCAAAATCAAGTTAAATTAAAAACCAGCTTCATAATGTGACCAAACACATGTGTAAGGTAATGTCACAATATTCAATATTTCCAATGTATATTTCAGGCAATTTCAAAAGCGTCGTTGTTGAGATACATGGACTTTAAAATCGATATGTTTCCGAGCAGCTTATAAGATACAGCTGCGATTAAAATGTGGTTTAAATGTATCTTTGTAAACAAATGTTTAGATACGTATGAATATCTACGGACGACATATTTATACATGTCTCTATTCCAATAAAAAGTTGAGTGACAATCTGAATTTTCTACCCAACATTATTTGTCCACTCGTATTTGAATAAACGACGACTCTTTTGGGCGTTTCGCTCAGCTTTACCTAGCTATAAATGGGTACCTGATATATGAATAGGCAAATAAAAGACCTCAAGAAAAGGAAACGGCCACCTTACTATATGCAAGCTGTGGCTTAGTTTACTGAAGTCTCGAACAACTTCATTTCCCGACAGTAGTGTAACTACTTTGGGAATACCTTTACTGAAGTCTCTAACAACTTCATTTCCCGACAGTAGTGTAACTACTTTGGGGATACCTTTAATGAAGTCTCTAACAACTTCATTTCCCGACAGTAGTGTAACTACTTTGGGGTAACCTTTACTGAAGTCTCTAACAGCTTCATTTCCCGACAGTAGTGTAACTACTAGAGAACATACCTTTACTGAAGTCTTTAACAACTTTCTTCCACTACAGTAGTGTAACTACAACGGGTCACACCGTTACTTGACTCACTTAACGTTAACTATTGGAACTTTTGAACTGAAATCTCGTCAAATGACGAATTTTAACTCCAGCGCAAATACAAAATGGAAGTCCAACAACGCGTCATCTATTACTGCTTGTCTTAACCTGGCTTTTCCTAAAGTTTATTGTTTATATGTTATTTGCTTGTGTTAATGTTTCGATCCGTATGAACTTTTTCTGCCTGATATTTCATCTTCTCTTTAGTTTTACACATGTAACCAGCTTTATTTCTTGTGCCCACCTTCCTCGCCTCCACAGCAATAATATTTATTTATTACTATTTAGATGGGCATATTAAAAGTTTCTAGTATGGATTGAAAACATTTTTCTCATTTGATTTATAGACTGTCTATCAAACGTAGAGAATTCAAAGATATTGCATTACTGTATCCAATATCCATGAATATGTGTTTCTCGTGTGATCGATCTCTGCAATGTCTGATCCAAAACCTTCGACATCGATTGATTCAAATATTCATGGCCCTTATATTTGAACTATCCAATATAGGTTGCTATAATTGGTTGCTCCCTATATAGCAAATATATGGAACAGGTTCACCAATTATTATTTTGCTTCTATTATTTCAAAATATTCAGAATAAAATACTTGAAATCTGATCTGCATGCTTCTCTATTTCAAATGTTCAGACGCATCTTCAACCTGTACGGACCACCATATAAAGACCTATCGCTCGCGAGTATGGAAGTCAAAGGCTCCGACTGCATAGTAGTTGGAGACTTCAGCAGCCACTCGGAGAGATGGGGATACTCGGACACAGACAGCAGAGGTGACGACGTGGAAGATTGGGAGATAGACACGAATCTCTATCTAATCAATAGGCCGGAGGATAGCCCTAGCTTCTATTCTAGAAAATGGCATACCACCTCTACTCCAGATTTGGCCTTTTCCACAGTGGAAATTCACCATAAAATAGACCGCCAGGTGCTAAACCAATTGGCAGGTAGCGACCACAGGCCAATTAGGCTAGAAATTGATATGAAAGTAGGCCCACAGGAAACAAAACCGCTCCCACGTTGGAATTACAATCGAGCCGACTGGGACAGATTTGCAAGCCTGACATATGGGCTGTGTGAAACCATAAACACACGGAACAAAAAAATGAAGCCCATGGCGGAAAGCCTAAACAAAGCAATAATGCAAGCCGCCACTGAAATCATCCCAAGAGGAGCTAGGAAAAATTATAAGCCCTATTGGAATGATGAGTTGCAGAAAGCGGAAGACGCAGTCACAAATGCTAGGAACATGGCAGAGCGAGAACAATCTATGGAGGCAAATATCGCCCTCAAAGCCGCCACGGAAAAATACAAATACGCTCTAAACCAAACAGCAAGAGAAAGCTGGAAAAACACAACAGAAAGCCTCAACCTAGACAAAGAAGGGAACAAACTATGGAAGTTAGTCAGAGCCATGAATGACGAAACCCCTTCAAACAAACAAATTACCATCAAGCAGGGCGAAAACTTGCTCACTGGAAAAAAGCCGCTAACGCCTTTGTTGAACACTGTGCCAGAGCGAACCACATAGATGTCCCTGCAGATAGGCATACATACATTTATGAAGAGCAAAAGGGGCACGACAACATCAATATGGCACCAGAAGAGCATATGATGGCAAAATTAACAATGAACGAAATGGAAGAGGCCATGAGAACATTAAAGAAAAGGAAATCTCCCGGAAAAGACGGGATAACAAACGAAATGCTGATGGGGCTGGGCCAAACAGCAAAGAGGAAACTGCTATCGGTCCTGAACCAAAGCTGGAAAAGGGGTATTGTATCCTTGGCATAGAAAGACGCAGTACTTGTACCAGTACCAAATAAAGGAAAAGACAAAACAGATCCAAATGGATACAAGCCTATTAGCCTACTGAGCTGTGTCGGCAAACTGATGGAACGTATGATAAACACCAGACTAATGTGGCATCTGGAAGGAAAACACATACTAATTCCACAGCAAGCAGGCTTTAGACAGCACAGACCACTGAAGATCAGGTCATCCTCATAGCCCAGGAAATAGAAGATGCCTACCAGGAGCAAAAACACACAGTAGGTCTTTGGGTGGACCTGGAAAAGGCATTTGACAGTCTGGAAAGAGGGACTTAGAGTCAAGCTAAGAAGAAGTGAATTTTGTGGGGAAAATGAACAAATGGATCAGTCACTACCTCAAAAACAGAACGGCTAGAGTTCAAGTACAAGAGCAGATGAGCAAAAAGGTGACACTTGAGCAGGGAGTACCCCAAGGGGAAGTACTGTCACCCACACTCTTCCTGGTGTATATACATGATATAACAGAAAATATACCAAGAAGAGTCCATAGCTCAATGTTTGCAGACGATATGGCTATGTGGACCTCTGAAAAGAATCTCACCATAGCAAGAAATCAGATGCAGCAGGCCCTAACATCGCTGGAAGAGTGGGCGAACTCATGGCTGGTCAAAATAACGACATGTAAATATTCTCGCTATCAAACAAACCACAAAACACCAAATTAAGTCTTAACGGCAAATACCTGCAGCCAAACGACAACTCAAACTACCTGGGAGTCACATTTGATCAGCGCATGACATGGAAAAGTCAGATCGATAGAAACCGAATGAAAGCCAGAGAAAGAATGGCAATCATGAGGAAACTTGCTGGCACAAGCTGGGGAGCAGACGAAAGTATACTAAAGAAACTGTACACTGGAAGAGTGAGACCAGTTCTCGAGTATGGCATTGCGGCATGGACAACAGCAGCAAAGGCTAACTTCGATAAAATTAGCAAACTCCAAAACCAAGCAATGAGAGTTATAACAGGAGGCATGAAGTCAACGCCAATTGTAGAACTTGAAAAGATTACAAAACTGCAATCCATGACTGACAGAAAAGACTGCAGAGCCCAGCTGCAATCAGAGAAACTCAGAAGACTGACTGACCATCCAATGCACCAGAGACTAAACAATCTCGGAAATGGGAAACTAAAGCGGAGAAAGTTTGCAGAAATAGCCAAAGTAAAGATGCACGAAGACCCCATGAAGGCACTAACAACACCAAAGCCCATCCCTACTGTACGAAAACCTACCTGGAGGCAGCATATATATCCAGAGGTGGTAGAAAATATACCAGGTATTGCAAACAAAAACTGGCAGACTGAAAAAAGAAAGAAAAGATACTACGCTGAGCTATATAACGAAAAACTACCAAAGCATGGACTGGACCCATGCATACACCGACGGTTCTGTAACAAACACAACACAGAAGGGAGGGGCAGGAGCATTTATAAACCTACCAAATGGCAGAAAAATAACACTGTCATTCCCTACTGGTAAGTACACAAGCAATTTCAGAGCGGAGGCAGAGGCACTGAGGGCGTCAGTGGAAGAAATGGTGACAGGTAAAAGGAATGAAAGCCATATAGTCCTGCTTACAGATACTCTGGCCGTAGTCACAGCACTAAAAAGCCAGAAAAATACTGAACTGAATGACGTAAGAGCAGTACTCTGTCAACTATGCCAGCAGTCCGCACTAAAAAGGGTAGTGGTACAGTGGGTCCCATCCCACTGCAACATCCAAGGCAACGAGGAGGCAGACAAACTGGCAAAAGAAGATGGAAAACTACCAGATACTAGTATGACATATGATGAGTCAAAACGGCTTATTAGAGCTAGATACATTACCAAATGAGAAACCGAACACACTGGCTACACAAAAAACGATGCCTATTACCAGTTGAACAGAAGAGAGCAGGTCGTGGTCTTCAGACTTCGCACTGGCCACAATAGATTGAGGTACCACCTATTCAACAAATTGAAGATATGTGGCACTGATGAATGCCCGTGTGGTACTGGGAAAATGACCGCTCAGCATTTGCTGCAAAACTGTCCGACATACGAGGATCAGAGAGAGCAGATGTGGCCATCACCAGTGGCAAGACTAGACAAGCTCTATGGCAGTGTCGACAGCCTCAGTATGACCGCTGCTTTTTTTGAAAAAATAATGGTTACTGTCTGACTGCATACGATGAAGAAAAAGAAGAAGAAGAAATGTTAAGAATTCCTTTTCTTAAAATCTGTTCGCTTCTTTATTTCAGCTACCCATGTATAGAACTAAAATCCACATTCACCAGTCATGATTGGTTCCAGTCCTCTTTTACGGCTCCGAGACATGGACATTATTTAAACATGGTACATCAATACTAGAGGCCTTCCACATGCGCAACGAGCGATGGAATCCTGGACATTCATTTGCATGACTACTTCTGCAACGAAGACGTTTCTGTTACAACAAGCCTCTACACCGAACCACTGTGTTTCGTTGTTCGGTCATGTCATACAGCTGAACCAGGAAACGAGATATTCCGCAAACAATTCCTCAGCGCCAAAGAACTCCTCTCGACCGGCTGGAGGTGCTAAAGAGGTAGTCCCAGAACAGTTCAACTTTTGCCGATAAGCAACCTCTCTTTGCTCCCTGGAGGAAACTTGAAATTGTGCAGTAATAGTGGGTCATGAACGCAACGAACCTTATACGCCTAAACTAATTCATTTCTACAGCTAGTATATCTTGCAAATGACCTGGTTTCTTCTTTATCCAGAATAGAATTTAAGAAAATCTTTTAACTTCTTTATTTCCTTTTATTAAAGTCAACAAATTATCTGCTCCTGCAAAGTGCCAATTTCGTAAACCATTTGTTATTTGTATTTAAATACAACTCCAATTTACAAATAAAAATTAAAGTTTCTGAATGGGTATGCTAAATGAAAACATGAATAAATGAAGGGATTTATAGTGCTGTGTTGGTGTGCTAAATTACAACATAAATGAATGAACGGATTTTTGTGCTGTGCTGGTGTGCTAAATGGCAAAATAAATGAATGAACGGATTCAAAGTTAGTGTTCTAAATGGCAACAGGAAAATGTTAGTAAAATGATACTTAATTCCCAAACGCATACATCTAATCACAACATTCATTGTTATGATATTATAAACATGCCCTCAAAAATTGTAAAAAATAAATCAGACACATAAACGTTTTTCCGTCGGCGCTTTCAAACAAACACATGCAAGCAAATTGATACGGAACGAACACACACGTTAATTATAAAGTAAGGCATCACACAAGCACAGTCACAAAAACACGAATACACAGAACTATCAACAGACTACACTAACACACACATGTAATCGCCGACTGCATGAAAGCATAAGCGCAATGATATCATAAAAATGCTAGCTGACATATTCCTATTTCTATTACAATTAAAAGCAGAACCAGACATAATTTTGACCTCCCTCACAAGTAACTATCAAGTACAAGAACATACACCCCTCACAAGTAACCATCAAGGACATGAACAGACACCACTCACAAGTAACCATCAAGTACAAAAACAGACACCACTCACAAGTAACCATCAAGTACAAAAACAGACACCCCTCACAAGTAACCATCAAGTTCACGAACGAACCTGAGAAATGATATTATAGACGCATATGACGTAAATTGACGCAGACAGATGAAAAACACTCGAACAGACGCATACAGACTTGCACAACTAATTTTATTCCTATTCTTCTTCTTCTTCGGCGATTGTCCTGAAAAGATCTTTGAGACGTATCATATTATACAGCGAGGCCTAGTTATCTATCGATACCTTTTGGTCCTTCACATTCGATTTCAACTGCCTTTTTGGGGTACCAAATTTGCCTTCCCACTGCGGTCCATAATCTCTTAGCCAGACTACACAAGTACAGTGTGTTTCCAGGGCCGCCACTTGGAGACAGAATAGGGTCTTGGTCAGTACCAGTTCGCTGATCCTGATGCAAGCAGCCACCCATGAGTCACAGGCTGCTGTCAGCTCATTCCCTGTACTGCATTTTCGGCCCCACAAAATTATTCAAAATATTTTTAAAAAAACATTTCAGCCGCCCTCACAACCTCGCTGGAACCCGCGTGTCATGAGAGCCATTTATTTAGTACAGCAATAAAAAAAGAAACGGGGACCAGCTATTAGATCTTCACAAAGAGAAATTCGGTTTCCTGTGTCCTGGAGCTAAAATAATAGATAATTTCGTTTCGCTGTATTCAATAAATAGTGATAGATGCGCCTGTCTGGGAGAAACAGTATGGTTTAGGAGAATCTAATTCTGATGCTGGGCATTCACGACACCGCTGCTAAACTGGATAGCACTACGTGTTTGTGTGTCTGTGCATTTGTGTAAGCAGGCAGAATAATGTAAAACTGAAGAAAAACGGGGATTAATTAAAGACGTTTTTCAGATTGATTTCTTGATCTTCCAATCCCCAAGAACAGATGTTAATCCCAATTTTATTTCTTTATAATATATAAAGATGTTTATTGCGTTTTAATTGAACCCCAAGATGTTATTCCACACTGAGATTGCGTTTGGCCTGTGTGAATAGAAAGGTGTTGAATATTTTGAGTTGCCGAGTCTTCAACCATAAAGTGTTTAGACTACACTTATAGCTGGACGGATTGACAGATGAGTTATATAACAATAATAATAACAATAATAACAACAGCAATAACAACAACAGCAATAACAACGACACCAATAACAATAATAATAAATCCGTCGTTTCAATTAACGGAGCCTAGACCCAAAAATACATTTAATTTCGCACTTTCCAACTTATAATGAATCATATAACCAATTGTAAATTTGCCTATTTCCATTGCAGCCTTCTCTAGTTTCGTGTGTCTTCATTTCTGGAAGCGAACCACTGGGACTTCTGGGCGAAATAGCCCAGTGTTGATCTGTAGTGCCAGTGTATCTACTGAGACATTGACCGTAAGTTATGCTATCAAACCTCTGCGTGCCTGCTGACTTCAGCCACCAGACTGCGAGGCAGTGGGCTCTGCTCCAATCTGTGCTCAGTAGAGTTGACAAGTCACGCGTGTTTAGATCATCGCAACACTGAGACTTATCAATAGTCAGATTACCCTGGCCTGTTCCATACCAATTCTGAGTTCACTATTCACTGCCAGCCAGCGCGGTCGACATCAGAAAAGGCGCCGCTGCATGAAGGTCTTAGTCATATTCTGGGCTCGACCTGCAAATAGACAGACAGGCAGACAGACAGACAGACGGACGGACGGACGGACGGACGGACGGACGGACGGACGGACAGACAGACAGACAGACAGACAGACAGACAGACATACAGACAGACAGACAGACAGACAGACAGACAGACAGACAGACAGACAGATAGATAGATAGATAGATAGATAGATAGATAGATAGATAGACATAGATAGATAGATAGATAGATAGATAGATAGATAGATAGATAGATAGATAGATAGATAGATAGATAGATAGATAGATAGATAGATAGATAGATAGATAGATAGATAGATAGATATAATTAATTTGCCTGGAATTTTTCCTACTTTATGTAACTTGCTTACAATGGGACCAACATAAAGATAAAGTTGAAATACAGCTGGGTATTGTTCTTGTTAACACCATGGGTAATCGAGTTATGTACTATCTTGTTAGATTTACGATAAGATTCCTTTTCTTCGTAGTTTGCTCTGAACTATTATCTATTTCTTTCATAAAATCAGTGATCCGTCTAATTCGTCAAATCTCTCAGATGTGTGAGAGACGGCCATCAAGTCGCGCCGTTTCTTTCGTTGAGTGGACACTTGGATAACATATTTCGCTGTATGTTTGATCTCCATGCACGGTTACTTCTTTGAGCAGCAGATTTTTAATTTGTTGAACAAATTGGATCAGAGTCTGCAGTTGCCAGTTTGCAGTCTGAATATTTTCATAACACTTTTCGAAATGTGTGTCTGGAAATTTCTTTAAAAATCCGCACGCCAAACACAGCAGGAAGTGGCCAGCCCTAGGATTGGCGAGTCGTTTACCCTAGAGGGCTTTACAGTTTTACATATACATCTTATATCATAGGGCTTTCTACAAGTACATAATGTATGTATGTATATATATATATATATATATATATATATATATATATATATACACATATACACACACACACACACACATATGATGCATGTTCAAATGAAACCGGACCAAACTGCAACAAGTGAACATACGTATTATGCGCATATGGACGTGGGTTAACGAAAGATCTTCTGAGACCAGGTCATGCACATATTGTTGCGTTAACTCACATCGTTGTCCAGTTCCTTGGCTGTTTTGTCCTCGTGACACTTTGGTCACCATACACTGCCTGGTACCATCAACTGGTCGACATCCTTCAGCTGTTAGCAACCGATCAGCACTGGCGAATCAACTCTGGATGGATTCCATATCACACATGTCCTGTTTTCGACGGTCTGCTGAGGAAACTATGAGTCGGAGGATAATGACATTTTGCAAACTTGACGTTTGGAATATGCTGTTTACACCAGACGTGACATCATCATGCGCATTGTACGTATTTTCACTTGTTGCAGTTTGTTCCGGTTTCATTTGAACACGCCTTTTATATATATATATATATATATATATATATATATATATATATATATATATTACTTGCGTCTTAATTCACCACAAACAAAATAAATAAATAATTTTAGCACCAAATTTGAGGTAGTGAGATCACAGAACTGTCCAATGTTTAACTGTTTGGGTTATCAAATATTCTGCGAGAATATACGATAATTTATTCTTTTGTTGCCGCTTACTGCTGCCGTCTTAGCAATGAACAATGTTATCTGACTCTGACCATAAGCCTAACCATAATCTAAACATAATCTACCATAACCCTAATCCTAAACATAAACCTAACCATAACTATTAACAAAACTTGATATAACCATCTATTCTATACTCTGTCTTTATCAGTCGTTACTTGTTTATTTAAAACAACATTACATTGACCATGCCTCACCTTAACCCTTAATGGAATGTCTCGTGACATTACAATGGGAACCCGGGGAGGTCTGTTTGGGGTGAATTAAGACACAAGTTTATAATATATAATAATAATTTATATATATATATATATATATATATATATATATAAATCACGCGAAAACAACCCACGCGGAATGTTATGCGTCAATATTCAGTTTCTAATTTTTGTAAGCGCATTAATCTGTCCTCAAGTCTGCGCCCTATTTAAGCTAGATGAACGGGTTTTTGTGTTCTGAGCTCTTGAAATGAGAGACACCATCAATCTCCCATCCGCATTCGTACGTCCCCAGCCTAATTAAAAATCATTTCAGATCAGATCAGATGCAGGTTAGTCTTCACGTGAAAAGTTGACTGTATCAAATATATATTATTTTCTGCTTCATGCACTTGAGGAATACAGAAGAGACTATTGTAACCTTTTGACTTTGTGGTACACTCCGACAGACTTGTTTACTTATTTCTTGCCTCGATGGTACACTATGAGCTAGGATTGTTTGCCCATCTCTTGCCTCGATGGTACACTCTGAGCGAGGATTGTTTGCTCATCTCTTGTCTCAGTGGTACACTCTGAGCGAGGATTGTTTGCTCATCTCTTGTCTCAGTGGTACACTCTGAGCGAGGATTGTTTGCTCATCTCTTGTCTCAGTGGTACACTCTGAGCGAGGATTGTTTGCTCATCTCTTGTCTCAGTGGTACACTCTGAGCGAGGATTGTTTGCTCATCTCTTGTCTCAGTGGTACACTCTGAGCGAGGATTATTTGCTCATCTCTTTTCTTAGTGGTAAGGTCATCTAGGGTCAACACAACGTCATTGTCTGGTTGGGAGTTGAGTTAGAAATGTGTGTATGTGTGTGTGAGAGAGAGAGAAAGAGAGATAGAGAGGAATCAGTAAGTGCTTACTAGTAGGAGTTGGAAGTGGTTTGTCTGAATTCCGGGTAGTGACTTTAGACCTACTCATTCTTTATATTGAACTAGTATTAATAGGAGAGTTAGCGACAATTGTTTCCGGTCAAGATGGCGAAACAAGTTGTGTTTTTTTTTTCTCTTCCGAGGATTAGTATATTATATTGTGGTTATGTGGTGTAGTAAAGGAATATTCAGAAATCAGCAATTATGTAAGACCTAAAGGAACCAAGTAAACATTGTGAAAGTGATTCTAGGTCAGGCCCAGCAAGCCGATAGAGGATTTACAAATGCTAATAAAAAGTGCTCAAGCAAATAGAGGTGGCAAGCAATGCGTAGACCGTCGGATAAATGGCGCGACAAGGTGAAGGACAAAGAAACGGGCCCAGTGAATAAAACGGCTACGCTAAATGTGTGCGGACTAGGACTAAAGGAGACAGAGGCAATTATATTTATGATGGAACATAGAAAAAGAATTTTGGGGTTAGCGGATTGCAGACGTAAAGGAAACAAAACAAAAGAAATTCACGAAAACTGTGTGTTAATTACAAGTGGTGTAGCGGTAGGTCAAAGGGCAAAACACGGTGTAGGCTTAATTTTACACCCAGAACTTGCTAGCGCGTTGGTAGAAACATCATACATTTCAGAAAGGATACTATCAGTGCGATTGCAAGATAAATATAAGACGGCTACAATAATCCAAGTATATGCTCCGTGTAATGACAGTTATTCTGAAGCAGACAAAGAAAATAGTGGGGACTACACCAGTATACTACTATATTGAAGCACAGAGGGTAAAGTGGTTCGGGCATCTGACTAGAATGCATTATGAACAACCAGCAGCGAAATCATATTTCTTGAAGGTGGATGGTCCTCGAGCAAAAGGGCGGCCACGACGGCGTTGGATCGAAGGGGTTAAGGAAACTCTCCAAAAGTTCAATATGACAACCACACAAGCCTCCCTCCTAGCGCAAAACAGAAATCTACGCATACCTCCTCTCTGCGACGCCGCAAGGTAAGAGCAGTTGGACAAAAGAAGAAGAAGCGACAATTAATCCCTTGTCAGGCGTCAAATTTAAAATGACAGAGTGACCAGTGGCCAAATGAGTCAACATAATTCAAAATGGAAGTAGTTTTTTGGTTTAGAAAGTTTTAAAATGGGTCTTTAAAAGAGTGATTTGGTCGCGGGGGAGACAGAGCTGATTATCGGGTTATTTATGTCAAGGACATAGCACTTTTGTTCATTGATACGAATGGTGGACTCCCTGTACCACCCTACGTACACATGATCGAGTTCGGGACAAAGCATATCTGTAGTCGTCCCAGTTACCAACTAGGATTTATCTGTTGAGGACGAGAGATAAACGGCTCATGTTGGATCGTACGAAAAAGGTGTAACGGTGGCACCTAAAAAAAAAACAATCTCGCAGATTGGCTCGTTGTCTGTTAATGTCAAGGTGTATCGAAACATTATCTAAATCGGAATGGTCAGCAGGGTCGGCCATAGCCTATGATCGAAAGAGTTGTAACCTGAAACCTCAAGGAGAAGTCTCACAATAATAGGGAGAAACTAATTTCGCACATTGCAGGACCGAAGGCCGCCAGAGATCAACATTTCCACCAACCACCAGAGGGCACACGTGACTACATAATAGACAGCAGTTAACTTAATTAATAAGTTTAAAACTAGTTTTATATAGAATATCATAGATAATAGGTTAGACTATCGAACTGGGTTTGTAATACAGGAATGGCAGTCTAGCTTATGCAAACGTTTCCTGAAATAGAAAGATTTATTGTTGTTTAGTTAGTTTAGATTTTTATCATCTTGTAACAAATATTTTTGTAATAAATGAATTATTTTGTTTTTATCGCTAATGTTAGTTTTAAAGTTGTTTTTTTCTACATTGAAATCGTAACGTCATATATTAATATTTTAATATTTAACACACACACTCAGAAAGAGATCCTAGCTCTTTCACATCTTGTCTTACTGGTACACTACAAGAAACTTATTTACTCTTCTCTTGTCTTGGTGGTACTATCCAAGATAATAGAGATAATTTTTTACTCTTCTCTTGTTTTAGTGGTACTATCCAAGAGACATTTCTACTCTTCTCTTGTCTTAGTGGTACTATCCGAATGACATTTTTTTTACCATTCTCTTGTCTTTTTGGTACTACCCGAGAGACTTTTTTACTTTTTACCCCGTAGAGCTATTGGGGTGCGGTTTGTTTTGGTGTCTCCTCCACCGAGGTGCGCTTCTCTGGTCCGTATCAGGAAACGTTTTCAGTACGTGGTGATTTATCTAAGGCTTATAGCAGAGCTCGACAGTTCGTCTCGCTGGTGGTCAGACTCTCGCAAAGAGATTGTGACCGGCAAATGGAAAGCAGGAATCGTGCCTCAAGGCCCTGTGTTCTCCCGAAGACCAACCCTCGGGAGAAGAGCAGGCCGGCAGGCCAAATTGTCTCTAGTCCCAGTGAAATTCATCGCCGAGGTCGTTGGGATCCGTTCTGCACAGAGCGCTGCCATCCCTCATCGAGCGAGCCCGGTCGGTCGATCGGTCGTCTGGTGCGTGTAGGGGCCCCTGTCAGGCGGTCCTAGGTCGACGAAGTGAGGGACGGGTGGAACAACCGTCCGTCCGTTCCGTCAGTCGGTCCCTGCGGCCGTCCCAGTGAGGCTTTTTACACACCACTCCTCCGCCGACCGGTGTGTGCGCTACGTACGTCTCCGACAGATATCTGGTTGATCCTGCCAGTAGTCATATGCTTGTCTCAAAGATTAAGCCATGCATGTCTAAGTTCACACTGGCTCATTAAATCAGTCGAGGTTCCTTAGATGACACGATCCTACTTGGATAACTGTGGCAATTCTAGAGCTAATACATGCTTACCAAGCTCCGACCCTCGCGGAAAGAGCGCTTTTATTAGTTCCAAACCAATCGTCGTTTCCCCTCGCGGGGTTGCGGCGTCCCCACTGGTGACTCTGGATAACTTTGTGCTGATCGCATGGCCTCATGTGCCGGCGACGCATCTTTCAAATGTCTGCCCTATCAAATGTCGATGGTACGTGACATGTCTACCATGTTTGTAACGGGTAACGGGGAATCAGGGTTCGATTCCGGAGAGGGAGCATGAGAAACGGCTACCACATCCAAGGAAGGCAGCAGGCGCGCAACTTACCCACTCCCGGCACGGGGAGGTAGTGACGAAAAATAACAATACGGGACTCTTTCGAGGCCCCGTAATTGGAATGAGTACACTTTAAACCATTTAACGAGGATCTATTGGAGGGCAAGTCTGGTGCCAGCAGCCGCGGTAATTCCAGCTCCAATAGCGTATATTAAAGTTGTTGCAGTTAAAAAGCTCGTAGGTGGATCTCAGGCGCAGGCGGGCGGTCCGGCTCGCGCCGGTTCACTGCCCGTTGTCTCCTGCCCTACCGTCTGCCGGCTCTCTCCCACGGGTGCTCTTCGCTGAGCGTCCTGGGTCGCCGGCGCGTTTACTTTGAAAAAATTAGAGTGTTCAAAGCAGGCATCGGCTGCCTGAATAATGGTGCATGGAATAATGGAATAGGACCTCGGTTATATTTCGTTGGTTTTCGGAACTGGAGGTAAGGATTTACAGGGACAAACGGGGGCATTCGTATTGCGGCGTTAGAGGTGAAATTCTTGGATCGCCGCAAGACGAGCTACTGCGAAAGCATTTGTCAAGAATGTTTTCATTAATAAAGAACGAAAGTTAGAGGCGCGAAGACGATCAGATACCGTCGTAGTTCTGACCATAAACGATGCCGACTAGCGATCCGCAGGAGTTGCTTCGATGACTCTGCGGGCAGCTTCCGGGAAACCAAAGTGTTTGGGTTCCGGGGGAAGTATGGTTGCAAAGCTGAAACTTAAAGGAATTGACGGAAGGGCACCACCAGGAGTGGAGCCTGCGGCTTAATTTGACTCAACACGGCCAAACACTGACATGATTGACATGCCGAGAGCCCTTTCGTTGGGTTTAATATGGAACGGGTGCTGGAATTAGACCCTCGAAAATCTGGGGCTACCCTCTAAGTAACTTGATTCTCTCGCTAAAGTAATTGACGGAAGGGCACAACCAGGAGTGGAACCTGCGGCTTAATTTGACTGAACACGCCAATACTGTAGAACGACTGACAAATCGAGAGCACTACCGTTGGGTCTAATAATGAACGTACGCTGGTATTAGACTCACGAAAGACAAGTCAGCTCTCTAACACTATAATTAAAGAACGCTACGGAAATCGTGTTCAACCCCGCAGAAACCGCAGATTTCAAATACCTGGTCATTGACAAAAAAAAAAGCCCTCAATAAATTCGTCTGGCCAAATAGTGAACGGGTGCTGGAAATAGACCATCTGAAGACAGGTCAGTTTTACCCTACTAATGACAGGGCGTTCCTACGGAAAACCAGCTCATATCGAGAGGAGCCGCAGACACTTTGGTTCACGTACCAGGCTGATAAGCCAATGGCGCGAGGCTGCCATGTGGGGGATTACGGCCGAACCCCTGTAAGCCGCAATCCCGCCCAAAATCTCAGCACCACTGCAATGGGAGGCTCCTACATGCTCGGGACCTGAGGCTCGCGCCCCAGCCCTATCCGGTAGAGCCGCAGAAAGAGGTCTCTGCCGTCCGCCGATCAAAGCGGGCGGACAGCTGCTTGATACTCACCTAATACGGCGATGGGGTGCGAAACCACCAACATAAGACTTAGTTCCTGGTCGGGGTGTCGAAAACAGTAGAGCAGCCACCTCACTGTGAACTGTCGAGACTCAACCAATGACCATGAGATCTGTCCGCACACTAGGCGAACAACATCTCTGTGACATTAACAGGCTTGTCCCCTGGTTAAATTCACTTCTGCCTCGATACCTACCTCTGTACGCTACCAACCATATAGCTAGCTTGCTGGACGCAGAAGAGATGCAGACCAGCGGACATTGCACACCTGCCAAACTGTGTCAACATCCCAGGTGGCGGGGAATGCTAGGCGTGCCATCTCTGCATAGAAGCCAAGAAGTTAAAGAGAGAAAATGCTACATGCAAATGCTACGTTTCTGGCAGGACGTGACGATCCTTGGGTACAGACACACTGGACTGCCTCTCTTCCGGGTAAAGCAGTCCATATCATATATCTCATATATCATCTCACATATCATCATCTCACCCTATAGACACGAGTAGTGAAGACTCGATAGTCTGGTAAGACAACTTCCATAAGAGAGACAACTATGATCATAAACAACTGCTGCCTTGCAGATAGGCTGGGGACAGCCATAGGCTAAGGAGGGCATCCCTACAGAAACGCCTGTTGAAATCGGATGCACGGGGCCGCAAGCCTAACAAAACAGTGCAACGTAAATCGCAGCATGATGATAGTACAACCGATCAGAAAAACGCATGGCGCTCATCCTGCGGAGTCCCGCCAGGCAGCGATAGTGCCGGGCCTCACGCCTCGAAGGGGCCCACCCTTGACTACTAGTGGTCACCCACCCATGTGTCGTGGAGTCAAGGCACATGGCTATGGGGCAACTTTTATTGACCAAAAACTCAAGACTCTCAAAATACTACAGTGGAATGCGGAGGGAGTCATTAACAAAAAACTTTCCCTAACACATCACCTGCATGAAGGTAAGATTGACGTGGCATGTATCCAGGAAACGCACCTCAACAATAACAATAAATTCTCAATCAGAGGATGCCAGACCTTCCGTCTCGATAGAGAAGGCCACAAAGGAGGGGTCCTGATACTGACCAGAAACTGCATACGGAGTAGCGCGGTACCTGTCAGTCACACCGGACAAGCAGAAATTGTAGGAGTTGACATAATGGCTCAAGAGACGAAGCTCCGCATTTTCAATCTGTACGGACCACCAAATATAGACCTATCGCTCTCGAGTATGGAGGTCAGAGACTCCAACTGCATAGTAGTTGGAGATTTCAACAGCCACTCGGAGAGATGGGGATACTCTGACACAGACAGCAGAGGTGACGAAGTGGAAGATTGGGAGATAGATGCAAATCTCTCCCTAATCAATAGGCCGGAGGATAGCCCTAGCTTCTATTCAAGAACATGGCATACCACCTCGACTCCAGATTTGGCCTTCTCCACACAGGACATACACCATAAAATAGACCGCCAGGTGCTAAACCAACTGGCAGGTAGCGACCACAGGCCGATCAGGCTAGACATCGAAATGGAAGTAGGCCCACAGGAAACAAAACCGCTCCCACGTTGGAATTACAAACGAGCCGACTGGGACAGATTTGCAGTCCTGACAGATGGGCTGTGTGAAACCATCAACACACGAAACAACAAAATGAAGCCCATGGTGGAAAGCCTAAGCAAGGCAATAATGCAAGCCGCCACTGAAACCATCCCAAGAGTAGCTAGGAAAAACTACAAGCCCTACTGGAATGATGAGTTGCAGAAAGCGGAAGATGCAGTAACAAATGCTAGGAACATGGCAGAGCGAGAACAATCTATGGAGGCAAACATCGCCCTCAAACCCGCCACGGCGAAATACAAATACACTCTCAAGCAAACAGCAAGAGAAAGCTGGAAAACCAAAACGGAAAGCCTAAACCTGGACAAAGACGGGAACAAGCTATGGAAGCTAGTCAGAGCCATAAACGACGAAACCCCGTCAAACAAACAAATTACCATCAAGCTGGGCGAAAACTTGCTCACAGGTAAGAAAGCCGCAAACGCTTTTGTCGATCACTATGCCAGAGCAAACCACATCGAGGTCCCTGCAGAAAAGCATACATACATTAGCGAAGAGCTAAAGGGGCACGACAACATCAATACAGCACATGAAGAGCACATGATGGCCAAATTAACAATGAGCGAAATGGAAGAGGCTATGGGAACATTAAAGAAAAGGAAATCTCCCGGAAAAGACGGGATAACAAACGAAATGCTGATGGGGCTGGGCCAAACAGCGAAGAGGAAACTGCTATCGGTCCTGAACCAAAGCTGGAAAAGGGGAATTGTACCCCAGGCATGGAAAGAAGCAATACTGGTACCAGTACCAAAAACAGGAAAGGACAAAACAGATCCAAATGGATACAGGCCCATCAGCCTACTGAGCTGTGTCGGCAAGCTGATGGAACGTATGATAAACACCAGACTTATCTGGCATCTGGAAGAAAAACGAATACTTATTCCACAGCAAGCCGGCTTTAGACAGCACAGATCCACTGAGGACCAGGTCATCCTCTTAGCCCAGGAAATAGAAGATGCCTACCAGGCACAGAAACACACAGTAGCTGTTTGGGTGGATTTGGAAAAGACATTTGACAAAGTCTGGAAAGATGGACTTAGAGTCAAGCTAATAAGAAGTGATGTTTGTGGGAAAATGTACAAGTGGATCAACCCCTACCTCAAACAAAGAACGGCCAGAGTCCAAGTACAAGGGCAGATGAGCAAAAAGGTGACACTCGAGCAGGGAGTATCCCAAGGGGGAGTACTGTCACCCACACTCTTCCTGGTATATATAAACGACATTACAGAGTATATACCAAGGAGAGTCCATAGCTCAATGTTTGCAGACGATCTGGCTATGTGGACCTCTGAAAAGAATCTCACCATAGCAAGAACTCGGATGCAGCAGGCCCTAACATCGCTGGAAGAGTAGGCGAACTCATGGCTGGTCAAAATAAACGAGGAGAAAACCACATGCACAATATTCTCGCTTTCAATAAAACCCCAAAACACCAAATTAAGTCTAAATGGCAAATTCCTGCAGCCAAACGACAACCCAACCTATCTGGGAGTCACATTTGATCGGCGCATGACATGGAAAAGTCAGATCGAGAGAAACCGAATGAGAGCCAGAGAAAGAATGGCAATCATGAGAAAACTTGCTGGCACAAGTTGGGGAGCAGACGAAGGCATACTAAAGAAACTGTACACTGGAAGAGTGAGACCAGTTCTCGAGTATGGCATTGCGGCATGGACAACAGCAGCAAAGGCGAACTTCGATAAAGTTAGCAAACTTCAAAACCAAGCCATGAGAGTTATAACAGGAGGCATGAAGTCAACGCCAATTGTAGAACTTGAAAAGATTACTAAACTGCAATCCATGACTGATAGAAGAGACTGCAGAGCCCAGCTGCAGTCAGAGAAATTCCGATGACTGACTGACCATCCAATGCACCAGAGACTAATCAATTTGGGAAATGGGAAACTAAAGCGGAGAAACTTTGCAGAAATAGCCAAAGCAAAGATGCACGAAGATCCCATAAACGCACTAACAACACCAAAACCCATCACTACTGTACGAAAAACTACCTGGAGGCAGGATATATTTCCAGAGGTGGTAGAAAATATACCAGGTATTGGAAACAAAAACTGCCAGACTGAAAAAGAAAGGAGGGATACTACCCTAAGCTTCATATCGAAAAGCTACCCAAGCATGGACTGGACCCATGCATACACCGACGGTTCTGTAACAAACACTACACAGAACGGAGGGGCAGGAGCATTCCTGAACCTACCAAATGGTAGACAAATAACACTGTTATTCGCTACTGGTAAGTACACAAGCAATTTCAGAGCGGAGGCAGAGGCACTGAGGGCGGCAGTGGAAGAAATGGTGACACACAATGAAAATGAAAGCCATATAGTCCTGCTTACAGATGCTCTCGCCGTAGTCACAGCGCTAAAAAGCCAGAAAAACACTGAGCTTAATGACTTAAGAGCACCACTCTGCAAACTGTGCCAGCAGTCCGCACCAAAAAGGGTAGTGGTACAGTGGGTCCCATCACACTGCAACATCAAAGGCAACGAGGAGGCAGACAGACTGGCAAAAGAAGGTGCAAGACTACCACAAACAGATACTAGTATGACGTACGAAGAGTCAAAATGACTTATTAAAGCCAGATACATGACCAAATGGGAAACCGAACATACAGGTTACACCAAAAACGATGACTATTACCAGTTGAACCGAAGAGAGCAGGTCGTTGTCTTCAGACTTCGCACTGGCCACAATAGACTGAGGTACCACCTATTCAACAAATTGAAGATAGGTGGTACCGACGAATGCCCGTGAGGTACTGGTAAAATGACCGCTGAACATCTGCTGCAGAACTGCCCGACATACGAGGATCAGAGAGAGCAGATGTGGCCATCACCAGTGGAACCACAAGACAAGCTCTATGGCAGTGGCGACAGCCTCAGGATCATCGCCGCTTTTTTCGAAAAAATAATGGTTACTGTCTGACTGCGTACGAAGAAGAAGAAGAAGAAAGACAACCATATGCACCCTACTGTATCACCAACAACAACAAAAAACACACACCCCAAAAAGTATTAATCATAATTATACGATGCCAGTTGGCTATGTTAGTTGTTTCAAAAACAATTTCTTTTATATTTACATTTGAGAGATATTTCCTGGCCCAAATGCCCCGTCCTCCATATTTAAGACGCTTTTTGTTTTTTCTAACCATCTTATCGAATCGTGCATGGTTGTCACACAACCCTGCTCCTACCCTCCTCTACCTCGCGTGCTCTCAATATCTATTTCTTTGCTCCAGGTGTTTATGGTAGAAACAGGAACGGTGCCTCTACTGTTGCACTTGCTGTTCGATCATGAAAGCAAATGAAAAAGAATCCAAGTATGGTATTATTATGCTTAATGTTAAATTAACAGTAAATAACATAACATAATAACAGTTATATTATGTGCTGTCAGTAAGGTCTAACTGTTATTGATCCCTAGAATGAGTGAAACATTCGTAAGACACGTACTCTATATTTATGAAACCTTTAAACCACCCGTATGACGCGGGTATAGCGGTGAACGCAGTAATGATACGTTTGCAAAGCAACATTACTGTAATCCCTTCAGATCTATAAGTGTTCAATCTTCGTCAATGTGATATTTACCACACCATGAGCACTTCCATCAAGTCGACTCAGCTGTAAATGGGCACCTGATGAAGCCAAGTAAATGTTTTTAGCCGCCTCTGCAGCTACGAAGTTCGTGCTCTGTCGTAGGCCCTTTCAGCAAATGCAAGTGATCGAGCACATAAAGAGACGCCCTAGTATAATCAAGTCGGTTCTATTATTGCCTGCCAGTAGCATTCCAGAAGATATCGAATGGTATGCTTATGTGTAGTGGACAGAGGCGAACCCTCAAACTCGTTTATCTTTCTAGTAGTCCCATTGCACGTGCTGCTGTTCGAGATGACGTTTGTGAGACGTAACACGTCCTCAAATTGTATGAGGCTGGTTCTCTTCCTTGCTGCCTTTCATGATAGTAAGTCAGGGACTCATTTTCAGTGGGGTAACTGCAGCGTGCTATTAAAGAGAAGAGAACCCGGTCTCCTAGTCACTAGAAGCAACCACTCTACAACTCAAATATTATATCACACTATCACTTCCCTACTCTACTATTCTACTACTCTAATACAATACACTTCCCTACTCTACAACTCTACCACCCTAACACCCTACCACCCTACCACTCTACCACCCTACCATTCTACCACCTACCACTCTACCACCCTACCACTCTACCACCCTACCACCCTACCACTCTACAACACTACCACTCTACCACCCTACCACCCTACCACTCTACCACCCTACCACCCTACCACCCTACCACTCTACCACACTACCACCCTACCACTCTACCACTCTACCACCCTACAACCCTACCACCCTACCACTCTACCACACTACCACCCTACCACTCTACCACTCTACCACCCTACAACCCTACCACCCTACCATTCTACCACCCTACCACCCTACCATTCTACCACCCTACCACTCTACCACCCTACAACCCTACCACCCTACCACTCTACCACTCTACCACCCTACAACCCTACCACCCTACCACTCTACCACACTACCACCCTACCACTCTACCACTCTACCACCCTACAACCCTACCACCCTACCATTCTACCACCCTACCACCCTATTATTCTACCACCCTACCACCCTACCACTCTACCACCCTACCACTCTACCACCCTACCACTCTACCACCCTACAACCCTACCATTCTACCACCCTAGCACTCTACCACTCTACCACCCTACAACCCTTCCACCCTACCATTCTGCCACCCTACCACTCTACCACTCTACCACCCTACAACCCTACCACCCTACCATTCTACCACCCTACCACTCTACCACTCTACCACTCTACCACTCTACCACCCTACCACCCTACAACCCTACCACCCTACCATTCTACCACCGTACCATTCTACCACCCTACCACTCTACCACTCTACCACTCTACCACCCTACAACCCTACCACCCTACCATTCTACCACCCTACCACCCTACCACTCTACAACCCTACCACTCTACCACCCTACCACTCTACCACCCTACCACTCTACCACCCTATAACCCTACCATTCTACCACCCTAGCACTTTACCACTCTACCACCCTACCACCCTACCATTCTACCACTCTACCACTCTACCACTCTACACCCTACAACCCTACCACCCTACCATTCTACCACTCTACCACTCTACCACCCTACCACTCTACCACTCTACCACCCTACCACCCTACAACCCTACCACCCTACCATTCTACCACCCTACCACTCTACCACTCTAACACTCTACCACCCTACTACCCTACCACCCTACCACCCTACCATTCTACCACCCTACCACTCTACCACTCTACCACCCTACAACCCTACCACCCTACCATTCTACCACCCTACCACTCTACCACCCTACCACTCTACCACCCTACCACTCTACCACCCTACAACCCTACCACCCTACCATTCTACCACCCTACTACCCTACCACCCTACCACCCTACCATTCTACCACCCTACCACTCTACCACTCTACCACCCTACCACCCTACTACCCTACCACCCTACCACTCTATCACTAAATGACACATGCGATCAAGTGTGAAGCATGGAATACAAGTCGCCATCTATGCCGAAGACGGATGTGTCGGACCGAGAGGTGCAAATATCGCTATCAAGCTGTAAACTAGCGACACAACGCAATCCATTTTCCGGACTACATCCTACTACTTGTACAGCCCTGTTTAGGGCTTGGTAGTGGCAGATAAGTAGAATAAGTCTTTATCTAATAAACAGTGAAATATAAGTTCATGTCTTCAATTATTTAAGACCAGTTTTAAGACATTTGTTTCTTCCTGACAGGAGGTTGACTAGCTACTGTAAGCTGAAACAGCTGGGTAGTGGTTCATAGAGTAATTAACCATTTCGGATTTCCTGTTAAAGGTCTTCGTGCTGGACATGAAAATACAAAACATCTAACTAATCATAATAAATTATTTGGGATAGCAAAAGGTAAAAGTTGTTTTATATATCTGACAGAGCAGTGAATGGAGAAGTGTGTATGGCGTCAGCGTGGTATTTATGAGGTGGAGGGATTCGTTTCTTTCCTCTCCTCATTGCCTTTCCCATCACTAAGACATGTATCCATTTACATCTAGGTAGACTGGGGAATGTCGGTATTGTGTATCAACCCCCGTTTGTTTCCAATGAAAGCAAATGCTATTTCGCATTAGCTACTTCGATGCTTTCAAAAGTAAGATATAAGAGTCGTGAAAATGTCGCTTAGGGGTGACGTAATTAGAATGTGACGAAGTTAGAATGTGACGAAGTTAGAACGTGACGTTAGTGAATGCTATATAGAAACGAACGACAACATAAATTGAAGACGATTGATACCTTCAGAATATCTTCTACATATCATTATTATGTTAGCTGTTGCATTTCTTATTTTACATTGTCTATACATTTTTGTCATTGAGTTTATTATTTTTTGACTTTACACTTTGCACTATTTGTTCGCTATTTTTATTTGAGAATTGTTAATGAAAAATAAGAGTTCTCTTATCACTTTCTTCTAATTCGCTTAATCTGTCGATCTTCACTTCTTATTTTATTGTTATAGCTAGGCTTATTAGCTCTTTTCTCATTGATTCTTCAGTTTTTCTCCACTTCATTCTTATCTTCCCCTCCCCTCTGTAATTCTTTGCAATTGTAATACTTAAGGGCACGTTTGCGCGTGCAAGCTAATAATAGCGCACTCTCATAAAACGACACAATAGAGACGCATTTTTAGATGCAATCCTGTCATTCAGCGAATGCGATCTGAAGGATAGGTAGAACGGAAATAAACATGCACGCGACGAGGAACAAATGGTTTTCTGAGCTGGTCTTGTGCAAACAATCAAAGATTGAGTGTGCTTCATTGTGCTTTGGCGGAGGCGAAGTGTTGGTTTAATGTTGTGATAAAATTGATCGCAAGGAAGCAGACAAATTAAAACTGGTTACCAGACGTGATCGACAAGCACGTTCATGATCCAATGGGATACCAATCTCATAGTCTGGGGGACACGAGTTCACATTCCAATTGAGTTTACCTTGTTATTTCACTATCGTGATAACTGCAAGAGCAAGCGGCCTACTTTCTTCAACCCGATTCATTCTGCAAGTGGAAATCAGCAATGAAACAACTCTGCGATAATGATAAACAGGCCCAACCGATAATGATAAACAGGCCCAACCGATAATGATAATATTCGATACCTCTTTCTGGAGACTTGATATGTGTGTTTAGTTCCGTCAGTTGTTTCACATGAACAGTTTTTGTTGTGTGTGTTATTGTTCTATCTTCGGCTTGTGTCCGGGAAAGCATTAATTGGAACACTCCAACCATTCACGAATGTGATAAGCGACTTGTAGTACAAGGGTTGTGAATAGAGCTTAACAAACTCATGATGACAACACAATGATTGAGATTGCTGACACTACACCAGGCATTACATGTTGCCATACATTCTTTCTGGAACACTGCGACATTCACTAATTGTGATACGTTATTGATGAGACACTACAACAGGCATTACATGTTGCCATACATTCTTGCTGGAACACTGCGACATTCACTAATTGTGATACGTTATTGATGAGACACTACAACAGGCACGTCAATGATGTGTTACATTTTTGCTAGATTAGGACCAGCAGAAGTGATCGACCTGATTTTGAACAGAGCTACAAGATACACGTCAAAACAATAATACTTGTTCCCATAGTTGTCCAAGAGTTATCTACAGATAGCAACAAGAACAGTGACGCATCTGTAATCAGATTGATACCAGCTTTGGGATGATTATCTAAGAGCTCTTCAACAATAATCATCATTGTATCGGTTTTTGATTCATCGCTTCGAGAGATATAGAATGATTGGCTACGACTTGAGTGGATAGCACACATAGAGGTATCACACCTGCAGTGGTTTCTGTCAATCTAATGTCCGATCGCGTAGGGGTTTGCGACAATGAAGGGGCTAATTTCCTGGCGATGAAGGTGCATGTATTGAGAATACTGGATTTGTAAAGGAAGACTCTCTGACGTTAATTAATAATCAATTATGCGATAAGGTCATCGTAATTAAATAATCATGAATGTTTATATTAAAGTTTAAAAAAATATCAGACGTGGTTCGAAAAAGGACGAGCGGACCCGAATGCAAAAGGTGAATTAGTTTCATCAGCTCTGGTCCATGTGATATTGAATGACTCATTCGTTTATTCCTGTATCGTATATGATATATTGTTTCTAGAACTTTCTATCAATTCTAAAAGGCTATCCCAGACTCAGCAGGCTTTTTGGTATTTTGTTAATGGCAGGCGCACAGTGACGAGTGTTAGAGAAACTTCTACCATTTCTAGACTGACAGCACTGTTAACCGTCTCTCATATGATCTCAGTATGTCAGTGAAGCTATTCTGGTATCTGTACATAATGAGTTACCGAGGAGAACACTTATGCAGCTTTATCTGACTAAATTGGTATCAACAGATCTCAATAAAACTTCATTAATTTTATTCTCAAAATAGTCTATAAGAGTTTCAAGACTAGAAGAAAACACGTTCAAGTTTACAAAGTCTAGTGTTACAGAATATTTTGCAACAAGACCTTGAGAAAAAGTCTTTGGATTATATGTGGAACCACAATCAGCATGCATGCGCATAGATATTTGGAAGCAACGGAGATGTGGTTTTACAGAAAAATATCGCGGATCCCATGGATTGCAAAGAGGACTAATGATAGAGTACCCGAAAAGGCACAGACACAAAGACAACTCCTTGCAATGATAAGAACAAGCAGTCAGCCTTTATCGGGCATGTTATGAGAAGAGACGGCTTGGGGCACGCTGTGACAACGGGAAATATACAAGGAAAAAGACAGAGAAGAAGGCCGAGAAAGAATATGTTGAACAACCTGAGAGAATGACAAGAACGACAATCAACAAAACAATAGTTGGTAAACGACATACATTATAGAAGTTGGTGGATGTCCCTCATCGCCAATGACAACCAGCAGGGTACTTGATGATGATGAGTGTTACAGTATATCTACCAATGCTAGAAGAAAACACATTCAATATTATCAAGTCTAGATATATAGTCTTGGTATGTCTACCAAAGTTAAAAGAAAACACATTCAATATTGAGAAGTCTAGTGTTGCAGTATATCTACCTAAGCTAGAAAAAGACAAAGGGAAATGCAAAGGCCGCCGTCCATCGTAGACGATGATGGCGTAATTAAATTAATTTTGCTAGCGCTATTTTTAGTAAGGATTAATTGCGCTACATCTTATCCTCACTCTCTCGTCTCAAGCCACCCTACCCCAGTGGCAAGTCAAAGACAAAACGACTAGAGGGCGACTATGAGATGCAAAGGACTCCGCATCAAGCACCCGTGAAAAAGACGATGAAGTCCAGAGTCGAACCCATACCCCCTGATCACGATGCCGATGGCTTAACCACTTCGCCACGGAATCCCAGAAGGTAGAAGAAGACACACTCAATATTGTAAAGTCTAGTTACATTATATCTACCAATGCTAGAAGAAGACACATTCAATATTCAAATTAACGCCAGATTATCTCTACGGGTCTGCTAGTTTGTCTGTAATTACTGTTGCACAGGTCATACTTTGCCTTGGTTCAATCAGTGTCACATAAAGACGTCATCACTTGCGTTTAAACGTTTTGTTCTTTTCATCTATTGTAAGATCTTTAATGCTTCTCTGTTTACTCACATGGCCATAAAAAAAGTTGTTATACATTTTTATCGCAAAGAGGACAACAAAAAGTTACAAACAGATTAATATTCACTTAGTAAAAGAACTTCAAACAAAAAAATGCAGCATGTATAGTGTATAAAGAAATTGGCCAACGTCTGAAAGTATCGGCCAATCAGCTGTCGAAAATTTGAGGAAGGGTGGTAATTGAAAACTAGTGTTTGTGAAACGTCAGAAAGTGAATGATCACAAAGTGAAGATTTTTAATTATCGTTGGTCTAGCCTCACCTTGATGTTGCTAGTGCCAGTACTGTCTTCACCTTGCTAGTACCAGTACTGTCTTCACCTTGTATGTGACAACAAGCAAAAGTGTGCCCTGTCATTTCCCAGACGTGCTGTTGTCTACTAGATGAAGTGTGAGTGGTATCAGTTGCGATAAAGGGCACATGTTTAATATCTTGATGTTCTTCAGTCTATCGAGCTGTTAATGCATACCTGATTTACAGTTAACTCTTTCGGGCCGTTTCAAAATTTCCCTATTCTGTGCACCTCTTTTCCATCCCTCTACGATTTTCATAAACTGTTAAAGTTATTGTGTCATTTTACTATTATATTATATGCCCGTGCTATTTATAGAATGAAAACGGATTGCATAAGCAATCAGAAGATACAAATAAAATTAAATATATTTCCATTTGTAGAATAGTAAAGTAGTAAGACACATGCAAACACAACAACAAAAAATGCAGGGATACAACAGCTAACAGAACAGATTGACACAATATAAACTGCTAATCCATATCTTTTGTGGTTCGTGACACACTTGTTTCGAAATTTCATCGATTCATGAAATTATCTTCCTGAGACCTAACATGACATTGGTCTAGCACATGCAAATTGTAAGAATCATTGTTATCTGACGCACACTTTATCACTTTAAACCAGTAACAGAGGGGACGGCGTGGTCTAGTGGTTAAGTGGCACGGCTCACAATCCGAAAGTGCTGGGTTCGATCCCCATCACAGCACCGGCCGTTACCCCGGGGAAGCAAACCCTAAGAAAATGGAGGAGGAAGCGGACCCTTACATAAAATGCATGCTGAAGTCGGATGCACTGGGCCGACAGGCGCAAAATAAAAACCACAGTGCAACGCACACCGCCTTGGGGATTAGAGAAAATAAGGCGAAGGCAAAAAAAACAAAAAACAAAAACAAACCAGTAACATTTAATATTTTACAAATCTGTCAGGTGTCACTGAATTCGGTTAGTTTATATATAACCAAACACTGGAAGAGTAGCTTTCATTTCGTTTCCGAGTCTAAAAAGTATATCTAAAAAGTTAATCTTCTTCTTCTTCTTTGCGTTCAGGATCTTTTGTTCATGCTATATCTGCAGGCCAGTCTCCATGATGAAGTCTGTAGTCTTCACTAGGTCGGAGCGGCTGCACTACAGCTTTTGTCTCAGCTCCGTACCCTCTGGTCAGGTCTAGCATCTCATTTTCCTATAGATTGGGCATTCTTGTAGAATATGCTTAGGGTTCTGGCATCCTGTTCCACATGGGCACTCATCGGTGTGTGAGATCTTCAGTCGGTATAGATGTTCTCTAAAAAGTCTATTCCGAGTATAAAAAGTCTATCTAAAAAGACTATTCCGAGTCTGAAACGTCTATCGTGCGGAAAACGGAACAAAATCTTATGTTTATTGTCTACATTCACACAAATTCGATGTTTACTTTATTCTTCAACGGCCACTGATTTTGTAAAAAAAAAATTGACTTCTCTGCAAGAAAAATTCAGTTTAACTAAAAAACAAACAGAAAGAACTAAAGTGAAGTGTACATTTTAATTTTCACAAGTAATGTTAAACAAAGTTAGCGCCTTTTGTGCAGAAAAAGAGCAGATCGGTGCGCGTAGATTCGCTGTCGATATTAGAATTCAATGACTTTAACAGGTAAAAAATAATTTGTTAACAAAAACGGAATACGTTTACCATTTAATATAACTAAAGAATCAACTGAAGTTTTTGAAGTATCTAAAAAGTATGTCGCGCAGAAAAAATATATATCTATATCATCAAAAAACATAATCTTAAAGTCACCGGCCCCTGACAGTAGCATCCAGTCCTGAACTACATGACAAAACACGCCCTGGTAGTGGCTCCTCGTCCTAAAGTAAGTCAAGTTGAGGAGGCAGATGACTTTTACTATTAATACACATGAGACCTAATACAACCAAGGCTTTAACAACTTGTTTCTGACTGCTAGTCGGCTATTCAACTTGTCGATAAAAACATACAGACTTAGCGCAATTACGGATCTGACACCAAAACAAAACGAAATCCAAGTCCGGCCACACGACTGTCGTTAGGCACGCAGAACAAACGAAATTACAAAAACATATCACAATATCAGGTTAGGTCAGGTCATCCCATAACGGGTGAGGTCGTTGCGGCACACATGAAGACATCCTCACAACCCCACACCAACCAAGTCATACATTTCCGCTGGTAAGGTTATGCTGAAAGAGTTTTATGACCATGCTAGACTTTTGTTGGTAGACTTTAATGAGTCTGGCGTGAACATCAATGTCATCCGCTACAATGACACACTAGACAAGCTGCATACAGCAATCAAGAATAAACGACTCGGCATGCTTTCACGTAGTGTGATTCAATTGCATGGCCTCGGTGACCAAGTGGTTCAAAAAGCAACCAAAGTCATTTTGTTCGGACATCATCCGCCGTCTACCCAAGCAGTGGGATAATTTTCTGAATGCGCATGGCGACTTTTTCTAACTAACCCTGTGCATGTTTGCCTCATAAGAATTGCTATATTTAATTATGTCATGCCAGATGATGTAACGTTCACATGTTTGTAATAAAGCCACTGGGTCCGGTTTCAGTTGAACACGCCTCGTATATATATATATATATATATATATATATATATATATATATATATATATATACTTTATTATTATGCTTATTCATCCATTTCTACACGTATGTATGTATGTACGCACGCACGCACGCATACCTATCTGTCTATCTGTCTGTCTGTCTGTCTGTCTGTCTAATGTCTGTTAACATATATCTACGGGAAGTGGTTCTTGTTAGTGCGTATACTCATTGGTTCGTGTAATTTCTTGTTTGGCTTGCTCTGGCCTTAGTGTCGTACCGTGATTCATACGTTATCAGCCGCTCTCTGACTAATGGCTGCCCCCTTACATATGTGTTTCGAGTGCATTCTCATTGTCTATTTTGTCTAACTTGTTCTTTTCCCCTGTCTGTCTTGCTGCCGAAAAGCAGGTTTAGTGTTAAGTTTTTTTTCTGGTGTTTTAACTGAGTCTTTACCTATATATGTTTTAAATTGACTTTTGACCTTTAGAGACGTCGAATTTTCGATTTATATTTGCTAAAGAACAACCGCTACCAATTTCGTTATGAAATTTAATTTGAGAATTTTGCTTGTAGGGATGTAAGAGCACCGGTTTATTACATCTAATTATGTTGAGAACTTGGTAAATTGATGCAGATATTTTAAATTTTCGCATTTGTAGATTTCAGTAACATATAAAGAGGAAGGGATATGTTTTCTAGTAGTGTACTAAGATGCTGTCAGTTTTACTTTCCGATAATTTTTTAAAAGCTTTTTTGCGAGAGAGTCCGACATAACTGTAGATCTCAGCACAGCCCGTCATAGAAACTAATTGGCGAAAGAGCATCCAAGAACTATTTGAATTGTTGGGGGATTTAGTTTCAGTAGTTCTGACCACCCTGATTATGATTTTGTACTTGCGATATTACGATACAGTGGTCATGATAACACGTTTTATATATATATATATATATATATATATATATATATATATATATATATATATATATATATATATATATATATATACATAATATGAAGTAGATACATACAATTAGCAGGACACTTATAAATGTGCATTTACAATACTGGGGACTAACGGTATTTTTCAATTCGTTTCCACTAGTCTCTCACTACCTCCTTGGTTTGTTTTAAAGGTCTAGGCGTCAGGTTGCTCACATGTTATGCCCAGACACAATCTTTCTGGTTATTGTAGGACGTATAAGCATTGTGTAGCCTGGTGGCCTTGATTTTAGGCGTTATAAGCGTTGTGCGTATGTGTCTGTGTGTGTGTTTTGGTGTGTGTTTGTGATATAGTGCTGTTGTTGGTCTGTTACGCCAGAAACTCTCAGCTCTAATACATGATCGCATTGCAACTCTCGCACAATCACACGAGATATAACTTGTTGGATACACTGCGAGATGACCTACTCAAGAGAATCTATGTGAACATATGGATAATAACAACCGTACTGTAGCCAGATAGTCACATTACTGAAGCCAAATAGTCACCTTACTATAGCCAGAAAGCCACTTTACTGTTTCCAAAAAGTCCCCTTGCTGTAGCCAGATAGTCACCATACTGTAGCTCGACAGCCATCTTACTGTAGCCAGACAATTACCTTACTGTAGTTCGGCAGTTACCTAACTGTAGCCAGACAATTACCTTACTGTAGCCAGATAGTCACCTTACTGTAGTTCGGCAGTTACCTAACTGTAGCCAGACAATCACCTTATTGTAGCCGGGCTATTGTACGGGCTAGCTTGTTGAATCTTCATGGAAAACAAATTAAATAATTTAGTCACGAATCAAACAATGGGCCACATCACTCATCTGTTTTCTTGACACATGGTCTCAGAAGTGGTCCAGGAGGTGTCAGTGCTATGGGTACCCCATTGGAACTATTTTGAAAGTGTCAAGGTGTATGTGACGTGACGTGCCATTATCAATAAGAAGAGTCATCTGTCCATACAATGTTTCCCTCGTATGTTATAGAAAGAAGTGAAGAAGTTTCCCGTGCTCCCATCTGGGTATGGAAGCAACATTCAGAATCTGCCATTTATGAATTATTGTTATCATTCAGTCTGGCATTGTCGCTCGACAAGGAGCACATTTTCATCAAAACAGCTGGATTTCATCCAGGAATCGTGTTCCAGGTCATTCTAGGGCTTTTGTTGTGGAGGTGAATGTTGTACTTTGCTTTGCATATGTTGTCCCAGTGTATAGAGCCACCTTCTGGAACCCTCTGAGTTCTGAGTTTGCTGCATTGGAAATAAGTTGATTATGGTCGACCAAAGTTGTGGCACTTGCAACGAGATCTACAAGTGAATTGTTTAGAATTGAAGTGACTCAAAGTGTAGTACATAGCCAATTAGTTTAGGAAACCAGCGTATTGCATATTGTCGTTTATTATTGGTTGTTATGGCAAGACTGTTCTCTCAGATTTTCTGTTCTGGCATGTCATATTAACACTTGTTGGATGTACTGATGACTGCATGTCTCGTTACGGGCTTATATCATCCCGGCGGTTGGGATTCAATATCCCAGGAAGGAAACCCAGCTAGGAGAAGGTTAGTTCTGATAACAAAACTACATGCAGCCTTGCAGTTGAGACATTGTGTGTATGAAAGTCTAAAAAAGAAAATCTTATACAACCCCGAAGAAGGCAACGGAAAACCACCGCTGTAATAGTTGTCCATCACAAGTGATGAAGACCACTCTCTTTGTTCAGCCGAGTGGACAGACGTATCTCTTGCTGTGTCCACTGAAATGGGTGACTTGCGCGGTTTTTTGGATTAAAGTGAAGAAGAAACTGCGCCTTTTGTCAACCTCACTCCCAGAGCCTAAGCTACCTTTTGCCAGTGGCAAGACATTTATCGAGACGACTGGAGACAGCATAGGATGCAGATTTTGCCTCAGGGTTACCACCGAAGCCTTTCCGTAAACATGTAACCCGCAGGGTAGAAAGATGGCATGGCATCTAACGCAGTTTGTCGTGCCTTTTCGATAACCACAAGAGGTCGTATGGACAACACTCAGCGTGTGAGTGGGTCTGGCATCTCTCCCCAGCTGAATTGAACTCATCATAGTAGCATCTAAAATTCCCACACGCCAAATTCGCGAAGGTGAACTGACAGAACTAACCCGTGAAATACGGCACAGGTATAAGCGTAGTGCCATTCAGTCGGCGTCCAGACCAGGATAAACGAATGAAAGAAATCACAAAAAAAGAACGAAATAACAAGTCCAGACGGAAAACAACACCACGTTTCAGTGAACACAAGTGTAAGTCGTCGACTAGTGTGAATTCCAGGCAAATCCGTGGTCTAGCGGCATCCATAATGATCCAAAACAGTAGAGAAATGTAGACTCGCAGCCAGTTATGGCGCCATCACCGCTGTATTATAACTTGTTAAAACATGGATAGGCGTGCTAACAAGCGGTTAAATTGTGGAGAACCATGATCACCTATATGTTGTCACGGTACTTGAATGAACGGTAGCCAACTTCATGCACAACCTTTCTTAGTTCACTTTGAAGTAATGAGTAGTTCGGTTCAGTTGTCCTATTCTTTCATCCCCAAAAATGGTTAGCGATTCATGCGAGCAGGTAAACTTGAAAGAATAATATCACCAAACAATTCGCCGAAGTATATTCACTTCAATGAGAACCAAAATGAAGCAGCCTCGTTACAGAAAATTGATAACAAGAAAATTAGTTGACGCCGAAAAAGCTGTTTCAGGGATTTGTAGTTCCAGCCAGCCAAATATTGAAGGATCTAAAACCAACTTGGGGCTCCTAATGCTACAAGACAATCGCCGTTTGTGACCACTCAACCCGTAAATGGCGGTTGGGAGACGTGACAATTATTCCGCTGCTGACTCTCACAGTAGCCTCGACACGTGACCTGGTTACTCCGTGGACCCGAACAGATAGTTAATGTCTTAACGTGACGAGATTTTCACACAGAGAGCTTGACTAAATGTGTGTTTGTGTGTGTAGTTGGTGAGGGCAGCAATCTGAGGGTGTTTCACACAGAGAGCTTTACTAAATGTGTGTTTGTGTGTGTAGTTGGTGAGGGCAGCAATCTGAGGGTGTTTCACACAGAGAGCTTTACTAAATGTGTGTTTGTGTGTGTAGTTGGTGAGGGCAGAAATCTGAGGGTGTTTCACACAGAGAGCTTTACTAAATGTGTGTTTGTGTGTGTAGTTGGTGAGGGCAGCAATCTGAGGGTGTTTCACACAGAGAGCTTGACTAAATGTGTGTTTGTGTGTGTAGTTGGTGAGGGCAGCAATCTGAGGGTGTTTCACACAGAGAGCTTGACTAAATGTGTGTTTGTGTGTGTAGTTGGTGAGGGCAGCAATCTGAGGGTGTTTCACACAGAGAGCTTTACTAAATGTGTGTTTGTGTGTGTAGTTGGTGAGGGCAGCAATCTGAGGGTGTTTCACACAGAGAGCTTGACTAAATGTGTGTTTGTGTGTGTAGTTGGTGAGGGCAGCAATCTGAGGGTGTTTCACACAGAGAGCTTTACTAAATGTGTGTTTGTGTGTGTAGTTGGTGAGGGCAGAAATCTGAGGGTGTTTCACACAGAGAGCTTTACTAAATGTCTGTCTGTACCTATGATTGGTGAGGCAGAAATCTTAGGCTGTGTCACACAGAGAGTTTGACTAAATGTGTGTCTGTGCGTATGATTGGTGAGGCAGAAATCTGAAGTTTTACACAGAAAGCTTTACTAAATGTGTGCGCGATTGAAAGTCAATCAAGGCAAAATGTCAAGGCAAAATGTATTTAATTTATTCCTATTTATGGAATGCGAAATTGCTCTTTTATGTTGTGGTGTTTTGAAAGAATGTAGTTTCAGCCATCATCATCATCATCATCGTCATCATCGTCATCATCATCATCATCATCATCATATATTCGTCTGGTTCCCAATGGAACACCAGATGCTCTTTATCTGTTCCTCTTCTGTGCCGTCTTCTTGAGTCCGCTCATGAAACCTGATTGAACAGACTTCCTCCTTGACGGTTCGCGACAGGTGTTCCTTAGCCTTCTCACTTAACTGTGTCCCTGTGGGTTCCAATTCAGCGCCTGTCTGGTTATGAGTTCCGGCTTCTTGTCCCTAATCCCTGCTGAATTGGCTATTGCCAATTTTCTAGCACACATCTGAATTTTCCGTTCCCTCTGGCCATATAACACGAAGTATGCAACGAAGACACTTGTCAACCAAAGTCTACAGTCTGGATGTGATATCTCATGTCATGCCTCAGAGCCATATAGCAGGACAGACTTCACATTTGTGCTAAACAGCCTAATCGTATAATCCATGGAGAATGCTAACAAGCTTCATATTTAGTGAAGAGAGTTGGAAGAGGTTCATTCCAGGGAGAACATCTTTTGTTCTTTCGTTTTACTCAATGTTATTTTGTCTTTTTTTTCAATTATCGATCATTATCTTGTATGGAGTTTCTTTGTAATAAAGATGGAGATTACTTTTGAAATAGATTGAATATTTGTTAATTTCTGTAACACAAACATACACTCTGAATTGATGTTTTCGCATCTCGTCTGCCAGCGTGTAGGTCTTGTTTTCTTTGCATGGTAGCTCATATTGTCAACAGGGTGGAATATGGGGCGCATACACAACATCTACACAAACGAATATATGAACACGCACATTCAAAAACGCACAATTTGGCAAAAATACACAATGTAACTCAACTACACAGCTATAGGACAGTGTTGCACTTGTACATTATCTATTAGAAGTCAAGCCTAGTTTGCAGCATTTACGAAACTATTGCCCCATGCCATATACTTGGCACAGGCAGCCTGCTCTCAGCAAGCCTGTACACTATCTTTAGGTTAGCTTTACAGCCGTCTAGGGCAGACCTCAGAGGAGCGCAGACCTCACATAGGTGCAGACCTCAGGGGGGCGCAAATCTGTTATGGAGAAAGAGGGGCTCAGATGAGCGAAGACATCTTAGAGGCAAATATGGGCGCAGAGGAGAGCAAATCTCTTAGGGGCAAAGATGAGCTCTGAGAAGCGCAGGCCTCTCATGGCCAAAGAGGGGCACAGATGAGCGCAGACCATAGAGGGACACATACCTCACAGGGAGGAAGACCTTACTGGGACCTTAGAAAGCCGCAAAGGAGCGGAATTTCTTATAGGCAAAGAGGGGCGCATATGAGCGCAGACCTTGTAGGGGCAACGAAGGGCGTATATGAGCGAAGACCTGGTAGGGACAACGAAGGGCGTATATGAGCGCAGACCTCTTAGGGGCAAAGATGGACGTATTTTAGCACAGACCTGTTAGGGATAAAGTGGGGCGCATATGAACGCAACCCTCTAGGGGCAAATAAGAGCTTGGAGGAGCGCAGACCTCTTAGGGGCAAAGGGGGACGCAGATGAGCGCAGACCTCAAAGGGATACATACCTCACCGGGACGGAGCCCTCACGGGGGTGCAGACCTCAGAAGGGCGCAGAGGAGCGCAGACCTCATAATAGCAAAGAGGTGCGTAGATGAGCGCAGATCTCTTAGGGTGCAGACCTCAGACGAGCGCAGACCTTTTAGTGTGCAGACCTCAGACGAGCGTAGACCTTTTAAGGTTAGCGCAGCGTGTAGCTTGTCAATGTGTTGAGTGTGAGCAATGAACATAATGAGGAAATAAACAAGTTCATTGTTTTCATTAAGTGTCAACTAAAATCTCTTTGACACGACAATACAAAATCTGTTGAAGAGAGAAATCAACAGCCATTCATAAATAATGATCAATTTGGTTTCTTGTATCATAAATACAGTTAACAGAAAGGTTAATCTACTGAGATGTGCAATGGAGATGAGATGTTTGTGTCGAATCCTCAGCATTTCGTTGGTAGACCGCGTCACGAATAAAGCAGTCTGAGAAACCGTTACGAGATAGGTCATCGAATACAAAGACCTATTGAGTATGGTAAAAGCATGCAAGCTTACATGGTATATGGTATATGCATGTTTCAAGATTGTCTGGGTTTACCAAGACGATCATGTAAGGTACTGACACGCGTGATAGACGGAGGTAGAACAAGAGATGGGAATACAACATCGGAGAATGGACAGGAAAGTCCATAGCAAGAACAAATATCTTGACACAAAACCAAGCAGAGTGACGTGAACTGGTACAACAATCTGCAGTATTGGTGACTCGGTGACCTTTCACGTTATGGGACTGATGAGTTTGGTGATGATGAATCTACTGAGCATGTATTTAACGCCTGGAAGAATGTGGAAAAACCATTGATGCGTAATGCATGACAAATGTTGCTTATGAAAATGTGTTGCGCAGCCACAAGAAGCAGTTCACTTTATTCTACAGCTAAACCCCCCCCGGATAATGTGTTGGTCAAATGTTTCCGCTGCTCCAGGGATCCATCTCACGCTTCCAGTATCAGTGGTAAGTGGTGAATGTAATTTGTCAAAGCTCATACTTATATAACCTTACATACGCTTAACAATGTTGCAAAAGAGAATCTTTGCCTATTCCCACTTGCGTAAACATGAAATAGTAATTACAGATTAAAATTGTGACAAGATCTGCAGAGACACGGAACGTAAGAGTTTGACGTGGTGAGGAAGGAAGCGTAAACGTTTGATGTGGTGTGAAGCAGGGACCGTAAGAGTTTGATGTAGTGTGAGGCAGTGAACGTAATCGTTTGATGTAGTGTGAGGCAGGGAACGTAAGAGTTTGATGTGGTGTGAGGCAGGGAACGTAAGAGTTTGATGTGGTGTGATGCAGGGAACGCAAGAGTTTGATGTGGTGTGAGGCAGGGAACGCAAGAGTTTGACGTGGTGTGAGGCAGGGAGCGTAAAAGTTTGATGTGGTGTGAAGCAGGGAACGTAAGAGTTTGATGTGGTGTGAGGCAGTGAACGTAATCGTTTGATGTAGTGTGAGGCAGGGAACGTACGAGTTTGATGTGATGTGAGGCAGGGAACTTAAGCGTTTGATGTAGTGTGACGCATGGAACGTAAGAGTTTGGTGTCATGGCGGCACGGAAATATCTATCCCTAGCACTTGAAGTCTGAGACAAAGATTGAGGTAGACCATCGTGCAGATAAACTGCTTCAGAAAAGGAAACAGCAAAGTGTGTGGTATACACAAGTAACGTATCGGATAACAAAGACGTTAACCACTGGCCCCCACTCGTAAGGTTTGGGCTACATTTTGGACACCCGTGTACACGAAATTACAGGAGAAACAAACGTTTCAAACATTGCAGCATCCTATATTCACAGTGACAGATAAGGCAGTTGAACTGAACTGAAATGAAACACACACATGCACACACATACAAATATACACACGCACACATACACACCCACACAGCAGCTGCTCTGGTCTTTCACAACACGTTGGTCTTCAATGGTAGTTACACCCGCTTTGACTACGCTTCTCTAGTCAGATCTATTTTGCACAAGACATTCCCAGGTGTCGACATCTATCTGGAAACTTTTCAGTTAGTCCCTCAACTGTCTTTAAAATGTTTCTTTGGGCGCCCTCTCTCGCGCCATCCCTCTCTTAGCTCGCCGTAGAGAAGCTTCTTTAGGAGCCGTTTGTCTGACATACGGACGAGGTGTCCGACTCATCCTAGTCGTGCTTTTTTTTAGCAGTGCATGGATGCTGGGCATGTTAGCCCTCGAGAGAACTTCGATATCAGTGACACGATCTTGCCATCGGATGTGGAATATTTGCCTCATGCAACCTGTGTGGAAGTGGTTTAACCTCCTTGCATGTCCAGAGTATACAGTCCAGCTTTCGCAAGCGTATAGTAGGGTTGGAATGATGGTTGCACGGTAGACTTTGAGTTTGGTCTTGGCGCTGATACCACAACGTGCCCAAACCATCGAGCGCATTCCACCAAAGGCTATGCTGGTCTTTCCTATTCTGCTTGCCACCTCATTATCGAGGCTGACATATTTCGACAGCGTGCTGCCGAGATACGTGAATTTGTCTACGACATCCAACGTTTACCCGCTGACTGTAGTCTTTGGTTTAGTGTACAGCATGCCTGGTGCTGGTTGCTACATGTCCTCTGTTTTCTTGGCATTTATGGTCAGACCAAATTTTTGCCTGTGGCAGAGAACCGGTTCATTCCTACCTGCATGTTCAGTTCTGAGAGACTGATCAGAACTCAGTCGTCTGCAAACACAAGTTCCATGATTATGTCGCCAGCCACTTTAGGTTTGACCGTCATTCTTTTGGCATTGAGTAGCTTGCCATCTGTGCGATACTTTATGGGTATGCCAACTCCAGAGATCTGAAGGCGTCTGTCATCATGGCCGCGAACATCAAGCTGAATATGGTCGGGGCGAATACACATCCTTGTTTTACTCCGTTTGTTAATTGAACAGTTTAAGAGATTGCGCTGTTGTCCAGTACACGAGTACACATGACTTCGTGTAACTTTTTCATCATAGTTACAAACTTGTTGGGGGGCCAAACTTGGAACATTATCATCCACAGCCCACCTCTGTTTACTGTATCAAATGCATTTGTCAAATCAATAAATGTGGTGTATGGGGCCTAATTTTGTTTCTGGCACTTCTCTTGTACTTGGCGAGCGGCAAAGATCATGTCCACTGTTCCTCTTCCGGCTCTAAATCCACTTTGGCTCACTGGAAGGCGGTGGCTTTGTTCAATGTGGTTGTTCAGTCTGTTGTAAGCGCGCTTTGATCTTGCCTGCTACGGAGAGTAACGATATTCCACGATAATTGTCGCATTCCTGCCAGTTGCTTTCTCTCGTGTATATGTGAACGATTGTGGCGTCCTTTAGATCCTGCGGAATTACTCCCTCAACCCACATCTGGCAGAAGAGTTCAGGGATCTTTGTGGTGAGGAATGGGCCAGCTGTCTTATATACCTCTGCTGGTTTTGCATCCGCTCCTGGAACTTTTCCCATAGATAATGTACTGATTGCCCTGTCGACTTCCTTCTTCCTCTTCTTCTTCGTTCGTTCTCATTTTCCCACTACCAAACTCTGAAAGGGTAAGTAGCAGAATGTAGTCCAGAGAACGGAATGCGTTGTGTCGTAGTTTACAGCTTGGCTGCGATATTTGCACCTTTCGGTCCAACACATTCGACTTCAGCAAGCATATTTTGAGTACCGGGTTAGCATTCCCTCTTCGATCCCTTCTCCTTAGCCAGTCTGCCCTACTGTAGCCTATTATCCAGGATCACCGCGTGGAGGTGTAGAAGGATCTTGGCAGCTATAATTCGCTGGCCCTGCCGCTAGCAGTCAGTTATGGGTTGCTGACCACTGCAGCTCATGCGCTGCTCAGCCTCTTGATCCCGACTTCCTTCTAAGTGATGAGTTCATCAAACGCCATGTTCAGTTCCACCTGCGGCATTCGTTGGATGGCCTCCTCATTTATGGACGATGGTTGGTTTAGTATTTTGCAGAAGTGGTCTGCTCATCTGTCTATAATCTAATCCTTATTTGTTAGCAGTGTCAAATCCGCATTACAAACTGAAGAGCTAGCAGAGGGCTGCAGGCCATAGAGAGCTTTCAGTGTCTCGTAAAACCGTTTGGTATCATGACTTTCGGTGAACATCTCGATTTTATCAGCTCTTTTGCTGAGCCAGGAGTCTTGCATCTCTCTAAGCCTGGTCTAGACAGCTTTGCGAGCAGTATTGAATGCCGCTGTATTGACCGAAAAATCAAGACCCTAAAAATACTACAGTGGATTGCGGAGAGAGTCCTAAAGAAAAAGGTTTCCCTAACAAATCGCCTGTACGAAGGCAAGATAGAAGTCTATCATGTATCCAAGAAACGCACCTCAACAACAACCACAGATTCTCAATCAGAGGATACCAGACCTTCCGACTTGAAAGAAAAGGTCATAAAGGAGGGGTTCTAATACTAACACGTAACTGCATACCAAGTAGCGCAGTAGCTGTAAATCACACCGAACACGCAGCAATTGTAGGAGTCGACATAATGACACAAAAAACGAAAATCCGAATATTCAACCGGTATGGCCCACCCAACAAAGACCTGTCGCTCTCGAGTATGGAAATCAAGAACTCAAGCTGCCTAGTGGTTGGAGACTTCAACAGTCACTCGGAGAGTTGGGGATATTCAGACACAGACAGCAGAGGGGATGAAGTAGAAGACTGGGAGATAGACACAAATCTCTATCTTATCAATAGGTCGGACGACAGCCCTAGCTTCTATTCTAGAACATGGCACACCACCTCTACTCCAGACTTGGCCTTCTCCACGGGGGATATTCACCACAAAATAGACCGTCATATGCTCGACCAATTGACAGGTAGCGAGCTCAGGCCAAATACGCTAGATATTAATATGGAAGTAGGCCCACAGGAAATAAAAGCGCTGCCACGTTGGAACTACAAACGAGCCGACTGGGACAGATTTGCAATGCTGACAGATGGACTGTGTGAAACTATCAACACACGAAATAGCAATATGAAACCTATGGTGGAAAGTCTAAGCAAAGCAATACTGCATGCAGCCACCAAGACCATCCCAAGAGGGGCAAGGAAAAACTACAAGCCTTATTGGAATCAAGAACTGCAGAAAGCTGAGGATGAAGTCTCAAATGTTAGGAACGTGGCAGAGAGAGAGCAATCTATGGAAGCAAATATCGCCCTCAAGGCCATCACTGTGAAATACAAAAGAACACTGAACCAAAATAACAAGAGACAGTTGGAAAAAAAAAAGAAAGCCTCAATCTAGATAAAGAAGGGAACACACTATGGAATTTAGTTAGAGCCGTGAACGACGAAACACCATCAAATAATCAAATTACCATCAAACAGGGCGACAAGTTGCTTACCGGAAAAAAAGCAGCATCCGCCTTTATAGAACATTATGCCAGAGCAAACCACATTGATGTCCCTACAGACAGGCATACAGACATTAGTGAGAACAAAAGAGCCACGACAACATCAAGATGGCACCAGAGGAGCACATGATGGCAAAACTAACAATGAACGAAATGGATGAGGCCATGAGAAGTTTAAGGAAAAAGAAATCGCCCGGAAAAGATGGGATAACAAATGAAATGCTGATGGGGTTGGGCCAAACAGCAAAAACGAAGTTACTTTCAGTCCTGAACCAAAGCTGGAAAAGGGGAATTGTACCGCAAGCATGGAAAAACGCTGTACTTATACCAGTACCAAAGAAAGAAAAAGATAGAACAGATCCAAATAGATACAGGCCTATCAGTCTACTGAGCTGTGTAGGAACACTGACGGAGCGTATGATAAACACCAGACTGATGTGGTACCTGCAAGCAAAACACATATTAACTCCACAGCATGCATGTTTTAGACAGCACAGATCCACGGAGGATCAGGTCACTCTTATAATAATAGCTGTCCATCGTTGTCGATGAGGACCGCCGACATCATCCTTGTCACAGATTTCCCTGTTGGGTGTGGGTATGCATGTGGCTGAACAGGCCAATGCGAGCACGAAAACATTGCTACAAATCGGGCACACGAGGTTTGTAGAAGGGAATGGTGTTCCTGCTGCTCGGGATTTCCGCGTCTCGCGTCTGCTCTGGGCTTTCACAGCACGATCGTCTTCACCGGCAGCTACACCCGATTTGACTGCGCTTCTCCAGTCAGATCTGTTTTGCGCAAGACATTCCCAGGTGTCGATGTCTATCTGGCAACTTTTTAGTGAGTCCTTCAGACCGTCTTTAAAACGTTTCTTTGGGCGCCCTCTCTCGCGCCATCCATCTCTCAGCTCGCCGTAGAGAAGCTTCTTTGGGAGCCACTCGTCTGACATACGGACGAGGTGTCCGGCCCATCCTAGTCGTGCTTTTTCTAGCAGTACATGGATGCTGGGCATGTTAGCCCTCGAGAGAACCTCGATTTGAGTGACACGATCTTACCATCGGATGTGGTCACTCTTATAGCCCAGGAAATAGAGGATGCTTTCCAGAAGAAAAAGCATACAGTAGAGGTTTGGGTGGATTTAGAGAATGCATTTGACAAGGTTTGACTTAAAATCAAGCTAGGAAGAAGTGAAGTATGTGGGAAAATGTACAGATGGATCAGCCAGTACCTCGAGAACAGAACAGCCAGAGTCCAAGTAAAAGGGCAGATGAGCAAAAAGGTGGCACTGGAGCAAGGAGTACCCTAAGGGGGAGTACTATCACCCACACTCTTCCTGGTGTATATAAACAACATCATTGCGAATATACCAAGAAAAGTCCACATGTCCATGTTTGCAGACGATCTGGCTATGTGGACCTCTGAAAAAAATCTCACCGTAGTAAACAATCGGATGCAGCAGGCTCTAACATCGTTGGAGGAGTGGGCAAGATCATGGCTGGTAAAAATAAATGAAGAAAAAACAATGTGCGATATTCTCGCTTTCAAATAACCCCAGAACACCAAAATTAATCTTAACGGAAAATATCTGCAGCCAAACGACAACCCAAACTACTTGGGCGTCACATTTGATCGGCGCATGACATGGAAAAGTCAGATCGAGAGAAACCGAATGAGAGCCAGACAAAGAATGGCAGTCATGAGGAAACTTGCTGGCACAAGCTGGGGAGCAGACGAAAGAATACTGAAGAAACTGTACACTGGAAGAGTGAGACCAGTTCTCGAGTATGGCATTGCGGCATAGGCAACAGCAGCAAAGGCAAACTTTGATAAAATTAGCAAACTTCAAAACCAAGCCATGAGAGTTATAACAGGAGGCATGAAGTCAACGCCAATGGTAGAACTAGAAATGATTACAAATCTGCAATCCATGACCGACAGAAGAGACAGCAGAGCCCAGCAGCAAGCAGAGAAACTAAGAAGACTGACAGACCATCCAATGCATCAGAGACTAAATAGATTTGGAAATGGGAAACTAAAGCGGAGAAACTTTGCAGAAATAGCCAAAGCAAAGATGAGCGAAGACCCTATGAGCACTATAAGAACACCAAAGCCCATCCCTACTATATGTAAACCCATATGGAAGCAGTATATCATTCCGGAGGTGGTAGAAAATATACCAGGTATTGGAAACAAGAACAGCCAGACTGAACAAGAAAGGAGAGACATAACCCTGAGGTACATAGCGGAAAACTACCTAAGCATGGACTGGACCCATGCATACACCGACGATTCTGTAACAAACCCAACACAGAATGGAGAGGGAGGGGTATTCCTGAGCCTAACAAATGGTAGAAAAATATCACTATCAGTGGCAACTGGAAAATACTAAAGCAATTTCAGAGCGGAGGCAGAGGCACTGAAGGCTGTAGTAGAAACAATGCTGACAGGCGAAAGCAATGAAAGCCAGATAGTCCTGTTTACAGATGTCCTGGCCGTGGTTACAGCACTAAAAAGCCAGAAAAATACTGAACTGAATGATTTAAGAGCAGTACTCTGTCAACTATGCCAGCAGTCCACACCAAAAAGAGTAGTGGTACAGTGGGTTCCATCCCACTGTAACATCCAAGGCAACGAGGAGGCAGACAGACTGGCAAAAGAAGGTGCACGACTACCACAACCCGATTCTAGTTTGACCTACGAAGAGTCCTAAAGGTTAATTAGGGCCAGATACATGGCCAAATAGGAAACAGAAAATACTGGCTACACAAAAAATTATGCCTATTACCAGTTGAACAGAAGAGAGCAGGTCGTGGTCTTCAGACTCCGCACAGGCCACAACAGACTGAGGTACCATCTATTCAATAAACTGAAGATAGGTGGCACTGACAAATGCACCTGTGGAACAGGAAAAATGATCGCTGAACATCTACTGCAAAATTGCCCGACATATGAGGACCAGAGAAAGCACATGTGGCCATCACCAGTGGCAACACTAGACAAGTTCTATGGCAGTGTCGACCGCCTCAGGATGACAGCTGCTTTCTTCGAACAAATTCAAGTTGACGTCTAACATCGTACAAAGAAGAAGAAGAAGAAGAAGACGAAGAAGAAGAAGAAGAAGAAGAAGAAGAAGAAGAATGCCGCTGTTGCTGAGCCAGAAGTCTTGCATCTCTCTAAGCCTGGCCTGGACAGCTTTGCGAGCAGTATTGATGGCCCCTTTTGCTGCCGGAGATGGTGTGTCCCTTTGGTATTCTCTGTGCGTTTCATGTTTTGCATCGAGAAGGCCCTGTATTTCCAGATCGTTCTCATCAAACCAGTCCTTGTGCCTGCGCGTGAGTGGCCTAATTTGTTTAACTGCTGTTTTGTATAGGGTGTTCCTCAAGGATGCACATCCAGTTCGATGTCGTTCTTTACTAACCGAAGCTCAGATAGTCTGCCCTCAAGCTCTTTCTAGAAGCCGACTCTCGTGGGTTCGCATTTCAGCTGAGCAACATTTAGCTTCCGCTGTGGTTTCTTTCCCTGAGGTCGCATGTTGGGATTGATCTTAAAGTTGTCATCCTCATAGCCCAGGAGATAGAAGATGCCTACCAGGCACAGAAACACACAGTAGCTGTTTGGGTGGATCTGGAAAAGGCATTTGACAAAGTCTGGAAGGATGGACTTAGAGTCAAGCTAAGAAGAAGTGATGTCTGTGGGAAGATGTACAAGTGGATCAACCACTACCTCAAACAAAGAACGGCCAGAGTCCAAGTACAAGGGCAGATGAGCAAAAAGGTGACACTCGAGCAGGGAGTACCCCAAGGGGGAGTATTGTCACCCACACTCTTCCTGGTATATATAAACGATATTAAAGAGAATATACCAAGAAGAGTCCATAGCTCAATGTTTGCAGACGATCTGGCTATGTGGACCTCTGAAAAGAATCTCACCATAGCAAGAAATCGGATGCAGACGGCCCTAACATCGCTGGAAGAGTGGGCGAACTCATGGCTGGTCAAAATAAACGAGGAGAAAACCACATGCACAATATTCTCGCTTTCATTAAAACCCCAAAGTACCAAATTAAGTCTAAATGGCAAAATCCTGCAGCCAAACGACAACCCAACCTATCTGGGAGTCACATTTGATCGGCGCATGACATGGAAAAGTGAGATCGAGAGAAACCGAATGAAAGCCAGAGAAAGAATGGCAATCATGAGGAAACTTGCTGGCACAAGCTGGGGAGCAGACGAAGGCATACTAAAGAAACTGTATACTGGAAGAGTGAGACCAGTTTTCGAGTATGGCATTGCGGCATGGACAACAGCAGCGAAGGCGAACTTCGATAAAGTTAACAAACTTCAAAACCAAGCCATGAGAGTTATAACAGGAGGCATGAAGTCAACGCCAATTGTAGAACTTGAAAAGATTACAAAACTGCAATCCATGACCGATAGAAGAGACTGCAGAGCCCAGCTGCAGTCAGAGAAACTCCGAAGACTGACTGACCATCCAATGCACCAGAGACTAAACAATTTGGGAAATGGGAAACTAAAGCGGAGAAACTTTGCAGAAATAGCCAAAGCAAAGATGAACGAAGATCCCATAAACGCACTAACAACACCAAAACCCATCACTACTGTACGAAAACCTACCTGGAGGCAGGATACATTTCCAGAGGTGGTAGAAAATATACCAGGTATTGCAAACAAAAACTGCCAGACTGAAAAATAAAGGAGAGATACTACCCTAAGCTTCATAACGAAAAGCTACCCAAGCATGGACTGGACCCATGCATACACCGACGGTTCTGTAACAAACACTACACAGAACGGAGGGGCAGGAGCATTCCTGAACCTACCAAATGGCAGAAAAATAACACTGTCATTCGCTACTGGTAAGTACACAAGCAATTTCAGAGCGGAGGCAGAGGCACTGAGGGCGGCAGTGGAAGAAATGGTGACACACAGTGAAAATGAGAGCCATATAGTCCTGCTGACAGATGCTCTCGCCGTAGTCACAGCGCTAAAAAGCCAGAAAAACACTGAGCTTAATGACTTAAGAGCAGCACTCTGCAAACTGTGCCAGCAGTCCGCACCAAAAAGGGTAGTGGTACAGTGGGTTCCGTCACACTGCAACATCCAAGGCAACGAGGAGGCAGACAGACTGGCAAAAGAAGGTGCAAGGCTACCACAAACAGATACCAGTATGACGTACGAAGAGTCAAAACGGCTTATCAAAGCCAGATACATGACCAAATGGGAAACCGAACATACTGGTTACACCAAAAACGATGCCTATTACCAGTTGAACCGAAGAGAGCAGGTCGTTGTCTTCAGACTTCGCACTGGCCACAATAGACTAAGGTACCACCTATTCAACAAATTGAAGATAGGGTGTACCGACGAATGCCCGTGCGGTACTGGAAAAATGACCGCTGAACATCTGCTGCAGAACTGCCCGACATACGAGGATCAGAGAGAGCAGATGTGGCCATTACCAGTGGAACTGCAAGACAAGCTCTATGGCAGTGGCGAGAGCCTCAGGATGACCGCCGCTTTTTTCGAAAAAATAATGGTTACTGTCTGACTGCGTACGAAGAAGAAGAAGAAGAAGAAGATCTTAAAGTTTAGCTTGGCAATGACAAGTCAATGGTCGGTCCAACATTCTGCGCCCCACATACTTTTAGTTATCTTAGCAATTCTCTCGATCACTACTTGTGATGATCATGTAGTCAATTAGATGTCGGTGGCGGAACATTAGGTGCATCCAGGTGGTTCTATTTCGGAACGGAATTCGAAAACTGTGTAATGAGTAATTAATTTGCGGCACATGTCCTCAGAAAAAGTAGTCCGTTACTATTGCATTTCCAATACTTGTCTGCCAATGGTCTCGCTCTTCTAGCGTGAGACGCAGTGTAATCAGGCGCTCATTTATTCCCTTGTATGGTCAAGATGGCGCCGGGCATAACAGCAGTCGATTTCTCTCGCGATGAAACGGTATTTTGTGGTTTCAATGACAATTCTCGGACACTAACGTGATTCCTGGATATAAATTTGCCGACCTGTGAATTAAGCTAATGTGAACAAAGTAATGCACCGAAGCATATAACATTGTATTTTTTTGTCGTGACAGGTAGACGCAATGTGTAAAGTTTCGATAGGACAAAGAGTGGCTGAAACTTGACCCGGTCGAAAGGTAGTGTCATTCAATTGCCCACTTTATAATCTAAAGTGGGTCATATTCGCTCCGTGCTGTATCGTGACCCAGAAAAATAAGCATGAACAATGAAACCGAAGGACGTCATTCTGACCTGGGCAAATAGACGGTATTTCAGAACAGAGCTCATCCCGCTTCGATCATCACACTACGCCCCTTCAGACTCAGATCTACATCTGTTGCGGGTGCTGAAAATAGACTTAACCGAGGAGGTATCGGAACTCACAAGTAAACAATCAAATCGAAAGACCAGGGTAAAAACAAGTGGAAGCAGAATACATAAATAATTACGCCCAGAAACAGACACCTCAAAGTTCCACCCCAGCGATAACAGAGAATGGAAAAGTAATCGAAAAAATGAGGCACACGCTGACATCATACTGCATACGAACCCTTCACTAGAAGTTTTGACAATGTCTCACCTCTAGAACATGTTGAGTCCGGATGAGAGAGTGAGGAAGACCCTGCGCATATCTTTCGCACTATAAACAAATTTTGCAACTCACAACAGATCACCCGACAGATCACACCCTGACCAGCAAATCGCAACTGGCAGGTATCTCAAACTACAGCGGCGGAACAGTCAGAAAACGATCACGAAAACTACCCATAACGCTTGCAACATGGAATGTCCGCGCTATACTGGACAAAGGAAACAGACCCGAACGACGGACATCACTGATCGCCACTGGCTAGATACAACATCTGCATAGCCACTCTGAGCAGAGACATGACTGGCAGAGTGAGGGCAGATCACAGAGCAAGGGGCTGGGTATACTTTCTTCTGGAGCGGCAGCAGCAAATAATAACGCCGTGAAGCTGGAGTTGGCTTTGTCACCAAGACCATCATGATCACAAGCATGCCCATGGGAATATATAGTCACTCTGGCTTTAGAACATGTTAGGTTCTAGAGCCTGTCGTCGGACCAACCAATTCATTTTCCTTGTCGATGTATATAAATCACCATTGTCTTCATTTGTGTTCGATCAGCAAAGATGGTGACGTACAGGCTACGGGTCTAATATTGCTCTGCTGCTTTAGTTCATTATGGATTAATTTGCTTAAAATTCGCACTAGTCGACGACTTACACTTATGTTCACGGAAACGTGTCGTTGTTTTCCATTTGTACTAGTTAATTTGGTCATTTTGTGGTATTTTCTTCTCTCCGATTATCTTGTCATGGATATCTTCTAAATAAATTATGACTACAGTTAATCATGTGTCGTATTATTACGGACTATTGCAGACGGTTGAATTTTATGAAAATGGCGCCTTTCGCACTAGCTGCAGACAGTGTCGGTGTTGGTGTGACTATGAAATATAGACACGGGACTATAATGGACTAGAACACGTCGCTCGTGAGAGATTCCAAACACATGACTCACACGCTGAATGATGCTCCTACGACCTCTTGCGGTTATGGGAAAGGCAAGATATATAACGTTAGATGTCCCCAATCCTCCCCCCCTCCCCCTCGCCCTCACTCCGCTGCTTTGCGAGATAACTATTAACGGGAAAGGCTTCGTGAGTAAACCCTTAGGAAAAATCTGCAACCTGTGCTTTCTCCATTCGTCTGTAAAATATCTTACCACTGGCTAAAGGAAGCTCATGACGAAAGCGTGAGGTTGACAAATTGCGCAGTTGCTTCTTCACGTTGATCCAAATCGTGACATTTGGTCACAAGGGCGATGGGACCAGAGTACCTGCATCTTGAATTACCCCCAATCGTCTCGACTTAAAGTCTTGCCACTAGTCCAAGGTAGCTCGGGATGAGAGAGTGAGGTTAAGGACCTCCGATGTTTCTTACGCCTTTTCCAGATAGTCAAACATGGCGAAACTTACATCATTATCAGTACCATTAACTAACATCTATCTATCTATCTATCTATCTATCTATCTATCTATCTATCTATCTATCTATCTATCTATCTATCTATCTATCTATCTATTTATCTATCTATCTATCTGTCTGTCTGTCTATCTATCTATATATCTATCTATCTATCTATCTATCTATCTATCTATCTATCTATCTATCTATCTATCTATCTATCTATCTATCTATCTATCTATCTATCTATCTATCTATTTATCTATCTATCTGTCTGTCTATCTATCAGCCAGTCTGTCTGCCTGCCTGTCTGTCTGTCTGCCTGCCTGTCTGTCCTCCGTCGGCCGTTCTAGCAATCGCTCTGTCGGCCACTCTGTCTGTCAGTCTGTCTGTCCTTATATCATATGGACAGATCGTATGTTTCTCTCCTTCCCGGTAAACTTGGAGATAGTTACTGCATTTCATGTCATGAATTATCTGTTTACCAATCCTGCATATCTCCTAAATATTGAAAATATCACGTTCATCTTTTCATGATCTGGTTTTCTAGCATAATCTCTTGTTTACCATTTGTATTTAATGTTTTCCTGGACGGTATTATTGCTAAACGATTTATTTAAATGGTGAGAATAGTGATATGAAATAAAAATAAATACATGCAATGAAACGTGCAGAAGAAATTGTGAGATCATGTCATCCGGAATAGAAGAAATGTACAGAATTCAACATAACAATTACCATGGAATATCCAGATACTTGGAATGGGAGTGAATGTCTGCGGTCAGCTAGCCGAAGGCTTTCTGTGGTAGGTTTTTTATTTGATTATTATCCTTTGTGGCTTACTAGGCCTTGGGGAAAGGTGGGTGGCGTAGTGGGTTGTATTCTAATTAGTGTAGGGTGGGGTAGTGGGTTGTAGTCTAATTAGTGTAGGGTGGGGTAGGTCGTTGGAGGTTAATTAGTGTAGGTGGGGAATTGGGTTCGAGGTTAATTAGTATGGGACAAATTGGGTTGTAGTTTAATTAATGTAGGGGCGAATTTGGCTAGAAGTTTATTAGCGTAGGTAGCGAATTGGGTTGGAATTTAATTAATGTATGTCACGTGTTGTGTTGGAGTTTAATTATCGTAGATGGTCAATTTGGTTAGAGGTTAATTAGTGTAGGGAGCGAATTGGGTTAATGACTTTAATTACTTTTCAATATATGCGCCCAGACAGGGGCTTACAGTCTGTTCAGTTCTCAGTTCCCAAAGGTTATTTAACGTTCGCATATTGTACACTGTATCTCAGAGTCTATCGTCCACATCCGAAAGGATTAGGCGCTTGATCCCAACTTTTTGATCCGAGGGGTTGCATGAAACTTGCGGGTTTCGAACGCCTGCCGTACCGTTCTTTGCTTTGTGCCATGAGAGACCTACGTCGGCCCTTTCAACTATAGGTGGCCCTAATAATATAAATAATGATTTTCTGAAGTCGAGAAGGGAGACCTCCGTATAACTTTTTAAAGTTGCAGAGGTGTTCGCTTGCCGCTAACGTGAAAACTGACAGGTATGTTTGATAATGCTCCAATCTACACAGCTGTATATTGGTGCTTGACTTGTTAGAATAATAGACAAGTAAGCAGCAGATAGACCGAGCAATCACACATAGATAAATCTAAGACCTCTTGGTTAGAAGCACTTGTTTCCCTCGGCCATATTTCATATGGGACACCCCTCGTTACAACTGGCTTAACTTCATGGGAGATTACCAACTGGCTCCGATCTGACCATCCTAAACTATCTCCTCCCTACACTCTATCAACCAAATAATCAAGTGGAAAAACAATGAACTAGTCAAACAATCTGTCAATTAATCATTCAATCAATCACGTAATCCATAAATCAATCAATCGAATGATCGATCAACAAATCAATTCGTTCCCTTTCGGATAGACCATCAAATTCACGCCAAGCGCATCTTTTCTGGACCGTCTGTCCCAGCTCTGTACAAGTCTCTCCTCTTCCGTTATGTTTGCCTCGAGCAGACGACAACGAAAGATGTGTAAATCCCTCATGTTTCTCTCTGCAATAACGCCATGTGCCCATTTGACAGAGAAGCGTCTTCTGTCTTGGATGATTGAGCTGTATTTATGGTAGTTGACCTATCCATATTTGTTAATGTCTTTTGGTTTAGCATCTATACTATTTCGTTTTCAAACAACTTCATGTTTCCCACACATCCAGGTTCTTCTTTCAAACACGTTCCAACTGTAACAACCAAACAAACAACCAAACAAACAAACACACCCACACTTACACACCCACACTTACATACACACCCACACTAACAAACACTTACACACCCACATTCTCGTACTCTCCACCAATTTCGTATTTCGTAAAGCCACATATTCGCACAGCCTCATCCAAACATTAATATCACACACACAAATGTTTGTTGTTCGTTCATCACGCGTGGTGAGGACCTTTCCTTTTTCATTTTAGCCGTGTCCTTCCAGTCGAGTATACTGTACTTCCGGGTTGTGGATGGGTGCGGAGATTGCTGACAAGTCCGATTTGGGATCTACTTACTCTCAGGCAGTGAGAGCATGGAAAGTTCGCCTTGCGAGGCTGTTATATTTCACGGCTTTTCTGACCTTTCTCCGATGTTCTGCTGCAGATTTGTAAAAGCCTCGCATGACATTGCTCCTCTGCAGAGAACTGTACGCCAGGCTATACGGTCTTTTGCAGCATCTTCCTATGTTTCGAGGTCTATTCTGAAGGCTTTTAAAGAAGTTTTTAGTGTGTGTTTAAAGCGCTTCTTTTTTGGCCTCCATAGGAGCTGTTCGCCATTCTGCATCTCGCCATAGAAGATTATTTTTGGCAACCGATAGTCTGGCATGGGAACCACAAGACCCGCCCAGCAAATCTGTGATAGCATCATGATAGTATCAATGCTAGGAATAACAGCTGTCTAAAGAACAGCAGTGTCCGGGACCTGCTCTTGCAATTTGACATTCATCACCCTCTTGTGACAAAGTGTGTGCAAGTGATTCAATTTCTTTGCATCCCGCCTGTATACAGTCCATGTTTCCCTTGCATATAGCAATACAGTGACCACCACTGCTCTATACACTTTCAGGTTCGTCTGGAGGCTGATGCTATTTCAATGCCAGATATTTCAGTTTAGTTTGCCAAAAGTGGCAAATACACATACACAGATACACACATATCAATACACACCCAAACACACACACACACACACACACACTCGAACATTCAAATACTTAATACATTATACAAACACACATATTCTCTCTCACTCCCTCCCTTCCATCTCTCTGTTTTTCTCCTTTTTAAACCAATTAATAATGTCGTCTGGTAATGCAAAACACACTGATCAGAGAATGTTCCCCAGGGCCAAGAGAGATATACTGGCAAAGACCCTCACATGACCTCTTCGTTAGTCGTCCTGAAAACTGGCTGTTGTCGAGGACAACAGTCTGGGTAACAAGGTGATGTTCGACGTGATCTTCGTAGTAGTGAGCGACACGCAGATGAAGTCAAGCATAGATCAACCGCCTGGAGAACCTCGGTCCACCTTCATCATCACGCTCGAGATGTGATAAAAGCTACTGCAACCCGTCACATAACGCCTTTATCAGGGCGCACATAAGAGCAATCTACTCTTTGTTTGCATTCGAAACAACAACAAACCAATTAATACTGAAAACCTATAAGTGATGAAAACATTACAATTTATATTTGTGTGGTACTAGCTATTAGAACCATGGGACAGCACATCACGGAAATCCCACAGCCAGGGTGAGAAGGGGACAAGGGGAGGGGGGCATGGGGACAAGGTGCCAAGGGTAAATAGACCAGGACTTCAGATTGAAGTTAAGAAGAACACACAGATAATGGCTCAGAGACCCCAACATGACACAAACAAAACAACACACAGGTAATGGCTCAGAGACCACAACAGGACACAAACAAAACAACACACAGGTACTGGCTCAGAGACGACAACAGCACACAAACAAAACAACACACAGGTACTGGCTCAGAGACCCCAACAGGACACAAACAAAACAACACACAGGTAATGGCTCAGAGACCACAACATGACACAAATAAAACAACACACAGGTAATGGCTCAGAGACCCCAACAGGACACAAAGAACACACAGGTAATGGCTCAGAGACCACAATAGGACACACACAGCACACAGGTAATGACTCAGAGACCACAACAGGACACAAACAACACACAGGTAACGGCTAAGAGAACGTAATAGGACACAAACAACACACAGGTAATGGCTCAGAGACCACAACAGGACATAAACAAACATACAGGTAATTGCTCAGAGACTGCAACAGAACACAGACAACACAGGTAATGTCTCAGAGACCGCAACAAGACACAAACAACACACAGGTAATGGCCCAGATATCACAACAGGACACACACAAAACAACACACAGGTAATGACTCAGAGACCACAACAGCACACAAACAAAACAACACACAGGTAATGACTCAGAGACCACAACCGGAACCAAACAAAACAACACACAAGTAATGACTCAGAGACCACAACAGGACACAAACAAAACAACACACAGGTAATGACTCAGAGACCACAACAGGACACAAACAAAACAACACACAGGTAATGGCTCAGAGACCACAACAGGACACACACAACACACAGGTAATGGCTCAGAGATTGCAGCAGGACACAAACAACCCCCCAGGTAATGTCTCAGAGACCGCAACAGGACACAAACAAAACGATTCCTATGTTACTGCCACAGGGCCATCCTCTGTGAATAAAACAACAACGAACGCCAAGTAACAAATCACAGCAAAAAACAAGACATGATTTAACACGAGAATTCGAAACATTTACAAATCACTAAAAGAAAACACGGAAAAAAGAAACACACATCAAGAAACACACATATTCAAAGACAGGTGTACTGTGGGAAGCCTTGGAAGAATAGGGATAGACCCAAAGTAAAAAGCCAAATATGTCGTCGACTTTCGTGTGGACGTAGAGAAAGTTGACAACACTGTAGAAAGAGAATAATGAAGGAATACTAGTGTTAAAATACAGTTGATAAGTGGAAAAACATGAATAATAATCATGTCTACGCCTCAAGCAATGAGAGCAGCCATGGGGAAGACAAAAGAAAATTATTTTAGTGCCTTTCAGGCGTTATGAATGAGAAAGATGATCTGTTCGTAATGAGCAATTTTAAAGAGGGAACAGAAAAAAAATAGTTATCACATGAATATTATTTAAGAAGTTTGAGTGACACCTCATTAGAGCGGAATAGCAACGGAGAAGAGCTGAAAAACTATGTACTGGTCATTATTTAATCATTTCAAAATCCGACTTTCAAAACTGGTAAAGTCATAACAAAACATTCAGACCTGGAAAAACCAAGAAATAGCATGGTAAATTGATTACATGATATACACTACAATGACAAAGAATAAATATAACACTCAAAAGTAATCCCAGGAATTGTATAGAAAAAAACCAGTAAATTTTCGTAATGACACAAGCAACATCATATTGGAAGAATTAGAGAAGAGACACGCCAATATTCGACATAAATATAAAGGAAAGCATTAGAAGATCAGTTTATCAAATACGACACGTGTCATGAAATGATAGGCAATTTTGATGCATTAAATATGGACACACAAGGCACAGACAATTACTGGAGCATTGTTAATCAGTCGTAATTGATACTCGGATGTTAGGCATCTGAGTGGTGCTCGGTTCATTCCCCAGTTGAGACGGAAATGTTTTTTTCAGACCGCAATGGACCCGTGTCGACCCATCCTTAAATGGGTACCGGTTCAGTCGGAAAAGTAAAAGCGGCGAGGGAAAGGAGATGGCTACCGCACTCATAAAGCCAAGCCTTTGACACACTCTCCTAAACACTAAGACAATCAAACATCCACAAACACACACCTCAACACTAACACAATCAAACATCCACAAACACACACCTCAACACTAACACAATCAAACATCCACACACACCTCAACACTAACACAATCAAACATTCACACACACCTCAACACTAACACAATCAAACATCCACACACACCTCAACACTAACACAATCAAACATCCACACACACCTCAACACTAACACAATCAAACATCCACACACACCTCAACACTAACACAATCAAACATCCACACACACCTCAACACTAACACAATCAAACATTCACACACACCTCAACACTAACACAATCAAACATTCACACACACCTCAAGACTAACACAATCAAACATCCACAAACACACACCTCAACACTAACACAATCAAACATTCACACACACCTCAACACTAACACAATCAAACATTCACACACACCTGAACACTAACACAATCAAACATCCACAAACACACACCTCAACACTAACACAATCAAACATCCACACACACCTCAACACTAACACAATCAAACATCCACACACACCTCAACACTAACACAATCAAACATCCACACACACCTCAACACTAACACAATCAAACATCCACACACACCTCAACACTAACACAATCAAACATCCACACACACCTCAACACTAACACAATCAAACATTCACACACACCTCAACACTAACACAATCAAACATTCACACACACCTCAAGACTAACACAATCAAACATCCACAAACACACACCTCAACACTAACACAATCAAACATTCACACACACCTCAACACTAACACAATCAAACATTCACACACACCTGAACACTAACACAATCAAACATTCACATACACCTCAACACTAACACAATCAAACATTCACACACACCTCAAGACTAACACAATCAAACATTCACACAGTCACTTCAACACTAAAACAATCAAACATTTACACAGTCACCTCAATACTAAAACAATCAAAGATTCACAAACACACCTCAACACTAACATAATCAAACATTCACACACACACACACACACACACACACACACACGCACGCACGCACACACACACACGCACACACAAACCTCAACACTAACACACTAACATCCACACACACACCTCAACACTAACACATTAACATTCACACAGTCACCTCAATACTAAAACAATGAAACATACGCATATTATATTCTCCAAGACAGCTAGACATCTCCTTCTTTGTGAACACACATTCCATATTACTCCCATTCTGGTTTGCGTCATTGGAAGTAGTACCATACGATATATTACTACACTGGGTAATACCATAATGAATATTACCATACGGTGTTGTGCTACACGTGGTGGTGGCATTATACAGGGTGATAGAACATTATTTATTATCAATATCACGGTCAGACCTCACACATTGTATCACTATTGCTGCCCCATTCATGAAGTACTTCTCTCATTCTCATTTTGAAATCTAAATCACTCAATTTTAAAATAAAAACATTTTAAAATGGGCAGCTTATCTCTAACGGCCTCTTAATTGTCCCAGAACTTTACGATTTCTTAAACCGATCCATATTCCAGTGTGTTCAGACAGTAAAACAAAAAACTGCGTCCCCGTGATGAAATCAAGTATGTGGAAAGAGGACAGATAATCAAATCTTCAATCGACACATACAATTTACGGTTACTTGTGCAAACTCGATACTGATGCCAGGGACTATGCTCGGTACATTGATATCTTTTATGTATTTGTGCACCCTGTATCGTTACCTTTATTTGCCTTATGCGATCTGTGTTTATGTGGGTGAGCAGTATTCTTCTTCCTTCCTTCCTTCTCTTCCTTTCTTCTTCTTCTGCGTTTTCTTCTTTTCTTCTTCTTCTTCTGCCTCTCGGAATATATAAGGCGCTTGAGGCTTTCCATCTCACTGAACTGTGAATGAATAGTCTCATCTGCTGTCTGTCTTATGACACTCTTTATGCCGTTCTCCTGCGCGAGATCTTCTTATCAATGTTGTGGTTGCTGTTGATCTCCTGGCCTAGGTAGAAGTAGGCATTGATATTTTCGATGGGTTCATCATCCAATCGCCGATCCTCCCTAGGACAGAAAGTGTCTTCTTTCTATTTATGTTGAGGCCTGCTTCATTCAGCTTGTTTAGGCTTTGTTCGAATTTTGCAATGCTGTAGCTGAAAATCACAAAGTCCTCCGCAAAACGTAGGTAAGAGAGCATCTCGCCATTCATGTTGACACCTCGATCCTGCCAATTTAGAGACCTAAAAACTTCTTCAAGGGCAGCTGTGAACAGTCTTGTGGAGATCGTATCTCCTTGTCGTATTCTTCGGTGTATAGGTTGGGAAAGTGGCTCGTAGAAAAGAGTGCTCAGATGAGCAGTTCTCGTTTATCTTTCTATGCGCTGGATATACCTTTCATCGATACATTGGTTCCTTACAAAATTTACCACTGCAATTATTTCCACGCTATCAAACGACTTTTCCTAGTCTACAAACACAATACATTGGGGCATACGGACTTTCCGTGCTCTCGACTTAAACTGATTGATTTTAAACTGATCAAATGTAACCTGAAAAACTGCGCAAAGGTCGTTCTTAAGCCCGGAAGAGAAATGAGAAAGATTATGCTTGGAAATCAGCTCTTCCACCCTCTAAAACCCATCTTGTTACAAATACTTCAACCAACATGTCTGAAGAGCTGAACTTCAACCCGAAAGAACCTTCAACAGGGTTTATGACGCGGACCAGTCAACTGGTGTTCCGCCCTCTATTCTGCCATCAGGGAGCAATGAAGATCTTCAGACTAGGTTCATGGGATCTGAGAACCACGTAACGGAGAAAGCAGCTCACATTGCAATAGAGAGTAACAAATATCACATCAGTATCCTTGGCCTCAATGAAATTAAATGGACACACGCAGATTTTTTTTGGCGTTCGCCTTATTTCTCTTTTCCCAAAGGCGATGTGCGTTGTACTGTTGTTTTTATTTTGCACCTGTCGGCCCAGTACATCCGAATTCGGCAAGTACTTTATGTAAGGTCCTGCTTCCTCCTCCATTTTTTAAGGGTTTGCATCCCCGGGGTAACGGCCGGTGCTGTGTTGGGGACCGAACCCAGGACTTTCAGTGTTGTGAGCCGTGTCACGTTATTACAAGCCCACGCCGTCCCCGGACATACGCAATTAAAATACATCTAAAAGGCGAAACAATTAAACGCTCAGGTCACGAAGAAGAGAGTACACCCCATAATGAAGGGGTAGCACTTTTGCCAGCATCAGAAGCCAAGAGTGTCCTTATTGAGTGACAAGCAGCTGGATCAAAACTCTTCATGGCATCCCTTAAGACCATAAATAAAATGAAACAACTAAACATCATACAATGTTGTGTTCCAAATAACGAAACGACGAAGCGATTAAAGAAAGTTTCTTCTCGTACAACAAACTGCAAAAGCTGTCAGAGAAGACAATTCCAGGGATAAAACGGTTCTGAAGGGAGGCTTTACTGCCAAAATAGGTGAGGATAATGGAGGATACAAAGAGATTATGAGCACAAATAATCTATGAGTAATGAATGAAAATGATGAGGTATTTTTCGCAGGAAACTAACTGGTCATTCGAGGAAGCATGTTCCCATACAAGGACATTCATATTATAACATGTATATCTCCAGGTGTCCAAATTGACCTCATCTCAACAAAAAGGAAATGTTCACTATGTCAGGGTCTACAGTGGAGCAGATCTGACTTCAAACAACATTCTAATGGTAGGTAAAGGTAAGCTTAAACTACGAAAGAACAGAACAACTAAAGATCTGGCTATAATGTCGAATATCTCAAAAGAGATGAGACGAAAAGAACAGCATCACACTCATCAATAACTTTCAAGCTCAGGAACAACTAGACATTTGTGCTGACATTGATGACAAATGAGAACATCTACAAAACATCTGGAAAACAAAATGTGAGCAAGTTTTAGTAAAAAGGAGCGCGACCACAGAGAATAGGTAACGTAAAAAATGCTCACAAAGATTGAAGAACGACCAGAAAAAAATTGAACTTTGCTAAACATGAAAATAGGAATCAGCAAAGCTACTGCGCAGAACGACTACAGAGGTAATGGAAGACTTTTACAAATAAATCGTGAAGCTAGACAAAAGAAACTAAATAAATAGTCCGATTACATAAGTCGAAGAAGCTGCATCTAAATGAAACTTGAAAGAAATGTACAACACTACCAGAAAACTGTCAGGAAAATACCAACAACAAAGTAGATCAATAAATACCAACAACAAAGTAGATCAATAAAAGACAACTTGGGAGGAATGATAGGAAATCTTGAGGAACAGAAGAAAACGATGGGAGGAATACTTTGATGAGTTCCCAAATAGCTCACTACAAGTCAACTCACCTGCTGTTTTACTGATTTTGATATCAAGGAAGCAACCGGTCTTCTAAAGAATAAAAAGGCTGCTGGACCTGATGGGATACCAACTAGAGCTATTAAATCGTACAGTGAAGCACCCGTCAATCTCCGTTGCAGTTTTATTGGAAATAAATTGCAAACATAAAATATTCCAATCGAGTCGAGTGAAGGTTATCAGGTTAAGATCCCAAAAGAAAGACAATCTACAAGAATGTAAATATTACAGATAAATTATGCTCTTGTCAGTATCTGGTAAAGTGTTAAACAGAGTTATACTGAACAAAAATCATTAAAGAAAACAAGTGAAGAGAAAAACACTTAGGTTTCAGACAAAACAAATAATGAACAGACTATGTAGCCACATTGCACATAATTGTAAAGCGGTCATTAGATTAGAATTCCTGTCTGTACATCAACTTTGTTGACAATGAAAAAGCCTATGGCAGCTTGGACAGGGATACACTTTGGAACCTACAATGATATGGATGATAGTCGTCCAACACATGTGAAGAAGACCACTCCTTTTGTTCGGTCGTGTGCATAGCCGTTTTTCTTGCTGTGTCCGGTGAAATGAGTGACGCGCGGTGATTTAGATTAAAGTGAGGAAGTAACTGCGCCTTTTGTCTACCTCACTCTCTGGTCCCCAGCTACTTTGACCAGTGGCAAGATTTTTTGATAGAGTTTTCTCCCGATGCCTTTCTGGTAAACAGGTATCCCGCAAGGTAGTGGAGAGGGAAACCATCTATTGCGTGTCGTGCCTTTCTAATAACAACAAGAGTCGCATGGACATCGGTCAGCTTGTGAGTGATGTGTTGGGCATCTCTACCAGGCCGTGTTCTAGTCCATTATAGTCGTGTATAAATTTTATAGCCATATCAAAACCGACATTGTCTGCAGCTAGGGCGACCATGATAATCAGAGGGGAGAAAACGCACACACAAAAAAAAACGAACGAATTAACCGTGAAACCATGTGTAAGTCATCGACTAGTGTGAATCCCAGACAAATTTGTGGCCTGACGGCATTGGAAACTACTAAGGCACTACTGTTTACACACAAAAGCTCACTGACATAATAAAAAGTATTTAATAGGACATGCGATGTCCAGTTTTGCACGCTGGACAACTCACGTGATAATTTAACATTAAATCTGGGTTTCACCTTCTATATTCCTACTGGCAGTTGATTGAATTATGGAAGAAACTACAGCCTTTGGCAAAAATGAGATTCAATGGGCCTTATCTAAATGTGTCTAAACAGCACAGAATACCAGAACTTTGTAGATCACATCGATCTTCTATCTCACAGTTTCCTGCAAACTCATAAGAAGAGAGACATACACGACATGCTCTAGCAGCAAGTAGATTTACAGATTCATGCTCGGTAGACATTAGTTGTAAAATAAATGCGGTCAATAACACGGCTTCTGTTAAATTGAGAGGGCCCCTTTAGATGCGATAGAGAGCTTAACATATCCAGAGAGCATCATAAATAAGACAGGTCGTGCAGATGAGGGTGCAAAAGGCAGGACATAAACTGCAAGAATGGCTTTTCTCGTGCTGAAAACCGCGTGGAATTTGAAAATGATTAGAAAGCATACCATACCAAGGATCATCAACCCCAGTGTGACGTTGGACCTTCTATTCGGGGCAGAAACATTACGGATGGCCAAACTTATTATTAACAGATAGCAGAGCTTTATCAACGAATCCCCGAGACGGTTTCTGGGCCTGCATAGGATCACCAAGGTGACAAACGTTAGTTTATGAGAGAGAACAGTGCAAACAAAGGTGGATTAGGAACTCTTAGGAAGAAGGTGGCGCTGGATAGGACACGCACATCAATAACTCCAAGCGAGTATCACCAATCTCTGTCCCGGGAACCATAGGTACAACAGGCAAAGGTAGGTCAAAGAGCACATGCAGAAGAGAGAGACCTAGAGGTCGACACATGAAAAACAGACACAGGTGGGCCAAACAGCACATGCAGAAGAGAGAGACCTAGAGGTCGACACATGAAAAACAGACACAGGTGGGCCAAACAGCACATGCAGAAGAGAGAGACCTAGAGGTCAACACAAGAAAAGCAGGTAAGCCAAAGAGCACAAGCAGACAAGACCTAGAGGTCGAAACAAGAAAAACAGGCAGAAACTGGAAATCAAGTGACCAGTCTGCTTCGTGAAGGCTAATTGATGGCCTTTGTATCCTACGGTGATAAGGACAAACAAGAAGAAGAAATAGAAGAAGAAGAACAAGATGAAGAAGAAGATGAAGAAGAAGAAGACGATAAAAGAAGACACCTGAAAAATTACTGAATGTATTACAAACGAGTGCTTTGTATCGCATGACGTTTGGGCAGGAGAAGAACATACACAAAGACATTATGAAAGTGAATTTTTTTAAATGGATTTATTGATTACTAACTTAGAAATGTGATTGGTGATGGAAATCTTTCTCAAACCAGGAAAATAATATGTTTCAAATATTTATAGCCACAGTAATCTGATGTACTCCAACTGCTTAACCTAACATGTGTTTGTGTCAATGATTTGATCAGCAGTTGGAGTGTAGCTCAACAATGACAAATACAAAACGCAACGCCAACAGAAACAAGCATTTTAATTCACTTTGGACGATTTACTTCTTTATTGAAAACATTTTTCACGGCTGATATGATACAGCGATAAACTCATTTCTTAAAGCAAGAGTTCCTATGTCGGCCTTCATAAACTTCCCTTTTGGCTTGATCTTCGTCGCAAACTTCGTGGTAGATGTGTCGGGTGAGGGGTGGAGGTGGTTTCTGGATGGAGGGCGGCTTTGGACCTAAAAGACGGCATATGATAGGAACAGATAAAGAAATAGATAATTGACTATAATTCTTAGTTCTTAATCGACTTGTACTTCTACAGGGACAGATGCCGATGTGCAGGTCCAGTTCTGGTATGAGATGGATATAGCCGAGAGAAGGATTTCCTGCTTAGCTGGTTAGGCTTGAGCAGCTTAATACTCCGCTTTTTTAGGTGGTTAACCGATGTGCGAGTTCATTTTAAAAGACACAAATACTAGAGCAAAGTAGACCCGCAGCCTTAAATGCGCCATCTATTCTGCTCTAAACAAAGAACCTAACCATGCCGGTTTTATGCCATGTGACACAGTTAGTCACCTCTTACGACAGGCTCTCTGTGAGGCAGTGGTGATATTCTTGTCCTTGTCATTCAGAAAGACCCCGGCAAACCACTCGGACGATAATTACCAGTTGGAAATTCAATAAACATTTCTGTGCACTTGGGCTGTTCGAAGATCTGCAAATACGCTACCTGCTTGCAGTAAACATGCTCAAACTCTATTCACATTTAGTGAACATTCCTACACTACATTCCCTTTAAGTAACATCCCCACACTACCTTCACTAAGTAACATCCCCACACAACCTTCACTTTCAGAGAACATCCCCACACTACCTTCACTTTAAATAACATTCCCACACAACCTTCACTTTCACTGAACATCCCCACACTACCTTAACTTTAAGTAACATTCCCACACTACCTTCACTAAGTAACATCCCCACACTACCTTCACTTTAAGTAACATTCCCACACTACCTTCACTAAGTAACATCCCCACACTACCTTCACTTTTAGTGAACATCCCCACACTACCTTCGCTTTAAGTAACATCCCCACACTACCTTCACTAAGTAACATCCCCACACTACCTTCACTTTAAGTAACATTCCAACACTACCTTAACTTTAAGTAACATTCCCACACTACCTTCACTTTAAGTAACATTCCCACACTACCTTCACTAAGTAACATCCCCACACTACCTTCACTAAGTAACATCCCCACACTACCTTCACTTTTAGTGAACATTCCCACACTACCTTCACTAAGTAACATTCCCACACTACCTTCACTAAGTAACATCCCCACACTACCTTCACTTTTAGTGAACATTCCCACACTACCTTCACTTTTAGTGAACATTCCCACGATTTCGTCGCTTTAAAAAAACAACATTCTCACGCTCTCTCCACTGTTAGTAAACTGTTCCACGCTCACTCCACTTTTACTAAACTTTCCTTTACGCCTCTATACTATAAAAACATTTCTACATACCCTCCACACGTAATAAACCCTTGCTTATCCCGTCCATTTATTAATAAACCATCTCGCAACATTCTCCATGTTTAAATAACGCGTTCACACCTCTCTACTTTTAATAGACCTTCCCACTGCTTCTGCACTTGTAATTACCCTTCTGACACCCCCACAACTCTAATTGAACCTTTCTTTATACCATTATTATTGCAAACTTTCATTTATCTTCCAGGGGGCGGCGTGGGCTAGTCGTTAAGTGACACGGCTCACAACTGGATGGTGCTGGGTTCGATCCACAGCACCGGCCGTTACTCAGGGGAAGCAAATCCTTAGAACATACAGGAGGAAGCAGACCCTTACATAAAATGCATACCGAAGTCGGATGCACTGGGCCGTTAGGTGCAAAATAAAAACTGTAGTGTAATGCATACCGCGTTGCTGTTACTACTAAACCTTCCTGTACAATTTTGGCTTTTACTAAACCTTCCTGCACCTTTATGACTTTTACTAAACCTTCCTGCCTCTTTATGACTTATACTAAACCTTCCTGCACTATTATGATTTCTACTAAATCTTCCTGCACTATTATAACTTCTACTAAACCTTCCTCTATGCTTTCAGTACACCTTTGTGTACCCTCTTCCCTTTCAGTACACCTTTGTGTACCAACTTCCCTTACAGTACTTCTTGATGTACCAACTTCACTTTCTGTACACCTTTGTGTACCAACTTCACTTTCTGTACACCTTTGTGTATTAACTTCACTTCCTGTAGAACTTGATGTACAAACTTCCCTTTCTGTACATTTTGGTGTACCAATTTCACTTTTGTGTACCCTGTCAACTTTCAGTACACATTGATGAACAATAGTTTCTAGCTTTATCAAATCCTTACCGCAACATCCTCAGTGACCTTCTCGACCCATCTCTCTGGTGTACGTGCATTCCAGGGTGAGATTCCCTCTTCTGTCCCACTATCCGTAGAATGAATATTTCGAACTCCGCGGTTGTAATCTCTACAGAAATATCCCGTTAGTAATTAGTTACGTCTATTTGTCAGTTGGATATTTTATAGAGGATTTAAACCTGACAGCACCGCAAATACTGCGGCTCTACTTGGATTTGTTGATGTCCCAAAGCTATCGAATAGAGGTCAATCCACCTTAAATCTGTTAGAAAATGAATAAATCAACGGGTGACAGATGTCATGAATGAAGAATGAGAAGATATAATCAGCAGGAGAAGGAATAAGGGTACTAACCATGAATAAGGGTACTAACCATGAATAAGGGTACTAACCATGAAGACGTCAACGGAATCCGATCAAATCAACTACTTAAAGATACACGTGCGTGTATTATTCTTGTTTAAATGAAAAATAAAAGACGTTGTTAACTACGATATTGGCGTGAAAATAGGTGAACTGAAACAGTAGATCTATCAATAGAAGGTAAATATTGCTCACTGATTAAGGGTGTTTGAGGATGTCGTAATGGTCGGTGTAGTGCTAATTGAAGATGCCGTCAAAGACGGTGTAGTGTTGCTTGATGATAAAGGGTCGTGTATGATTTGTTGATGCGGTGGTGAAGGGCGGCTTAGAGTTGTTTGATAAATTCGTAAAGGCTGTTACAGGGCAGCTTGAGAATGTCGTAAATGCCGATTTAATGCCATTTGAGGATGTTTTCTTCTTCTTCCTCTTCTTCTTCTTCCTCTTCTTCTTCTTCCTCTTCCTCTTCTTCTTCTTCTTCCTCTTCTTCTTCTTCCTCTTCTTCTTCTTCCTCTTCTTCTTCTTCCTCTTTTTCTTCTTCCTCTTCTTCTTCTTCTTCCTCTTCTTCTTCTTCCTCTTCTTCTTCTTTCTCTTCTTCTTCTTCTTCCTCTTCTTCTTCTTCCTCTTCTTCTTCTTCTTCCTCTTCTTCTTCTACCTCTTCTTCTTCTTCGTCTTCTTCTTCTTCCTCTTCTTCTTCTTATTCTTCTGCATCATTGCTGCTCTATAATTGCATCTATTTCCTTCATAACTTCACTCTGATTATTAAACAATTTATTTCTACATGTGCAGGTCTGACCTAGGTTTGTGTTTCTGCTCTTCACTGTTTGACTAGTTTACCTGCCGTCTCCTTTTCACGTATTAAAATGGTTGTAAACAGACTCTGTAGAGTCTTCTAAACCAGTATAAAGACGCTAAGTTAAGTTAAGTATCTTACTGTGTGCAGAAATCCATTTGGAGTTTTCTCAAAACCGAAATTGTAGCTGGTATTCATGACTGCCTGAGACAGGCTGTCCGATTTATTATTTGTACTCCGTCTGGGTGCCCTTTTGATACAGGGAAAATATCTTGTCTCTTAATTGGTCTCTTGTTTCCACTGCGGCTATTGCAGATGTTCTTAGTGCATCAGATTCAGCTATAAAAGATGATAGATAATTTTCCAGTGGCCACTGAGATATGGATTTAATATCCATCCATTATTTAGTCTTGTGTTGTTGTTGAATTACCACAACGAGTAGGATTACTCTTTTGTGCGTCCTAGAAAGGACCTTAAGTGGCTGGTTGTCGTAGCTTTCCTCACGTTCCCAGCGTGTTGGTGAAAGTGGAATGGAGTCCTCCAGGCGGTTGTGCTATGCTTGGCTTCATCTTCGTGTCGCTTACTACTACGGGAATCATGTCGATATCTCACCCCTTTAGCCAAGACTGCCTTGAAAACAGCCCGTTTCCAGGAAGGGCTACGAGGACGTCCAGGTAAGGGTCTTGTCCAGTATATTTTGCCTGAACCTGACTAATATATCGATCAGTATATTTTGCATGACCAGACATTACTCTTGCTCCCCCTTGTCTTGTATACGATCCTTCTGTCTTATTCTCAAAGCTCTCCTTACCGATCCATTTGTTTACACGCAAGCCAATTCTCTGGTATACACATGAGTATATTACAATTCTATATGTTGTCTCGATTTCTGTTTGGGTGCCTTTTTTCGTTTCCTCCGTTATGTTGTCTAGCAGATCTAGGAATCGTGTTCTTTTCCATAAAGGAAATGTGCTGCTTGTCACCAGAGTCTCTGCCTTTATCTGTACGAGGTCTGGAATAATCTGTTCACCGCTTTTATTGTTTTTTTGCAAAGCAGCTTTACTAGAGTCTACCACGTGTCTTGTATTCGGAAAAGCATGTGTTGTACGCGCGCAGTGAAAGTTGATCAGGTTGCTTTATCATACGATGACCGAAGCACGTGTTCTCTTTCTTTAGTTGTATACAGCACTAGGTGTAGCTCTCACCATATTTATGACGTCATCGGTTTGCGCTGTTATCTCTCCTGATGAAACTTATGACTTAAGTCACTACTCGATGTAACTGACCCCATTTAAACCAATATAAAACTAGCAAAACTAGCTTGAATGATGTTAACCACAATTGTGATGGTTTCATACAAGTGTCACTATGTCACAAAACATGAAGCCCAACCCGTGTTCTAGTCTGGAGGTCAACCACTGTTCTAGTCTGAAGGCCAACCCCCGCTCTAGTCTGCTCTAGTCTGAAGGCCAACCCCCGCTCTAATCTACTCTTGTCTGCTCTAGTCTGGAGGTCAACCACTGTTCTAGTCTGAAGGCCAACCCCCGCTCTAGTCTGCTCTAGTCTGAAGGCCAACCCCCGCTCTAATCTACTCTTGTCTGCTCTAGTCTGGAGGTCAACCACTGTTCTAGTCTGAAGGCCAACCCCCGCTCTAGTCTGTTCTAGTCTGAAGGCCAACCCCCGCTCTAATCTACTCTTGTCTGCTCTAGTCTGGAGGTCAATCCCAATTCTAGTCGGGAGGTCAATCCCTACTCTAGTCTGGTAGTCTTGCACCTTCTTTTGCCAGTCTGTCTGCCTCCTCGTTGCCTTGGATGTTGCAGTGAGATGGAACCCACTGCACCACTACCCATTTTGGTGCGGACTGCTGGCAAAGTTGACAGAGTACTGCTCTTAAATCATTAAGTTCAGTATTTTTCTGGCTTTTTAGTGCTGTGACTACGGCCAGAGCATCTATAAATTCCTGCTCTAGTCTGGAGGGCCCCCCCCCCCCCCGCTCTAGTCTGGAGGCCAACAACTCCTGCTCTAGTCTGGAGGCCAACAACCGCTCTAGTCTGGAGGCCAACCCCCGCTCTAGTCTGGAGGCCAACAACTCCTGCTCTGGTCTGGAGGCCAACCCCTGTACTAGTCTGGAGGCCAACAACTCCTGCTCTCGTCTGGAGGCCAATCCCTGCTCTAGTCTGGAGGCCAACAACTCCTGCTCTAGTCTGGAGGCCAACTACCGCCCTAGTCTGGAGGCCAACAACTCCTGCTCTAGTCTGGAGGCCAAACCCCGCTCTAGTTTGGAGGCCAACAACTCCTGCTCTAGTCTGGATGACAACCCCTGCTCTAGTCTGGAGGCCGACAACTCCTGCTCTACTCTGCAGGCCAACCCCCGCTCTAGTCTGGAGACCAACCCACGCTCTAGTCTGGAGGCCAACCCCCGCTCTAGTCTGGAGGCCAACAATTCCTGCTCTAGTCTGGAGGCCAATAACTCCTGCTCTAGTCTGGAGGCCAACCCCGGCTCTAGTCTGGAGGCCAACCCCCGCTCTAGTCTGGAGGCCAACAATCCCTGCTAAAATCTGAAGGCCAACAACCCCTGCTCTAGTACGGAGGCCAACCTCCGCTATAGTCGACTCTTGTCTGTTCTCGTCTGGAGGCCAACCCCCGCTCTAGTCTACGCTCGTCTGCTCTAGTCTGGAGGCCAACAACCCCGGCTCTAATCTGGAGGCCAACCCCCGCTCTAGTCTGGAGGCTAACCCCCGCTCTAGTCTGGATGACAACCCCGGCTCTAGTCTGGTAGGCAACCCAGCTCTAGTCTGCAGGCCAACCCGTGCTCTAGTTTTCATGAAACTTGATGAAGACATTTATCACCGGTTGTAACGAGAATTGATCGAGGAAGGCACTATATCTTTTCTGTAATGATATTGCTTCCGACAATGAATATGTTTATATGATTAAAGCAGAATTCTGTTTTAGATGTGTGTTCATGAGATTTATCTGTATCGTTTATTAAAAGGTTTACAGCATCGTAGCGTCAGAGTAACAACGGTTACAAGTTTGTATTACGTTACAAATAGAGTGGATTCGATTCCTGGATATAATATGATTTAGTCTACTCAGCTGCATGAGATTACTGGGCTCACAGTTATAGAGGAAGACAGAAGAAAAAAACCTGGTCCTTCATCTCAGAAAAATAGTGAAAGATTACTCTAATCAAGGTCAGGAGAAACATACTGATCAGACTATGTTGGTCAAGGTCAGGTGAAACATACTAATCAGACTATGTTGGGCAGGGTCAGGTGAAACATACTGATCAGACTATGTTGGGCAAGGTCAGGTGAAACACACTGATCAGACTATGTTAGTCAAGGTCAGGTGAAACTTACTGATCAGACTATGTTGGGCAGGGTCAGGTGAAACATACTGTTCAGACTATGTTGGGCAGGGTCAGGTGAAACATACTGATCAGACTATGTTGGGCAGGGTCAGGTGAAACATACTGATCAGACTATGTTGGTCAAGGTCAGGTGAAACATACTGATCAGACTATGTTGGGCAGGGTCAGGTGAAACATACTGATCAGACTATGTTGGGCAGGGTCAGGTGAAACATATTGATCAGACTATGTTGGGCAGGGTCAGGTGAAACATCCTGATCAGACTATGTTGGTCAAGGTCAGGTGAAACATACTGATCAGACTATGTTGGGCAGGGTCAGGAGAAACATACTGATCAGACTATGTTGGTCAGGCTGAGGTGAAACATACTGATCAGACTATGTTGGGCAGGGTCAGGTGAAACATACTGATCAGACTATGTTAGTCAAGGTCAGGTAAAACATACTGATCAAGACCTCCATCTTACGTCCGTGACCATGATCCCTGGAAACAGGCTGCGTCAAAGCAGTCTGACCAATGAGATGGGGAAGGACACAATAATTCCTATAGCGTTGAGCTTACTCAGGCGTAGCGCATTGCACTATAGCCAGGAGAAACTCAGTCCAGCTTCTCAAGTATACCTCGGAATGTATAGAGAGTCACTGTAACCCGCCAGAGCTAAATTAACTCTAGTAAGAATGTCTTACACAGTATGAACAACGTCAGACAAATGGTATGGCTCACTACAGCCAAATCTTCAACAATTTATTACCGACTTATTTTACCGATTTATTACAGCGTCTGGTAATCGACTACAGCGTCTGGTAATCGACTACAACGTCTAGTAATCGACTACAACGTCTGGTAATCGACTAAAACGTCTAGTATTCGACTAGCGCAACCAGTTTGTAAAACAACCTATTAAAAATAATGACGTGAAACAATGTCAACATATTTTTCTTTAAGGACGACTGCGACCGGTAAAACGTTGATCTGCGCAAAGCCTATAGAATTGACAATGATTGTAACAAACGTAAGAGGCGATTTAGATTTCCATAACAATGGAGCTCTTTATGTGTTCCCTTTTAAGCGCATGTACTGGATGGCAATGAATGGGCATTCAGTCCGTCTCATCCATCTCATCCTAATTTTTAAGACATCTGAGAGAAGGCAGAAATATGACGCTGTATTCGTTTGACGTCATTTGTGGATTAACTGAATTTCTGGACGGAGAAAGAAACTGGTCGATTTTATAATGAACAAATTAGAAATGAGTAAACAGGTTGTAATTACGTTACAATTGTAAATAAAGACATTAAAAAATATATGTTTAAATGTGATTGTACGTGAATGCGGTAAAGGGAGTTCCGTTCATTTTTTTTTTTAAAGTGAATTTTATTTACAATTCGACATTGAGAATATTAATTTGTCACAAATTCCAATTGCAATAGACTTCACATATGAATATATGGGTGTAGACTAGGAAGTGGAAAGAGGAATAGAATGGTAATGGTCGAGAGAGGAGGAAATGAGACATGTTTTATCCAGTTAAGTAGACAAAGGAGTATTTGCTACAGAATCCAATTTCAATAGATTTCACATATGAATATATATATATAAGGTGAAGGCTAGGAAGTGCAAAGAGGAATAGAATGAGAATAGTCGAGAGCGGAGGAAAGGAGAGAGTGTTTTATCTAGTTAAGTAGACAAAGAAGTATAAGGAGAATGTGTTCAATGAATGTTCTTCATGTAGAGATTTGAAGTATTTTGAAAATAATATACAAAATTTGGAGAAGTAAATTTCCGTAACTGGCAGAGAAAAAAACCAGTAGCTTTGCTGTCCAGTATAAAGAAAACACATTCATTCCAAAGTAAAAAACTCGCACAAGTAATTATGTATATATATATATATGTTTAAACAATTCTGGAGTGTAAATGAGTAGTTCGTATGTTGCCTTGTTTCTGCAGGTCCAAACTAAATGTTTGAATGTTGTCAAGAGTGTTAGTAATGTGTCTTGAGTGTTTTTGTCTGTTTTGGGAATGTTATTTAGCATAATTGCCCTGAACATATTTACTTTGGTTTTTGTGTGTTTGTTTATTATCTATCTTAATGTATATACAGTTTGCGTTACTATATTGCATTTGAAAAATATATGTTTTTCTGTTTCTGGTATGTTCTGTCTGCATAGTTGACATTTGGGTGTGCGAGTTTTGTACCTGTGGGATTGTTTGCGTCCTATTGGTGTTAAATTATATAGTAGTCTGTATGTGACTTCCTTAACTTTTGGTGATACTTTTAGTGCCTGAAGGCTGCTGAATATATATGTAAAGTCTGTAATAAAGAAAAGATAGCCTACTTTTATTCTGTATTTAAGTGATGAGATTTTACTAGTTGTTTATAAATAGTTTTAGTGTCTTTCATAAGTAAGTGTTCATTTCTTTGCATGTATTTAGTGCACTCTTTATAGAAGGGTGATATGGTTCCAAAGAAATGTGGCGTGTTATTTTGTACTTTGCAAAATTTACTAACCCTAAGTCCTACATAATAGTGCGCATGTTGGTATTCTTTGGGTTGTGCGATTATGTCGCTTAAAAATGTTAATCTAAGAGCTTGTAATTTGTTTGTAATGTCGTGTAGGGCAATTCCACCGCGGTTTTAATCTTGCATTAATGTTTTGTTTTTGATGGAGGTTTGAGTGTGTATAAAAACGAAATTTCTAATCAGCATTCTTATTTTTGTGATGATCTTTGGTGGGGGACTGAAAATGTTACACGTATATATTAATTGAAGTATGATAAGAGTGTTTATTAGAATGCTTCTGCCAAATATTGTTGAAGCCTTAAATTTATATAGTTGCAACTTATTTTTGATATTTTGTGTTAATTTCCGCCACATTTCTTTGTTTTTATTGAGAGGGTTTGCCTGGTAGTCTATATCATATATTTTTTATTTCTGTTATTGCATTAATTGGAAGGGGAAGTCAGTTTTTAATTTCCACTTTCCTTGAATGCGGTAAAGGAAGTTCTGTTCTTCTTCTTCGTCTTCATCTCCTTCTTGCGTTATCCAATAAAACAACGAGTTATAACGTAACGTCTTTATACTGGTTTAGAAGATACTGTTGAGTCTGTAGACAACCAGTTTCTTTTATTTTTGGTGACTCTGGATAACTTTGTGCTGATCGCATGACCTCATGTGCCCGAGGTAATTATTATATTTCTGTGAAATAAAGGTCGCTTGCCCACGCAGTTGGCACGCATCGTCCAGTGCATATTAATATTTTACTTCCTAGCAAAAAATAACCTACGCCTTAATGAAGTTTTGAATGCATATCCTCGTTGTTGATAAGACCTACATTTGAACCACTAAGTCTGTCACTCTTCTCACATCTGCTAGACGCCATGACAAGCATGTGCGAAAGGTATAGATCGTGTATTACTAACAAACAGCAGTTATACAAATTGCAGCTAGCTAGATATTTCCATAATGATACAACACGAACCTTACCAGGACTGAGATAATATATACATTGGTCTGAATTCAGCACAAAGTAGAGCATTATATGATCCAAGATAGATATGTCAGGAATATTGTAACATAATCAAGACGAAATATGATGACAACATAGACTAATAAATATAATAAGATTGTTCTACAGAGCAAACTGCAGCACGAGATGACGCGCAGGAGAACTGCTAATGATGGGTCCAGCTTTTTGAGATGCAGGCCTGGCGTTTGAACCTTGCCTAACTACGAGATGAGCCAAAGTGAATCTTACAGCGGGTGAACTGCAGCGTATTACTATAAACGTCCATTACAGCTGTGAAAATCGTGTATCATGAAATAGTAATGACAAGCTCTAAAAAGGGTTATATTTCAGAAATGGAAGTACTTCTTCTTCTTCCTCGTTCGTCTTCAGACCTCAACTTCAATGACTCTAACGAAGGCGGCAGTCGACTCGAGGCTCTGTACACTTCCGCACAGCTTCTTGTGTAAGGACACAGGCTGTTGCCAAATGCTACTTATTTTGATAGAAATGAAGGTCATTTGTAAAATATTAGGGCCTTTTCAAAATGTCAACATCAGTGTAGACTGCAAATATTAAAACATTTCCTCAAATTGACAAACTTTGCATGCTCACACCACAAAATGGAAATGTTCTAAATCACATGTTCACACCATGAAATGAACATGTTCTAAATCATATGTTTACACAATGAAATCAGAATGTAACTATATTACATGTTTACACAATGAAATCAGAATGCATCTAAATCACATGTTCACACCATGGAATCAGAATGTATCTAAATCACATGTTTATACAATGAAATGAGCATGTAATACAGCGATTTTAAAGAACAGAATAAATCTACCCCAAAAAAAGGATTGTTAGTAAAGAATTTGTAACATATGTTTTTTAGTGGTATTAAAAACGTACATTTTATGTATTTTTTTTAAACGAACTATCCTACCATAAGGAATCAAAACGTGGATAATATTTAAATAAATATTACTACATGATATAGAATCTAATGACCATGTTTGACATAGTAACGTTAAGAATTCCACAAGAGTGAACAGTAACCAGAGTTAGCTGAGATGTATTGATACAAACCTACCAGGGTTAGGGAGACGCACTGATACAAACCGACCAGGGTTCGGTTAGCTGAGACGTATTGATACACACCTACCAGGGTTAGGTTAGCTGAGACGTATTGATACAAACCTACCAGGGTTAACTGAGACGTACTGATACAAACAGACCAGGGTTAGGTTAGCTGAGACGTATTGATACAAACCTACCAGGGTTAACTGAGAAGTACTGATACAAACCGACCAGGGTTAGGTTAGCTGAGACGTACTGATACAAACCGACCAGGGTTAGGTTAGCTGAGACGTACTGATACAAACCTACCATGGTTAGGTTAGGTGAGACGTACTGATACAAACCGACCAGGGTTAGGTTAGCTGAGACGGACTGATACAAACCGACCAAGGTTAGGTTAGCTGAGACGTACTGATACAAACCGACCAGGGTTAGGTTAGCTGAGACGTACTGATACAAACCGACCTTGTGTACAAGTTCGTGCTTCTGAAAGCAAGGTACGTCACATGATTCTGGCCAATCAAAATATTGAGCATTGCCGATGGCAACTTGAAAATAAGGACAGGAAATGGTGGGTTTTATTTCCGGTATACACAAGAAGTAGTGTCACGTGTTCGGTGTGTGTAATTATACGGATAATTGTATGTCTTTCTTGTAAATGCAGAGCATGCAGAGAAGTGTGGACTGTTTGCGACAGTGTGGGTTCAAGTGGGCAACGAAAAATACGAAGAAACTGAAAAGAATTAGTAACAAGAACATTGTTAACTGCCATTGAAAGTCAGCACGTTTCAGAGCGGGGGCGAGGTAGGTATGGTGGTGCGTCGGTTGGAGAAGGACGAGATGGGCAGGTTGTGAGGACAGATGCCCGTGGGTTGAGGGGGAGGAGGGCAGATGTTCGGTTTGGAGGGTGGAGGAGATGTGAGTCAGGCGACCAATGCGGTTAGTGGGAGGTCCTTTAATTGTTAAACTGCTTTTTCTTTCATCTTTCGCAATGCACAGTGGAATTGACTGGTCGATTTTCAGAACAAGAATTGCTAGCTGAAATGTATTGTATCTAGGAAACTGGACGGATATGTAAGAGAGAAGATACTGCGTGGTTTACAAACTTGAAAGAAAAAAACAACACACACTCCGCAATTACTTGTAATCAACAAAATGGGTATGCACTTGTTTAGCGACAATTGTCATGATACTTGAAGAAGGAAAAGAGAAATACCAGAACAAAACAAAACATATAATGAAAGGAAACAACAATGCACATCCAAGCCCCGTTTTGTGTCTCCTTATGTCCCTAGACCAAGCGGCCATAACCATCTTTCGTCTGCCCTCTGGGTTTACGCTATTTTTTGTCCATATCTCTGAAGAAAATCTTTCACACCGTCGATCCATCGTGTTTTTTGTCGGACAATCCTTCGTATAGAGTATATTATTATTATTATTATTATTATTATTTTTATATATAAATATATATATTTATATATATATGGGGACGGCGTGGGCTAGTGGTTAAGTGACACGGCTCACAACCAGAAGGTGCTGGGTTCAATCCCCACCACAGCATCAGCCGTTACCCCGGGGAAGCAAACCCTTAGAAAATCCAGGAGGAAGCAGATCCTTACATTAAATGCGTGCTGAAGTCGGATGCACTGGGCCGACAGGGGCAAAATAAAAACCACAGTGTAACAGACACCTCCTTGGGGAATAGAGAAATAAGGCGACCGCAAAAAAAAATAAAAAAATTATATATATACACTTCTTATCATTGTTGTCAAGGCAGAAACGGCGCGAAACCTTATGTAACTGGAAAATGTGCATCGCTGCAATAGGACAGATATGTCGTTGTAGGAAAGTACTCGAACCGACTAGAGTATTTGTGTGTGTGTGTGTGGAAGAGAGAGAGAGAGAGAGGGGGGGGGGGGTAAACTACAGCATAGTGAATGTGAATGAGCTGACAGCAGCCATTAACTCATACCTGGCTGCTTGCATCAGAGTCAGGGAATCAAAGCTGTTCTTTTAGACTATATTTTGTCTCCAAGCGCTGGCTCTGGAAACAGCCTGCACGAGTGTAGTCTGGCTATCAGAGAATAGTGATGGCGAGTGGCAAGATAAAAAGCAAGATGAAACCAGATGTATCGAGTCGATAGGCGCAGATATCCAAGCCTAGCTGTAAACTGCGACACAAGATCACAACGTTTTTTTCAGGACGAACTCTGAAGATTAAAAAAGAGTTACGTTTCTTTTGTGGCAGGGTACAGTGGCTTGTATTACACCCCGAGCTAGAAGTTGGACTAGAGTTCTCTCAGCTGAAGTGCAATGCGAGGTTGCTTAGTAAGCCTATTACTGTGGGGATTGTAGTTTCGATCCCTACATCGCTGGGCAGACTTCTGTGGCACATCATGATTCCAGAAGGACAAACGAGCATGTGTGAGGTCAGACCTTGTCATTATCTGACCCTAATCCCACTTTGCTCACAACACAAAGATATCAAACCAAAGATCACATACAGATATCAAAACCATGCTGTATTCTTGCTCTCATTTGTTCGCTCTCAAATAGTCACTTCTATTCCTTTGGTAACCCTGGATGTCTTTAAATCAAACATACATTTCTTTCATGACCAAAAATGCAGCGTTAGCAATATTATAACTGTAACATTTATGTAGCAGTGGCTAGCGCGCTCGCTTCGCATCTGAGTGGTCCTGGGTTCATTCCCCAGTTGAGGCGGTAATGTTTTTTTTTAGACCGCAATGGCTCGCGGGTCGACCCAGCCTTAAATGGGTACCGGGAAGTATGAGCGGCGAGGGAGAGGATATGGCTACCGCCCTCATATAGCCGAGCCTTTGAAATGTGAGATCGCTAACACCTCACACCGCTTCGGCAGTAATGCTATGAGATACTTTACTTTACTAAACAATATCGTGTTTAAATATATTGCCTGAATAAAGTTACAACTGGTGAATCACGGGTGATAATCGAAGTTAGCACTACGAAGTCAACCAGGGCGATAACCTCCTGTCACCTGGACTAGCCTCATAGAAGCCACCAGACAATTCAAAAGGGTCCGTTAAGACTGTTTATTCAATTGTAAGGCTTCGAAGCGAAAAGCGGTGGTTTACAATGTGAAGTCTGCAAAGGATCTTGTAGGCGTTTAGTAACAACTCAGATTTGAACAGTTGTATTCCTTGTAATCTTTATAATTTGTCGACTCGCAAATTTCGTTAGCAGAGGTTTATATCTGATTGTTCATTATTCCTGAACTCTTGCTTCAGAAAGTATGTCAGAGGTTTGTATCCAGTTATATCTGATTGTTCATCATTCCTGAACTCAGATTTCAGAAAGGTTGTCAGAAGTTTGTATTCAGTTGTGTCTGATTGTTCATTATTCATGAACTCTTACTTCAGAAAGTATGTCAGAAGTTTGTATCCAGTTGTGTCTGAATGTTCATCATTCCTGAACTCAGACTTCAGAAAGTATGTCAGAGGTTTGTATCCAGTTGTATCTGATTGTTCATCTTTCCTGAGCTTTTACTTCAGAAAGTATGTCAGAGCTGGTTATGGAATGAGTGCATGTCAGAGCTGGTTATGGAATGAGTTTATGTCAGAGCTGGTTATGGAATGAGTGTATATCAGAGCTGGTTGTGGAATGTGTGCATACAAGAACGAATTGTCTGTAATCTTTAGAAGTTTGTTTGAATCTACTGATCTCGATAGACTATTTCTTTTCTTCAGACAGCTTTGTGTCTCTCATGACTTCAGAATGCTTTATGCCTTTCATTAGTTCAGACATCTTTAAATGTTACTTTACTTGAGATAGCTTTGCACAATTCCTTAGTTCAGACACAATTCCTTAGTTCAGACACAATTCCTTACATGAAACACAATTCCTTACTTCAGACACAATTCCTTAGTTCAGACACAATTCCTTACTTCAGACACAATTCCTTACATGAAACACAATTCCTTAGTTCAGACACAATTCCTTACATGAAACACAATTCCTTACTTCAGACAATTCCTTACTTCAGACACAATTCCTTACTTCAGACACAATTCCTTACTTCAGACAAAATTCCTTACTTCAGACACAATTCCTTACTTCAGACAATTCCTTACTTCAGACACAATTCCTTACTTCATAAATGCTTTCTAGAAATGCGATCTGTTAATTGTGTCAGCCTACGTTTATTAAAGTTTGGCAGATAACACTCATTACGCTTGTGATGCAATACTACATAACCCGGAATTATTATGTAAAAAGATAATGCTTATGTTTCTTGTGAGTAATGGCTGAAGAATCAGTAATGTAATTATGTAAAAAAGGTAACATCTAGAAGGAGGGCGGACACCATTAACTTAAAAAGGCGACCCTCTGTGAAGAAAATACACCATTATGTAACACCGGCCAGCTTACAAGCTTACTTGAAAAACACTGGATCACTTCAGACACATTTTCCGTCTCTTTCTTGCGCAGTTTCCTTACATCCTCCTCTCAGGCGCTTGAGCTCGGAAGGAGCCCTTGGCTTGTGTCCGGGAATCTATCGAGACAAAGACCTATACTAAGATATTGATGCTTTTAAAGTTAGCCGATGAGTCCATTATCCTTACGTGGGGTTTCCTTCCGTTTCCTGAAGACATTCATAGACTTCAGACCGCACTATGTGTCTATGCAAGAGAGAGAGAGAGAGAGAGAGAGAGAGAGAGAGAGAACGTATGAGAGAGAGAGAAAGAGAGAGAGAGCGTGTGTGTGTGTAGGTGTGTCGTATATTTCTTTGAGTGAATCTTGGGACCACCTGCGGGACAGAAAAGTTGATCACTTTACTCTACAATACTGGGGGATAGAAATTTGAAACAGCGTGCCATTATCATTAAGCTGACATCATCAATGTTAAGGACTTTAAAAGTGGCCTGCAGGTGTGATCACTGCGCAGACGAGAAGCAGGACGTCACATTGACGGTTTAAAGTTGACAGTCCCATTAGTGACAGGAAGGAAAGATGAGCAAGGTTTCGTTATCTCTTTTTTGAACAGCGAAGTGATGAAACATATCGAGATTAATCGTCGAATGAAAGCGTGTAGAAAGTATGGCAAAGAAGTATGATGACGCGTGCCTGTAACTCCAGCAAGTGTACAATTGAAGTAGGAAGTTTCGAAACGCCATGGGTCCTGCTGCAGACTGTTCTCGACTAGATCATGCACTACGAGTAGTGACACCAGAGCCAGTTGCAACATTTGAACGCATCGTGATAAAATAACTGTGAATGAAATAACAGCACTTCTAGACATCAGTCAAACTTCAGCACACCACACACCTATGATGCCGTGATGTCTTACAGTTCTACAGAGTATCTGCGAGCTGGGTGACACGGCATCTGGCTCCAGAATAGAATCAACGCTGTGTTGATCCTCGTCACAGACAGTTTTGCGGTGCTTTGAAGTAGAAGGTGGTGGTTTCCTAACGAGAAATAATAATAATACAGAAGATAAAACCTTGGTACACCATACCCAACCTCAGCCCAAGAGAGCGTACAAGGAATGGCACGATCCCTCCCTACCAAAAACAGAAAACGTTGCTTACCGAATTATCTGGATGGACGTTTATGCTGACTTCCTATTAGGATAAATGCGACGTCATTTTAGAATACTTTATGCACAGCGGAACGTTGTCGCCAGCGACACGTATACACATCATCTCAAGAATCATCTTCGACAGCCCAAGAAAATCAAAACTACGTGACCTTCTGAGTGCATGTTTCTTATTGTAACATCACAATGCTCTAGCCAAACTGCGCGTACAACGGCTGCAGGCATCCAGGACCTGCATGTTAAGTGCATTCCTCGTTTGTAGTACTCGCCAGAAATGGCCACAAATCATTTTCACGTTTTTGGGCCACTCAAGGAGGCAACGTGTAAAAAAAAAATCCAGCTTCTTTTAAGAGGATCAGCAGGTGTTGCACGAAACGATACTCAATGGATGAGAAGCCATTCTCTAGATGATTACTTGTACTTTGTAAGTTCTGGGTTACTCTTAATGAACACTACGTGGCAACAAGGTATAGTTTTATGGCACTTGTTCGTACAACATTTCGAAGAAAAACAATGTTTTCATTTGAATCAGTCTTGATCATGTCGGTAAAAGATGACAAAGTAGGATTGCGCATGGGCTGTTAACTTCTTTATGGTAACCAAATGCCTGAGAAACGATAACACTTACATGCTTTTGTGCCTGCTTCCTGGAGCCTTGCATTAGTGGTGGTTACATGATTGACATGATTTTTGAATAAGCCTGCATTAAATGATGATTGACTACTTGTCATTCTAAGCGAACCCCAAGACCATCACTGGTACGTGTACAGGGTTAACCTTGCATTAAAGGGTGATCTTGTAACAAAAATAATAAAATGGAACCACTTGGCATAACTCATAGTGAAACAAGTTTTGCATAAGGGAGATATATTATTTCGATAAATCAATTAATCGAAACCATTAAAACTCCCCCAAAGCATAAGCCTTTAACAAATACCCGCCAAGCTGTCCGATCCAAGTTCACCTTCTTCCACGTCACACCTGTTCCATCTGTATTTGTCCCGAGCTCTCTTTACCAAGCGTGTTTTTTTCAGCCTCGACGTCTTTTATCATGCGAGCTCCAGAATTGAGATTGTCTTGTAAGGCTATCAACTGGTACCTTAATGTTGGTCCTATCCAACGCCAGGACCTGCTTGTCACATCAAGCTCCATTGATTAATTTCAAGGTCTTTCCAAGAGTTCCAGGTTTCATAATCTTATAAAACAATTTCAATCCCTTTCTTCCACAAAGGCTCTTATTTGTTTAACATTTGTAGCTTCTTCCTTGTTGTGTTTGTTGCTGCTGTCAATGTTTCAGAACGATACAAAAGAACAAACTTTACATTGGAGTTGGACAGAAAGAACTTGTTCGGAATACTTCATTAACAATGTTTATTACTGCTATATCTAATTTTGAAATAATACTGGACTGTTTTAATGCGTCTGTTAAATATCTTCTGAGTCGCTAGTTCTTTCTTTCACACTTCACAAGATATCACAGGCCAAAAATATTTAAAAACTAAAATTATTTTTGAGTTACTGAATCACTTAACCGCATTGAAATGATACTCCAGCTCACACCTTTGATAGCATGATTATTCCAGCAATGGTATACGGGTGTGAGGGTTGGAGTCTGCCAAATTAAAGAAAGAGCAATGGAGCGAAGAAACTTAAATATCTACCTAAGAGAATATATCTGAAATACAGACATACACGACCAAACAGAGCTCCGAGATGTCGTCGGCTCTGCTAACAAAGCTCCGAGATGTCGTCGGCTCTGCTAAAAGAGTTCCGGGATATCGTTGGCTCTGCGTCAATACGAAAGCACAGATGGGCCGGTCATGTGGTCCACAGGACGGAAGATGGATGAACGAGGAAGGTCTCTTTCTGGGGACAATACAGCAACAACCGCCCGTCAACAAGATGGAAAGTGATCTGCCCCACGCCCTTGGACAATCATTGTACTTCAGGGCGAAGGATAGACACAGATCCACGCAACTTTTGACTACCTGGCGTCAGGCTACCTTGCCTGATTGAATATCACCATTCAAGTATTCAAGTAGAGACGCATTCAAATCTGCAGCTTACCTTTATCTTTCATCTAAATGAAAAGAAACTAAATCATCTTTTTAAATATTGACATTACACGAATTCTATTTATCAGAAGATGATATTATGTCTGTTAACAACCGGAAGGAGTAAATCACACATTTTTAGCATGTTAGTAATTGTTGACAAAAATTGTACCGTTTGTGTTACTCGATAGTATATTTTTAATCCAGGATATTCCATTCAAGAGTTCACTTCAAAATAGCTGATAACATTGCCAAACAATTCAACGCCAGCATGAATGTATTAATCAGATAACGGAAGCAATATTCTTTCTTTAGTTGGTTACACGTTCGATTTTCCTTCTTCTTCCTCCCTTTTGTATCATGTCCCCTCATTCTTCCTTTTAGTTCTTCTCTAACATTCCCTCCTCACAAATTCACACATATGACTTCTATCATCCTCTCTTCCTTTTCTTAATTTATATGATTGTGTTACCCATCATACCTCTAGGGGCTATCTCTTCCTGTGTGTCCGCTCAATTGATGTGTCTGCAACATTCTATTAATTTGTACTTTTTCTACTTGAAGAGGGGTACACAGCCAAATTATTAACGATGAAGGATTAGATTTAAGTCTAAAGCTGAGATCAGACTGAACCCTGAAACACACGGTGAAGAACTTCAAGGCCATAAATGCCAAATAGAAGAACGAGAAAGAACGCATAGGGTGGGGAGTATTTGTACTGCCTTAAGCAACAACGGACAGAATTAAGATGTGAACATTTTTCCTTCTACATTCTGTCTAGTTTTCATTCTTGCGCCATCTTTTGTTAAACGTGGGCTGACTTTAGCAATTTACCTCCCAGCGCTACAAAAATATTTTCTTTGCAATTATATCGACATAAAGTCCTTTTATTTCTTACATCTTTACAGAAGTGACCAGTTTCAAACCCCTTCTCTATATGAAGTATTTTTGTGTACTTTAACAGTTCTATAAAAGCTGTTTGTCTTCTCTATCACATATACACACATCGCTTTTCTTCCATATCATAGTCTATGAAAAAGTGTTATTTTTGTCCTATTACATCTACAGAAAATGCTTTCATCCATATCACATATGAACGTCTTTTGGTATTCTCATTATTTCTTCAGAAAGTGTTTTTTTTCTTCTACATCGCTTTCATTGAATTGTTTTTCTTCCCATCACATCTACAAACAGTATTTTTATTCCCTAGAACTTCTATAAGAGTCGTCTTTCATCCCCAAGACATCTACAATAAGTATTATTCTTCCTCAAGACATCTACAAACAGTGCTATTCTTCCCCAAGACATCTACAAGCAGTGTTATTCTTCCCCAAGACATGTACAAACAGTGTTATTCTTCCACAAGACATCTACAAACAGTGTTATTCTTCCCCAAGACATCTACAAATAGTGTTATTCTTCCCCAAGACATCTACAAACAGTGTTATTCTTCCCCAAGACATCTACAAACAGTGTTATTCTTTCCCAAAACATCTACAAACAGTGTTATTCTTCCCCAAGTCACCTACAAACAGTGTTATACTTCCTCAAGACATCTACAAACAGTGTTATACTTCCCCATTGCGCCCATAATCGATAGCTGTGTTCCCGAGCTCATTCACAGAAACCTGTTTTCACTCCTAAGCACATCTACAAACAATGTTTTTCTCCTCATCACTTCTCCATAAAAGTGTCTTTCTTCGCTATTCCATCACCACAAGTTACGTTCTTTCTCATCACATCTTCAGAAAATATGCTTGTCTCTCTTCTGCCTAAAATTACTTTTTTGGAGATTCTGTGGTGCAGTTGTTGCGAGTTTGGTTTACAATCCCAGCGTACACGGTTCGGATCCCGTCATGATCAGTTTGTAGACCAGACATGTTGGGGCGTTTTGTCAAGGTCTGATCCACATCTTCCAGTCGACCCAGCTGTAAATGGTATTTGACAAAGTCAGGGGAAAATATCTTAGCCTCCACGGATGCGCTGTGCTCTGTCCTTGGCACTTGCAGCAATGAAAAGGACAGAACATATGGGGCTGCTCAGACATAATGAAGTCGATTCTTTGAACCATTTTTCATTACTTCAAGAAAAGTGTTTTTCTTTCTCTCCTGTCACATTTCCACAAAAGTGTCATCCTTTCTTTAATTTCATAGTTTCATAAGATGAACTTTTCATTTACGTTAGTGCTCATCAAAAAGTGTCTTTCTAACAACTACAATATTTGACTGTTTTTGTTTTCCTGAACATATGAAATCAAGGACGATGTATAATCTTTCTGATTATTTGTTTGCTTTTTAGCAATAACCTCCTTCTTTTTCTCTTGTAACATTTAGTTGTGTTCTTTATCTCACAGCCTAAAACTATCTTTCATATTTGCTTTGTCTTTCTAATACTTTTATCTCATCATCCAATCACTCCCGGCCGGTTTCTCTGGCTCCTTCCCATGCCCATCTACTCACAGTTATCAATGTATTTATTCATTCCACGAACTTTGGTTTATTATGGAAAAAAAATAATCTTATTTTGATCCATACCAATGAATCCTCCGAGTAAGTGCACAATTTGAAAGAAGGGATTAGTTTTCCCGCCACTCCGTCGAGATATGGAAGTTGATGTTTCGCGGAAAGATGAGACGCCCCTGGTTATGGCCGCTTGCTAGACTTTATCCGTCGGAACGACAGGGTCATGTTTGAATTTTCTCAATGAATTACGTGTCCAGCCATGACTACTGCTACAACCCGCAAGTGATCGATGGTTTTAACTATAAGAAACCAAGTCACTGTATACAAGGGAGGTAATACTGAATATCATTACTCTGACAGCGTTCTTTTTAGGTGCGCTTTGTGTGTGTGCGTCTGTGTGTGTGTGTGTGTATTGACAGGAATATCTTCTTCTTCTTCTTCGTTCGTTCTCAATCTCCCACTACCACACATTGATAGGGTAAGTAGCAGAATGTAGTCCAGAGAACGGAATGCGTTGTGTCGTAGTTTACAGCTGGGCTGCGATATTTGCACCTTTCGGTCCAACACATCCGACTTCAGCAAGCATTTTTTGAGTACCGGGTTAGCATTCCCTCTTCGATCCCTTCTCCTTAGCCAGTCTGCCCTGCTGCAGCCTGTTATCCAGGATCACCACGTGGAGGTGTAGAAGCGTCTTGGCAGCTCTGGTTCGCTGACCCTAACACTAGCAGTCAGCTATGGGTTGCTGACCACTGCAGCTCATGTGCTACTCAGCACCTTGATCCCAACATGAATATCTAAATACAACGTATATATATATATATAAATATATATATGCATATATATATATCTTAATCTTGATGACCCATTCCTCAGTCAAACCAACCCATTAGAGGTCTTCCCCGGGAACTCGTTTTACCTCTGTGGTACCCTTTTTGTTGTCGCCGTGCTCCATCGACCATCGTTTCATCGCAACATATACCCTGCCCATCTATGTTTTACCTTGTCTGCATACATTACTGCATCATTCCCTAAAGATAATCGTAGTTTTATCAGAATAATGGAGCTTTTGTATCCGTTGGTTCCGGAGTGATTCCGACCAAGCGTCTCAATTTGTACTCCAATAATTTTGTTAGTGTCCATGTCTCACTACCGTAGCACATAGCAGGGACCACAATGAACTTGAAGAGAGGTGCTCGCTGGTTCTGGTCTTGGCAACCGTCCAGGACTGTGTTAATGGAGGAGAAGGCTGCCAAGCCCGCGCGGCGACGTCTTGTCATTTCAGGTTCCATGTTATCCTTCTCATTGAGGAGGGGCCCAAGATAGATACACTCGATGCGATCCTCTAGCTGCATCCCGCCAAGGAAGACTGAATCCCAACTCGCGAAATAATTGCGTAAACTTTTGGTCTTAGAGATATTCATCTCCAGTCCCACATTCCAGCCGTCACCATCGAGTAGCTGCATCATTTGGTTGACTTCTGCTGCTGACTGTGATTGACACTGTGTCGTCGATAAATCGAAGGTGATTGAGACGTCTGTCGTCAATATGGATGCCAAAGGTGTCCCAGTTGTATTGGCTGATGACTGATTTCAAACATATGGAGAAGAGATTAGGGGAGAACGGATCTTCCTGGATGATCGATCGCATTTGGAACTCGTTCCACAATTGGACGTTGGACAGGACGAAATGTGGTAGTGCAGATTGTAGAACTGTTGGCTAGAATTCTGATGTAACCAGGATCGACACCGTGTTCAACCAGTAAGCGACAGACAAAATGTGGTTCTACCGAATCAAAAGCGTTTTTTGCTGTCGATGAAGGTAAATATCAGGGGTGGCTCGAACTATCCGGTCCTCTTTCTCTCCCTTCTTGGACAAGAGTGTTATCTTCGTGTTGTGCCAAGCGGTAGGTGATCCTCCCAAATGAAGATAACGTGTAAAACCTTGGGCTATGGATTAGTAAAGGAGTGGACCGCAAGTCTAGATGACCTCTGCAGAGATTTTCCAGATGGCATTGCTTACTGTAGCCTTTCCTGTTCATCCTGGCAATGAACTGCATTACAAAAGTAACAACAAATGAGAGACATGGAATCCAGTAGACCTTGCATAAACAGCTGGAGGACCTGTATTTTGCGGATGATATGGCCCTTATATCCCACAGCCAAAGCCAAATGCAAAGGAAAATGGATAGACTGGATTATTCCTCTAAACAGGTTGGTTTGAAGATGCATGGGGAAAAGACAAAAATCATTAGGATCAATGCAGCAAACACAAAACCAATCAGGCTGAGAGGAACGTCAATTGAAGAGGTAGAGGTATTTACTTACCTAGGAAGTATCATCAACAAGGAAGGAGAGACAGACAAGGATATCAAAACAAGGATACCAAAAGTAAGAGCTGCACTCGGAATGTGGAAACCCATATGGTGCTCCAAGGAAATAAGAAGGAAGACAAAAATAAGAATTGTCAATTCAAATGTGAAGCCAGTCCTGTTGTATGAAGCGGAAACCTGGAGGATGACCAAAGACAATGACAGGAAACTGCAGGGTTTTGTCAACAGATGCCTGGAGGATGGCCAAAGACAATGTCAGGAAACTGCAGGGTTTTGTCAACAGATGCCTGGAGGATGGCCAAAGACAATGACAGGAAACTGCAGGGTTTTGTCAACAGATGCCTAGAGGATGGCCAAAGGCAATGCATGGAGACTGCAGTTTTTATCAACAGATGCCTGAGAAAGATTCTTGGTATAAAATGATTTGACACAGTTACATTAAACAGACTGTGCGAGAGAGCGGGACAATGTAAATTGGAACAGAAAATCTTAAGAAGCAAGTGGAGATGGATGGGTCATACATTAAGAAACCTCCGGGCCAGTATCACTAGACAATCCTTGTCATGGAACACCCCCCCCCCCCCCCCCCACCTCTTCCGAGAATGAGAAGCATAAGCAGACGAAAGAATACACGGAGACGAGATCTGGAGGCGGAAGTAAAGAAAACAGAAAAAAGCAGGAACGAAGTGGAAAAGATTGCACACAGGACAGAGCTGCATGGTAAAGTCGGTTGATGGCCTATGCATCCCTGCGTGATAGAAGGCGAAAGAGAGATAGATTGACTCGACGGCATGGCGATTTTCTGAGGGCAGGAAGTCTGGAAGAGGGGGACAAGTAGATGAAAGAGCAATTGTGGATATAGCAGGTCTATACGTTACTTTTATATCCTGGGTTGTCGCGGTATCATTTAATATAGCAGGTCTATACGTTACTTTTATATCCTGGGTTGTCGCGGTATCATTTAATATAGCAGGTCTATACGTTACTTTTATATCCTGGGTTGTCGCTGTATCATTTAATATAGCAGGTCTATACGTTACTTTTATATCCTGGGTTGTCGCTGTATCATTTAATATAGCAGGTCTATACGTTACTTTTATATCCTGGGTTGTCGCGGTATCATTTAATATAGCAGGTCTATACGTTACTTTTATATCCTGGGTTGTCGCGCGGTATCATTTAATATAGCAGGTCTATACGTTACTTTTATATCCTGGGTTGTCGCGTTATCATTTAATATAGCAGGTCTATACGTTACTTTTATATCCTGGGTTGTCGCGGTATCATTTAATATAGCAGGTCTATACGTTACTTTTATATCCTGGGTTGTCGCGGTATCATTTAATATAGCAGGTCTATACGTTACTTTTATATCCTGCGTTGTCGCGGTATCATTTAATATAGCAGGTCTATACGCTACTTTTATATCCTGGGTTGTCGCGGTATCATTTAATATAGCAGGTCTATACGCTACTTTTATATCCTGGGTTGTCGCGGTATCATTTAATATAGCAGGTCTATACGCTACTTTTATATCCTGGGTTGTCGCGGTATCATTTAATATAGCAGGTCTATACGCTACTTTTATATCCTGGGTTGTCGCGGTATCATTTAATATAGCACCTCTATACGCTACTTTTATATCCTGGGTTGTCGCGGTATCATTTAATATATTATATAACAGGGCTAACGTTTTCTCTATCCTATCTTCATTACCACTATCTTCCTTACCACTATCACTCCTTAACTCTCTCAATTAAATACCAACAATTCCTTTAACACAACTTAAACACAGAATGTATTTTTCACACAAGTAAAACAATATGCACATCAATCAAATCACTAGGCTCATTGATCACATTATGCTGTTCATCAATTATTAATGAATTCTAATGTCTCTCAAAAGGTTGGTTATTATCACTTCTCTGACTGACTAAGATTACTTCTAAGGTTTCGTGCAAGTAGCACAGGTCTTACTCTAGTACTAAACTTTACCCAGGACTCTCATCTCTTCGCAACTGTCAAAAGAAGGAAACTCACTTGGTACGGTCACATATCGAGATCAAGTGGTCTTGCAAACACATGGCAGACGACGAAGAGGCCGGCCCAAAAACAGATGGGAGGACAACATAAAAGAATGGACCAGTCTCCGACCAGAAGAGTTACGGGCAGCGGCATCTGACAGAGAGGGATGGCGTGGAGTTATGAGGATGTCTTCATGTGTGCCCCAACGACCTCACCGGTTACGGGATGACCTGACCTGACATGACCTGACCCTCATCATGTGGTCTGAATCTAGCAATTGTTCTATTCACTATCTCTGTGCGTTGATATAAAGGATGTCTATCTACAATTTCTCAGTCCTCATCTATCTGTCCTCTCAGCTTACACAAAAATGGTTGTCTACTGGACCTCTTGTATCGCCTCACGTAAGGCAATCGGTAACTGCATCAGTGCTCTGTCTGTCGCTGTGACAGACGACAGTGGTTGTGTTACTGTGGTTGTCAGGACGAGGAAACCCACAAATCACAACGGTCGTCTTAGGACGACAGCTTCGTGTTGCAGCAGCACGTCTCCGTCTGACGAGAATGAAGTCAGGTCACTCGAGCAAGATGTTAGCCACGACAACTTGAACAGAACATCACACACAGACAGATTCTTACATGTGTGTGATCTCTCGTTGCTTTTCCGTGTTGGTCTGCTTCGGTGTCTTCTAACTCTACTATTTTCACTCACTGGCTAAGTTTCTGTAGCTTTTAACTATCTACTTGTTCTATACTAAGTGCTACTCACTATACTGTCTGGTAGGACACCCTTGGTCTGCTGCTTCTAATCTCCTCTATTCTGTCTCACTCCAGCTTATATGCTAAACTTCCCCCGCTTTTGTCCATGACTTTGCTTTCTTGAGTTCATTTCCCACCAACTTTATTTGAACTCGCGTCTCCCAAAGAAAGGCTGCCTTATTTTCCAAACTACTGACTGACCGCTTGTTGACGGGGATTCCCAGTTCAAACCGTGAGAACGCGACCTATATCGGTCGGCCAGCCCCAACTTGCATTGTTTGAGAGTTGAGGACCATGCCCCGTTCAATGAACTGAACCTCTCGGACCGGGTTCTCAAGTTATGTTTGGGTACCACGAACGGTATTTTCAGGGCTTCCCTGGCTTTGGCTCGTTGTACCCCTGTAACTCTGTTACAAGGAAGGTTCTGGCGATCTGAACAGGTTGGTATAGTAATCTTTCATGATTGACTCTATGCCCATCGTTGACGTTGTGCGAGACCCATCAGAAGCTTTCAGAAAAGGAATGACTTGGAGGTGTTCTGCGAGGCTACGAGTAGCTAATTTGATGCGCTGATATTCTGCAGCTTTCAGAAGACGTTCGCGGACAAAGTATCTCATGATCTTCCTAAAGTTTCTGACGCATATCTTGCTTGGGCTGGCGAAGGCTATGTGATTGTCTGGAGAACGAGCCATCCAACGACACTCCTCTCCTAAAGTTTGAGAGCCAGGTGAAGTGTGATTTGTGTGTGTGAGTTAGTGCTGGGAGACTGGCTGCCGTTGAGACAGATGTGATTGGTGCAATCAGATTTGCATAGTCAGCATCGATGTCGGTGTCGATATGGACTCCGAGTTGCTTGATAGCTGTGAGGGAGGTACCAATTGAAAGTTGATGAGCGTCTCGGGACCCCGATCTGATCGCTGCTACTGTAACTTTACAAGTTTTAGATCCAAATGGAAACGGACACGGAGATGGCGATGGTCGCTTCCAGTAAAAGGGACTAACCAATGAGACATCAGTTGCCGATCTACAATTGGACAAGACATGGTCAATGTCATGACGATGAAGTTCACTTGGTTCTATATGTGTTTAGCTCTTGTAGATCGGCGTCTGGACAAAGCTGTTACAATGGAACAGCCGATTTGATTTGCAGAAAGTGGCCAATATGTCAGTTGCATCGCCTCTTGCTTCTCCAGAGTGTGGTCCCTCATAGGCTTCACCATGTTGGTGAGGTTCTAATCTGGCATTGACGTCTTCGATAATTATCTTATAGTGGCTGTGGCGTCGCTGGATGATTTCATATACATATGTTGTATGTATGTATGTATGTGTGTGAGTGTGTGAGAGAGACAGAGAGAGAGTGTGTGTGAGAGAGCGAGAGAGAGAGAGTGTGTGTTTATGTGTATGTGATTGTGTAAATAACCTGTTCGTTCGAACTCTGCAATATGAAAGATGCAGCAGCAGTTTCACAACTGTTCTCCCACTACCCAGCAGCTCTCCCCCACATCACCTTTGCACTCTTCATATATAATATAGCAAGGTGGCAAACAGAATAACAAATGCTAGCATAACCTTAGGCAGAATGTGCGGGATGGATAACGAACGTCGTGGCATCAGTGTCAAATCCAAATTGAGGGTCTGCCGTGCCACCATCCTGCCAAATCTACTCTACGCTTGTGAGAGTTGAATCGCATGCTCCAGACACGCTCGAATGCTAAACCCCTTCCAAACATCCTGTCTGAGGCAAATGCACCACATCCAATGAGAGATTCGTATCACAGACATTGAGGTTCTCCCTATGGCTAACATGCCCCTCATCCATGCATTATTACAAAGGCAAAAGTGGGATGGGTTGAGACTTCTTCTCCGTATGTCAGACACAAAACATAATCCTGCATTGCGAGCTGATGGAAAGATATCGTAGGAAGGTGCGTCCAGAAAGACGTTTCAATGACAGTCTAAAGGATTCAACGAAATGATGCCAGATAGATGTGCCACCGGGGAAGGTCTGTCGCGAAACTAATCTGAGTGAAGAAGACCACCGCATTCAAACAGACCAGAAGAGACATAAAAACCGGAAACTACGCACAGACGGTTCATTGATACCATCTGCAGAATTTGTGTTCTCGTCTGGCTAAACCAGCTGTTTGTGCCATCATTGGCTTGGTCAACCACACCAGCCGTCACGTACTGTGACGAGGACCACACCGGGCATGTTCTGTGACGAGGACCACGCCCGGCATGTGCTGTGACGAGGACCACGCCCGGTATGTGCTGTGACGAGGACCACACCTGTCATGTGCTGTGACGAGAACCACGCCCGGCATATTCTGTGACGAGGACCCCACCCGGCTTGTGCTGTGACGATGATCACACCCAACATGTGCTGTGACGAAGACCCCACCTGGCATGGGCTGTGACGAGGACCCCACCCGGCTTGTGCTGTGACAAGGACCACACCCGGTAAGTGCTGTGACGAAGATCACACACAACAAGTGCTGTCACACGGACCACACCCCGTAAGTGCTGTGACAAGGACCACAACCGGTAAGTGCTGTGACGAAGATCACACCCTACAAATGCTGTGACAAGGACCACATCCGGTAAGTGCTGTGACGAAGATCACACCCAACAAGTGCTGTCACATGGACCACACCCGGTAAGTGCTGTGACAAGGATCACACCCAACATGTGCTGTGACAAGGACCACACACGGTAAGTGCTGTGACAAGGACCCCACCGGTAAGTGCTGTGACAAGGACCACACCCGGTAAGTGCTGTGACAAGGACCACACCCGGTAAGTGCTGTGACAAGGATCACACCCAACATGTGCTGTGACAAGGACCCCACCCGGTAAGTACTGTGACGAGGGTCCTGTCGACGATACTCACTTGTCATATCAATTTCTATATGCTGTTGCTATTCCTATTGACAGCTTTGTCGTCTGTTTCACATGTATTGGTACGCGTGAAAGACACATGAATCGTATCACGTGTTCAAGTAGACCTCTATGCTCAATATTGTCGTTCCAGGTTAAACTCCATTGAAACAAAATACGCTGGCCTTCTTTACAGACCTTCATAGAACGTATTTTAAGAACTGGTGTCACTCTTGTAGCGAGGCTATTTTGTCACTTCCAGGGCAGGGGTTCCATTCTGTAGTGGCTATTCCTTGACTGTTTTAGCTCTGTTCACTGTACATGTTTACTTGTTGTTCACTGTACATGTGCTGTTCACTGTTCATGTGTTATCCACTGTACATGTTTACCTGTTGTTCACTGTACATGTTCACCTGTTGTCCACTGTACATGTTGACCTGTTGTTCACTGCACATATTTACCTGTTATTCACTGTACATGTTTATCTGCTGTCCACTGTACATGTTTACCTGTTGTCCACTGCACATGTTTACCTGCTGTCCACTGCACATAAAAACCTGTTATTCACTGTACATGTTTACCTGCTGTCCACTGTACATGTTGACCTGTTGTTCACTGCACATATTTACCTGTTATTCACTGCACATGTTTACCTGCTGTCCACTGTACATGTTTACCTGCTGTCCACTGTACATGTTTACCTGCTGTCCACTGTACATGTTTACCTGCTGTCCACTGTACATGTTTACCTGCTGTCCACTGTACATGTTTACCTGCTGTCCCCTGTACATGTTTACCTGCTGTCCACTGTACATGTTTACCTGTTGTTAACTGTACAAGTTTTCCGAATGCAGAAATAACAGTTAGTGTGATCGCTGTCACTAACGGGCCACTTTATTTACAAAATGGTGAGATCCTCTGTTTCTGAATGTTCACTTGTTTGGCTGAAAGAAGTCTAGCTGTTCCGCTGCTGCCGTGGTGGAATGAACTCTAGACGGCAGCACAGACGACATAATTATTCTATTTTTTTCAAACAGCCCAGTAGAAGCCTTTGAAACAAATAAGCCGACACTTTTAATAAAGAAATGGAAAGAAATATATTTTCTACAGATATCTCGGAGAACCGTGCAATCTGGATGAGGTTGGTGCGTTAAGAGATAAGAGTGTGTTTTCTTGTTCTTTGACCCCGCTGGTTTTTACGAAGATAAATATCGTTCTAAATACCAGCCAGCATAGAACCACGGGGAAGGGAGCAGGATGGATGATAAATGAGCTTTTAATTTTGATTTTAACATCAAATTTTCGAAATTTGGAGTTTGCGAAATTCTATAAAATTTTTAAAAGGAAATACGAAAGAAACAACATTTTTTGGAAGAAACTTGTTTTTATACTTCGGCAATGTAAAAACAAATATATGTATTTCTCTCCCTAGTGTCCATGGAAAGACTATATTGTTTAAAAATCTCGGTGTTTCGTTGATGAATTTATGTTTATTAAAAATTTATTAGCGAAATAATCTCAACATTTCAGCTCTCTATGTTATGCGGTAGTTGTTTAAAATAGGAGGAATAGAAGTGCACGCGTATAACGGTCACGTGATGTTCAATAATAGTTCGTGAAAGTGATTACTTACTTAATTCATCATGATTGATGATTTGGGCTTTGTATGAAATATGTAGACAATTCTCAAGCCAATCACTGGCTTTGTATGATATATGTAGATAATTCTGAAGCCAAACACTGGGCTTTGTATGAAATATGAAGACAATTCTCAAGCCAATCACATGCATGTATGGACCACGTAACTGGCTTATCTATAGTGTATATAAGTATGTGGACCATATCAACAGGTTTATCTAAAGCTTATACACAATATAGGTGCCACAGCCTCTTCTGTATGATAATAAATGCAATCCACGTTTTCTCGTAACTCTGAAGTTTATATTCTTGGATTTATATATATATATTAAAATTTTTTTTAAATTTGCGTTCGCCTTTTTTCTTTATTCCCCTAGGCAGTGTGCGTTGCACTACGGTTTTTATTTTCGCCTGTCCGCCCAGTGCATCCGACTTCGGCATGCATTTTATGTAATGGGCTGCTTCCTCCTGCATTTTGTAAGGGTTTGCCTCCCCGGGGTAACGGCCGGTGCTGTGACAAGCAGCCCAGCACCTTCTGTTTATGAGCCCACGCCGTCTCCACGAAATTATATTAATTTCTGGTGTAAATAGAATTGTCTATTTAAAGTATAAAAATAAGTGGACACAATCACTCGCTAATCTGCGATCTTATATAAATGTTTAAAAACCAAATCATTCTCGAATCTGGTATCGATTAATATCACAGCATAGAATATATTCAACAACAGATCCGAAAGACAAATCTATTCAGGACGACAATTGTGAACATTCATAATGGATAACATGCTGCTAACGTCCAATCACTAAATTAACAGCTGAGAGTGTTGACAAAATTCATCGACTTTTCCCGGTTGCTCGCGAATAATGCTTTAACATTCATCCATTCCTGTTAGTGTTTCAGCGAGTGTGGGATAATATATTGTTAATAATATATATATATTTTATACATATATATACATATATATATATATATATATATATATATATATATATATATATATATATATATATGATATTATTATATGTATGAGATGTGTGTTCATTCGTGTACATAGGTTGATTATTGTTGCTCGTGAACTGGTCTCGGTCTACCTCATCTGATGTACAGTAGTTTCAAATCCAGCTTGAGTAATTTTTTCATCTACTTCTGTGGTATGTTCGCTCCAATCAAAATACAGATAGACTACAACATTTATGGGACGTGTTCGTGCAGTAGCCGTTTAGGGGCATTTGTCTTTACGTGACAAAATAGCTAGCTACAAAAATGTACACTCCTCTTTATTCGCTATTTACAAACCTATCTAGGGTAGAAGACTTTCCAAAATGTATTATTACACCACACACCGTGAACAGTAGTCCTACTTGATTTAAAATAAACGTCTAGAAACAGTTGTTCAGATTTTAAACGAAGCGATGCAGTGAACACATGAGTATGTAACTGGCTTTCACGACGGGTTATTGAAGAAAAGGAATATGTCTTCTTCTTTCTTTTTGCTTTTGCCCCGCTTGTGCCTATCAGCGTCATGTTATGAAGAGGTTTCGGGGCCGTGCTCTAGCATGTGATTCGTCCATGGATAATCGTCACTGCTTGTCTTATTTCTGTTATCCACCATTTGCTTGGATGACTTTTGGCTCTATATCCATTGTATATTAACAGCATTGCTTTTTGAGGAATACAATCTGGTGTTAGTCGTGTTACGTGGCCGAGTCATTTGGTTTGCTATCTCTTGATGGGGTCTAGCACTGCTGTTGTGCCTAGCTGTCTCCTAATATCTTCGTTTCTGATTCTTCCATTCTTGTTTTTCCAAGCATTCGTAGCAGGCATTTCATCTTTGTTGATTCGATGTTTCTTTTAACTTTGTTAATGTACAATTCTGATACTATAAACACAATGTGGATATGGATATCGTGCTGCATAGCTTTTTTTCGTATCCAGTGTAACGTGTTTACAGTGTACTATATGAATACACAACTTAGTCACCTTCACGAATGGGTAGGAGGTTAAATTAACCCTGTTCGTTATTTCCTGGACATCATCATCTTATTAGAACCCGTAAGACGACCACTTGACAGAGTCGTCTTCATTCTGTACCCCATTGTGTGCTATGAACTATCTGCTCAGCTTATCGTGTGAACGTGGTCGAGTCTGACAGTGGTTGTGATGACAAGAACGATAGAAAACACTAACCAATATCCAACTCTCGTGTTCTGTAAGTTACAGGAAGGTAAAACGAGAACATTCCATTTCATCCTCTGTAACCTACACATTATTTTCACATTGACCTGTCAGAGATTAACGTGTATGGCGAAGAAATTAGTTTTCCTTCTTCTTCTTCGTCCTCCTCATCATCGTCATCTTTTTCAACTTCATGATTATCATCGTCAACTTATCACCATCGTGTTCATCATCTCCATCGTCAGCAATTTCTTCAAAATGATCAACATAGTGTTCTTTGTTTTTTTTCTTCTTTGTCTTCTTCGTCTTCATTATCGTAATTTTCTTCTCTTTCTTCTTTCTCTTCATCATCCTCATCATAATTTTCTTTTTCTTCTTCCGTTTCTTTTTTTTTTCTCCCTCTACTACATCATTTTCACCATCATCTTCTTCTTCTTCTGTGTCTTCCGCTTCTTGTTCATCATCAACTTCTTCTTCTTCTTCTTCTTCTTCTTCTTCTTCTTCTTCCGCATCTGTTTCAACTTCTTTCTCTCATTCCGATTCACGCGAAAACGAACAATTCACACATTTATGATTGTTTTATTATGCGGATGGCGTATCGTTAGAGCTTTATTTTAAACTCATAAAACTCGTCCAAAGTTGGCAGACTTTAGTCTTAGTGCCAGGCTGTACACGATTATGACCATGAGAAGCTTCAACCCTTGACGTGTAATGAGTAATGAGAGTGAACCCGATTCTGTGTTATAATTCTTGCTCGGGTCCATTCTAAGAAATCAATGACATAATGTGGCCTTGAGCGTGATTGCACTGGAAGTTGATATGATAAACCCTGGATTCATCGCCTGGCAATTATCATTTGTTTACAGTAGTTCTGTTGTTTGTTTCGGCCCTCTCGGCTACAGTTATTCCGTCTGTTGACAAGAGTTTGATATCATTTCTATTATCAGACCGTATTCCCTGTAGTTCAAATTAACTTTCTGAAACGGGATTTCTCGTCCAGTGTTACGCTGAATATGAGATCACCATGGACTCTGTCAGTGATAATGTTTGAGTCAAATAACTCGTCTTTTAACACCCCAAAATGGTCCTAATTACGATCAGACCCCCAAGTGTTACTGGGGCCCGAAAGGGGAACAAAGAATATTAATACTATAATCTACCAGAAATGTTGGAAGATTGGACTAAGGGTGGACGGGTTGCACTATCCTGTAGACCTTTACAGTCACACAAATTCAACAGGTACGTCAACTTTTGATGACCTTGCATGTATCTGTTAAATACCTATGTTTCACAAGGAGCTCAAAAGGTTTTATTTTGTATGAATTACGGCCAGAGATCAAGTAATGTTCGGTGTCAATGCGCATATAATAAGTTATATGTTATTTCTTTTCATGCCGATTTGACATGTGAATGTTAGCAGTCTCACTATTTAATATTATCAATAGATTACATTTCTTTGTTGTTCGCAAGTTGTTATTATTTTGTTGCTTGTTTGTTCAGATCTGAAAATTAAGATACCTTAGCAAATACTTCACATTAAAGCTGTTCATAAACGCAATATCAGTACTAAAATATGATGTTATCTGAAAAGTGATAACACTCTCAGGCTGAATGCATTTGAAAATAATTGTTTTACAACATTATTGAACATTGGCTAGAATGAAGTAGTTCTACATCTTCATTGTTCATTCTCTAACTGCCGCTACCAAACCATGAAACGGAATTTGCAAGTAACAGGATGTAGTCCGGAAAACGGAATGCGTTGTGTCGTAGTTTACAGCTTGGCTGCGAAATTTGCAACTTGCAGTCTGATACATCCGACTTCAGCATGCCATTTCTAGGCACCAGGTAAATCTTCCCTCTTCGATCCCTTCTCCTTAGTCAGTCTGCTCTGTTGCAGTTTGGTATCCAGGATCACCACGTGATGGTGAAGAAGGGCTTTGGCAGCTCTAGATTGCTGGCCCTAACGCTAGGAATCAGCCTTGTGTCGTTGACAGTACGCTATAGCTTGCTTACTACTCAGCATCCTGATCCCCGACAGAATTTAAGACAAACAAACAAAAGCGACTCGAGAATAAATAGTAACATGTTTCTATTGTTAGAAGAAATTAATGTCAACGTACATCCATAAAATCCTTAGAATGGACAGCAACAGAAGACTTAAATTCCAAGCAATTATGTGGAGCCATAGGGCACTGGAAAGAGTGGCAGGCCAAGATAAATACTTCGCAGGGTAATCGCCAGGGAGGGCACCATTATGAGCTTCAAGAACAGTCAGGGACTACAATAAGTAGCATTAGACCAATGTAACTGGAGAGAATATAGTTCTGCCTTAAATGCCGTGCCTTTCACTTTAATACTAAAGATATATATATATATATATATATATATATATATATATATATATATATATATATATAGAGAGAGAGAGAGAGAGAGAGAGATACAGACAGTCAGATAGAAAGTTAGATAGATAGACAGACAGACAGATATACTGACAGATAGATAGACAGATAGATAGATAAACAGAAAGACATCTATATATATATATATATATATATATATATATAGATGGATGGATATATAGATAGTTTGATATATAGATAGACAGATAGATAGATAGATAGACATATAGATAGATAAATAGATAGATAGATAGATAGACAGATAGATTGATATATATATATATATATATATGTATATATATATATATATATATATATATATATATATATATAGATGGTTGGATAAATAGATAGATAAATATATATATATATATATAAATAATTCTATTTATCGTTGAGACCAGGGGTCGCTTGAAACTTGTCAGATATACTGACAGATAGATAGACAGATAGATAGCTAAACAGAAAGACATCTATATATATATATATATATATATATATATATAGATGGATGGATATATAGATAGTTTGATATATAGATAGACAGATAGATAGATAGATAGATAGACATATAGATAGATAAATAGATAGATAGATAGATAGACAGATAGATTGATATATATATGTATATATATATATATATATATATATATATATATATAGATGGTTGGATAAATAGATAGATAAATATATATATATATATATATATATATATATATATATATATATATATATATATATATATATATAAATAATTCTATTTATCGTTGAGACCAGGGGTCGCTTGAAACTTGCGAGATTCGATGACACCCCCCGCCCCCCCTGTTTCCTTTCACCCGTGTAAAAGCGATTGCCTTCCTTACTTACCTTTGGACTACAGCTCAGGTGAACGCTGAGAGTCGAGTGTCTTCCTTGGTTCTGAACGACTACAGCTCAGGTAAACGCTGAGGGCCAGTGCTTTCCTCACCTCTGGACTACATACAGTTCAGAAGAATGCTGAGAGGCGAGTGTCTTCCTTTCCCTTGGGCTACAGTTCAGAAGAATGCTGAGAGGCGAGTGTCTTCCTTTCATCTGGGCTACAGTTCAAATAAACGCTGAGAGCCAGTGGCTTCCTTACCTCTAGACTACAGTTCAGAAGAACGCTGAGAGGCGATTGCCTTCCTTTCCCCTGGGCTACTGTTCAGAAGAACGCTGGGAGTAGAGTGTCTTCCTTTGCTTTATGCTACGGTTCATATGAATGCCGAGAGTCTGGGCTGCCTCACAGGATATTCGATTACCTAGAGGTTATGAGCTTGGTTTACAATCTCAGCGTACCAGGTTTGAATACTGTCGTGCTCAGTTTGATAGACCTGGCATATCGTTGATCTTTTCATGGTATGGATACTTCACCCAGTCGACCCAGCTGTAAATAGATACCTGACGAAGTCAGGTGAGAATTTCGGAGCCAGACGCAGCGGGAGCTACGGAGTTTGTTGTCTGTGGTCGGCACTTTCAGTAATGGAATGGACAGAGTATATGTGTGAGCGTCCAGGTTCAATGATGTCGGTTCTATTCCACTGTGCTATAAGTATACAGATGAGCCTATAGTAAATAAGGACAAGTGACTATGTCACATCAAAAACAGTTATAGAATTAACGTATCGATGTAGTTACAACTTCATCTCCTATGTAGCAGAACTGAATAGAAGAGGTCAATATTATCATAAACAAGAATGGGGTAGTTAGGCTGTTTTTATATTGTACCCATACGGAAGTTATCCATTCTTGTTTGTGTTATTATCAAATTCATCCCCTTCTGTTGTGTCTGCTATATCTGTATATGTACATATTTACCACCAGCTATCCCTTCCTGCGTCAAGACCCACGCCATTCTGGGACTCGACAAGCGCGGTCTACACCGATTACACCCACATATAAGAGCTCTAGCCAGGGTAATGTGCCTTGGCTGCTAGACAGAATACATGATTTAGTTTGAGATTAAATTAGTGCAGATCTGGATCCGAATGAAATAGCACTTATTGTCTGCGTTATGTGCATCCATAAAAGATACAAGGAACTTGGAATGCAGATAACTGATACAATGAGCATTAGTCAGGATATATATATATATATATATATATAGAGAGAGAGAGAGAGAGAGTGAGAGAGAGAGTGAGAGAGGGAGAAGGAAAGACAAAGAGAGGCAAAAAGAGAGAACGAGAGTAGAGAGAGAGAGAAAGAGAAGGAAAGAATAAGCCATATTTTGTTAGAAGAGAATTTATTTAAATTTACATACAAAGATGCAGGATAAGTGGTAAGAACTACTATCTATTACTAGTAATGAACCTCTGTCTACCACGATAAGCACGCTCAGAATGTGAAAAAGCAACAATCTACCACTTAACGCCCTTTTGAAGGTACACAGATGAGTAAACTTACTTTGGCATTAAACAACAACATAAATAACAACTACCATTTGGAATGTATTTTAAATGTATTTAATATGACTTTAAAATGTATGTTAAAACGTATTACCCTTTCCCCACCTATAGGTGTGACTGCTTAAAAATAACAAATGCTTTAGAAAAGAGACTAAATAGATCTGAGAATAATAGTCTTAAAAAAACTGTCGAATGTTGGCTGGGTAGAATTCATAATAAACAAAACAATTGGTGAAGTCATCACTCAACAATATTTTTCATCAGGATAAAACGATGGCACACATCAGACATGTTCTTAGAATGGACAGCAATAGACTCCCTCTACACGCATTTATGTGGTCACTATCTGGCAGCAGAAAAAGGGGAAGCTGAAAGACTATCAACAGAACAATCGTCAGAGAGGGCTCCACTATGGGCTTGACAACATACTTGAACTGAAGAGTGACGTCACACAGATCAAACTGGAGAGCACTGGTTTATGCTTTATGTGCAGTGTGTATGGCAGGTGAAGGACATTGATTGATTCATTAAAGTATTCATAAGTTATTGATACAAAATGAGTAACAAACGTGGGTTCACGCATGCGCATGACGGTCCAGTCTACCTTTCTGCCAAATGACGACACCCAAGCTGCATTTGTTCCCGCAGAAAACACTAAGGTCAGATACTTTCTGAACATAACTCGTAAATATTGCATCCGAATTCCGACATTACTATCATGTAGTGAGGAAACGGAGGAGTAGATGGATCATACGAATTGTTAGGCATTTAGGAACGTTATCACCTACGCCAGTCTACAACTGTATTAATTGGCGATCTTTATATATTGCATATTAAAAGATGGAAAATTACTTTTAATGGTTTGAACATAAGAGAAGAATGCATTAAAATCTACCCGCTAAACGAGCTTTTAATACAAGACATCACAACTTCGTATCAAGCGGAAAGCCAATAATTGATGGATTGACTGCATTAAAGAAATATCGCAGAAGCAAGGAATGAGAAATAAAACAACGTCCACACAGATAGCAAAAGGAAGAAAACAGCATATCCCCACGGAGGTATACATACAAGCGTACCAGGAATCAGCGTGATCGCATCATGATTGGAGTCGCCGCAGAGTATACAAATTATATTTCTTGTTAGATAAAAACGTATGCCTTACCGTGATTTTGAACTCCGTATTGACTTAGTCAAAATACCCGGATCGATCATCCTTCTGCACCAACGGTCTTCGAAACCAAATAACGTCAAATCGAATTCCGGTATAAAGTTTGAGACGTACCACCTTACGATCTCAGACTGTTTATTTTTTCGCGTTAATGAGGTAGTAGCTGGTCTCGGTGGATCATACTGGTGCCCTAATTTTAGTCAAGATATAAATATCCAGACAAGCGATGCGGCATATCAGATTAGTACATCTGGTCCTACACGGCTAACACTGACTGCGACTTATGGTCATTGATATCGGGACAGAACTAACGGATACAATAGACGAACTGTTCGAAACTTCGCCATTATAATAGTGTGGGGCCAGACAGAGACAGAAAACCCAGTGGATTGAAATTAGTGGAGCTATTTATCTTTTCGCAATAATCTTACAGACTACTCTACAGCGTTTGTCTACAAGTTGTGAGGAGAAGAACTCTACCCCGCGTACAATTAATGCTGGCTTGAGTGGTTTTGCTTTGTTATCATGGACCGATGGCGAGGAAGACTAACGTCTGGTCAGGCAAAACATACTGATCAGACATGTTAGTCAGGGTCAGGCAGAACATACCAATCAGACATGTTGGTCAGGGTCAGGCAGAACATACTGATCAGATATGTTAGTCAGGGTCAGGCAGAACATACTGATCAGACATGTTAGTAAGGGTCAGGCAGAACATACCAGTCAGACATGTTGGTCGGGGTCAGGCACAACATACTGATCAGACATGTTAGTCAGGGCTAGGCAGAACATACTGATCAGACATGTTAGTAAGGGTCAGGCAGAACATACCAATCAGACATGTTAGTCAGGGTCAGGCAGAACATACCAATCAGACATGTTAGTCAGGGTCAGGCAGAACATATAAATTATATATGTTAGTCAGGGTCAGGCAAAACATACCAATCAGACATGTTAGTCAGGGTCAGGCAGACTATACTGATCATACATGTTAGTTAGGGTCAGGCAGAACATACCAATCAGACATGTTAGTTAGTCAGGCTAAATATACTGGCCAAGACTATCATCTCGGCTTCCTCGTAGCTCTCCCTGGAAACGGGCTGTTTTCATGGCAGCCTGGCTAACGTGGTGAGGGATCGACGTGCTCCCCGTAGTAGTGAGTGACATGCAAATGAAGCCAATAATAGCACGACCGCCTGGAGGACCTGAGTCAACCTTCATCAGTACACTCGGAATGTGAGAAAAGCTACCGCAACCCGTCAATTAATGTCCTTCTCAGTGCACACAAAAAAAGTTGACATACTCACTGTGGGCATTCAAAACAACAACAACAACATCATGGACCAAAAGAGACACATTTTGTTTCCTTAAAAACTGATCCGACACCATGCTCGTCAACCATCTCCATGAGGTCCATGGAGAGCTGATATAGGCAATCATGTCGCGCCACCAATCACTTCCGTTATTGGTCTAGTTCCAGGCAATGATACACTATACCCGATCATTTCTATGTTCACATGTCTTGATCTACACCAATCTTGCAAGCAGCACAGTGTGTTATGTTCTCTTCATGTGCCATGTTAAGAAACTGGCATGTTTTTTCCTAACGTGTATGTATACACTTTTCTTTCTTTTATTTGCTGTTGTTGCTTAAAGCCCACTATGAGTACGTTTACCCTTTTGTTTGATGTAGTTGTTTAAAGCCCACAATGAGTACGTTTACCCTTTTGTGCGCCCTGCAGATGACGTTATGTGGCGAGTTGTAATAACTTTCCTCACTTCCTGATCATGCTGATGAAGGTGGGCCGCGGTCTTCCTAGGCAGTTGAGCTATGCTTAGCTGCATCAGCTTAACGCTCACTACTATGGAGATCACATCGATCCACATATCGTCAGCCAGGTGGCCTTGAAAACAGCCTGTTTCCAGGGAACGTTACATGGAAGAGAAATTGTGGTCTTGGTCATTGTATTGTGCCTACCCTGACGGAACCTCCTGGTCAGTGCCTGACCCTGATGGAACCTTCTGGTCAGTGCCTGACCCTGACGGAACCTCCTGGTCAGTGCCTGACCCTGACGGAACCTCCTGGTCAGTGCTTGACCCTGACGGAACCTCCTGGTCAGTGCTTGACCCTGACGGAACTTCCTGGTCAGTGCCTGACCCTGACGGAACCTTCTGGTCAGTGCCTGACCCTGACGGAACCTCCTGGTTAGTGCTTGACCCTGACGGAACCTCCTGGTCAGTGCCTAACCCTGACGGAACCTCCTGGTCAGTGCCTGACCCTGACGGAACCTCCTGGTCAGTGCTTGACTTGACTAGCGTCTCAGTTCCCTCTTTTCTTTCTGTATTAACACACTAAGGAAATCCGATGTAACCGTTCTAGCTTTTGTAGAACCAGACTTGAATGATCAATAGTGAACTTGTTCATGAGCTCTATAAGGTTTGGAACAACAGACAAGATTAGATTAAAAGGAACAATTGAGAAAGAACTCTTTTAATTGTATTGGTGAATTTGAATTGCAGAGTTTGCTTTATTTAAAAAAGGAAAAAGTAAATGAAAAAAAATGTTTAAAGTTGATTAAAGTTAAGTTGAATAAAAATTGTTAAAAGGGAATGGTCTGATACCGCATCGAGACGATAACACGAACAAAACCTACGTTACGACCAATATGCCTTCATCAGGGGCAAAAATAACAATAATGCTGAACTAGCAAATCAACATATATGGAAGAAATAGTATACTTATCTGAAATCGTGTCTGTCATCGCGACTGGTTGGGTCGGAAGCTCGACTGACAATGAAGGACAGCGATCTTTATTTAAAAAGCAATTTTATTTGAGAACTCGCTTCATCTGTCACATTGACTTGTTTGTCTCGACTCAGGACAGGTCACGAGACAGTGACTTAGCTACTCGGAGATCATCATGGACTAAAGTTTCAGTGAACTTCTTAAATTAACCGTTAGTCAGCATAATTTAAACGAGTTTAATATTTGTTGTTCTGTCAAACACTTGAAAAAAAGCCACAATATCGTTTTTCAATTTTTTTTTTCCAGCATTTATAATTATACCAACTTTTGTGTGAACCAAGACTAGTATCATGATCAGGTGAAATCAGATCTTGTGTGAATCAAGACCAGCATCAGGTGAAACCAACTCTTGTGTGAACCAAGACTAACATCAGGTGAAACCAACTCTTGTGTGAACAAAGACTAGCATCAGAGGAAACCAACTCTTGTGTGAACCAAGACCAGCATCAGGTGAAACCAACTCTTGTGTGAACGAAAACTTGCATCATGGCTAGGTGAAACCAGCTCTTTTGTGAACCAAGACTAGCATCAGGTGAAATCAACTCTTGTGTGAACCAAGACTAGCATCAGGTGAAACCAACTCTTGTGTGAACCAAGACTAGCATCAGGTGAAACCAACTCTTGTGTGAACCAAGACTAGCATCAGGTGAAACCAACTCTTGTGTGAACCAACACTAGCATCATGGCCAGGTGAAACCAGTTCTTGTGTGAACCAAGACAATTATCAAGTGAAACCAACTATTGTGTGAACCAAGACTAGCATCGGGTGCTGCTTTAGTTAGACCTAGATTGAAATACTGTGTACAGGCGTGGAGTCCTTATCATAGAGGGGATGTAAACATGCTAGAAAGAAAACAAAAAAGAGCGACAAAGATGATAGTGGGATTCCAGAATTACAGTTATGAGGAACGACTCAGAAAAAACGGCCTACAGTGTCTCGAAAAGAGAAGAATTCGTGATGAATTAATACAGGTTTATAAGATGATCAGAGGAATGGATAAATTAGACTATAAAAAGTTTTTAAAAATACAGCCACCCACAATAACACGAGGGCATAGCTACAAGTTGACTAAAAAGAGGTCCATATTAGAGATTAGGAAATATTTTTTTAGTCAGAGAGTGGTGTCTGCTTGGAATGCATTGCCAGGGGAGGTAGTGGAGGCAGGGACAGCGTATGCATTTAAGAATAAACTGGATACGCATAGTTTTTAGAGCAAGGTGATGTAACTGGTTGTATACAGACTCTGCAGGGTTTTCCAAACCAGTATAAAGACGTTAAGTTAAGTTAAGTTAAGAAACCAACTCTTGTACGAACCAAGACTAGCATCGTGACCAGGTGAAACCAGCTCTTGTGTGAACCAAGACTAGCATCAGATAAAACCAGCTCTTGTATGAGCCAAGACTAGCATCAGGTGAAACAACTCTTGTGTGAACCAAGACTAGCATCAGATAAAACCAGCTCTTGTATGAGCCAAGACTAGCATCAGGTGAAACAACTCTTGTGTGAACCAAGACTAGCATCAGGTGAAACAACTCTTGTATGAGCCAAGACTAGCATCAGATGAAACCAACTCTTGTGTGAACCAAGACTAGCATCATAGCCAAGTGAAACCAGCTCTTGTATGAACCAAGAGTAATATCAGGTGAAACCAGCTCTTGTGTGAACCAAGACTAGCATCATAGCCATGTTAAACCAGCTCTTGTGTGAACCAAGACTAGGATCATGACCAGGTGAATCCTTCTCTTGTGTAAACCAAGACTAACATCAGGTGAAACCAGTTCTTGTGTGAAGCATGACTAACATCAGGTGAAACCAGCTCTTGTGTGAACCAAGGTTAGGATCATGACCAGGTAAAACCAACTCTTGTGTGAACCAAGACCAGCATCAGGTGAAACCAGCTCTTGTGTCAACCAAGACTAGGATCATGACCAGGTGAAACCAATTTTTTGGGGTGAACCAAGACTAGCATCAATGCCAGGTGAAACCAGCTCTTGTGTCAACCAAGACTAGCATCAAGGCCAGGTGAAACTAGCTCTTGTGTGAACCAAGACTAGCATCAGGTGAAACCAGCTCTTGTGTGAACCAAGACTAGAATCATGACCAGTTGAACCCTTCTCTTGTGTGAACCAAGGCTAACATCAGTTGAAACCAGCTCTCATGTGAACCAAGACTAACATCAGGTGAAACCAGCTCTTGTATGAACCAAGACTAGAATCATGGCCAGGTGAAACCAGCTCTTATGTGAACCGAGACTAGGATCATGACCAGGTGAAACGAGCTCTTGTGTGAACCAAGACTAACATCAGGTGAAACCAGCTTTTGTGTGAACCAAGACTAGGATCATGATCAGGTGAAACCAGCTCTTGTGTAAACCAAGACTAACATCAGCTGAAACCAACTCTTGTATGAACCAAGACTAGCATCATGACCAGGTGAACCCAACTCTTGTGTGAACCAAGTCTACAATCATGGCCAGGTGAAACCAGCTTTTGTGTGAACCAAGACTAGGATCATGACCAGGAGAAATATACTGATCACGATCTTACCTCATGTTCTCGTCAGGGTTTATTGAAACAGTCTGGGCCACAGCAGCCTGGGCAACTAGGTGAGTATCGATACTGTAATGGCCAAATTGATGAGCATTGAGAAGCCAGGGATTGTACTACAGCTAGGAGGATCTTGGTCCGCTTTCTCAAATACGCTTTAGATATAAGATGAGCTAATGGTTGTCGTCACAAAATAAATGAATGACCTCAGTAAGAGTGGCTTCCACAACACTTACACCGATTCTCATTGGTGTTTTCTACTGGGTTAAATTGTAAAGTAATTAACCCCCGTTTCGGTTCCAATCGTTATAATGCTCTTAGCCCTTATGACCACACAGTAAATGCCAGATGATTAGATAAATCCAATAATAATTTTAATATAGAAAAAGAATGTAAGTAAAAGAGATTGCACACAATACAGAAGAATATCGCTCCTGAGCGATACTCGCAAATTATTTGGTAAAATCATAGAAGATCCTAGATTATGCTACACAATCGAAATATAACTCAACGATACACACATGGAGGTTAGAAAAAACAGAAGATGTACGGGTGCAATTTTTACTCTCAGACAATTAGTGCAGAAAACAATTGAATACGATCAGGAACTGTATGTTGCGTTTGTTGACCAAGGAAAAGCATTCCACAGGGTGCCAGATGTCGTTGGATAATATTGCCTCTCTATGGAGTAAACCATCGCCTAATCAACATATGCAAAAGTTTGACATTGATAGCTAGTGTTCTGTTAAAATAATCACCTGTCTATCAGAAAAATGTAAAATCAAATCTGGAGTAGGTCAAAGATGTGTGCTATACTTTTATTGTTCATCACATATGTAGACTACATATTTGAACAGCCAACCAAAATGAAAGAATCATCATTGGGGAACTCTTAAACGAACTTCATTTTCCAAACGATAGAGTGGTCAAAGCAACTTCAGATATACAATTACAACAATATACTGACAAACTAAATACAACAAGTAAAGAATGCAGCATGACAATCAAGTTAGAAAAAAAAACTGAGGTCATGAAAACATCTAGACAAGCACGACAAACTAATATCTTTGTTGCAAGGCAGAAAATCAAACAGGTGAAAGATTTCACACACTCAGAGGGCATATTTTCAGTAGACAGAAGAATCTAGGGGACATCCAACAAAGATGCAATAAGGCACATCAGATCATTATACAATTATCATCTAAACTTAATTACAACCACTAGACAATAACTACCAAAAGAGTTTTATATAACACAATTTTCGTTCCGACACTATGCTGTCAATGTCAAAACTTGACACTTACCAACAGCAGAAATAACATGCCTGCATAAAATATTGGGTGTGACAAGGTAAGACAGGATCAGAAAACATGACATCAGGATACTGGTTGGAACAACACTAGTATTAGACTACATCAAAAGACAGCAAATATAACGGTTTGGCTACATAACAAGGCTATCCCCACATGACGCCCCAATAAGCAATGCTATTTAGATACAACGGATTCAAAGCCTTAGGCTGGACACAAAAAATTTGGCATATGGAAATATCTGAGCTAGTGAATGCCACTGTGCATAAGGCTCACATTAGGGCTCGTTCTAGAGATCTCTTCATGGCCTGACGCTGAAAGGCAAAACGTGATAAGGGAAGGAAGAAGTAGGAGAAGATTACCACATCGCTTTTCACGTTACAACGTTCTTCGTTCAGCTTTCAGCTAATCTTGATTAGTTTCTCTGCTACAAGTGAATGAATTATTGGGTTACAGCTGCTTACCCCACTACATGAATCTTATATTCGAGTATTTCTGCGTGTAAAATAATGGGCAGTAAAGGCGTTATTAGCTTAGCTTTCTAGCTCCGTACATAACCTATAGGCTCTTTTTTTTACATGTTTTGGTAGGTTACAGTTGTCCTGTTCGTGTCTCCCAGCTTTTCACTCGGATGAAGGCACTATTGTTGATGTTCCCTTTTCTAGACCTTCCTTTAATTCTTACACATTTTTGGGGAAAACATGACGGTGGCTTTCCTTGCCTTCGGCAAACTCCACAAATAAACCACCCAAATCGCTGGTACGCGATTGATCGTCTCAGATTCTTCAGTTTCAACCATAAATGTAAAACAGCTTTTAGAAAAAATTATCCTTTAAACTAGATAGTGCTCAATGAATGTACATTTTTTCTCTAGAATGATAATATTTCTCCTTTCTGTAATTTAGGTTGCCATTAGACCACCACCGGGATCAAGATGCTGAGCAGCGGATGAGCTGCAGTGGTCAGCGTCAGGGCCAGCGAACCAGAGCTTCCAAGACCCTTCTACACCTCCACGCGGTGATTCTGGATAACAGGCTGCAGCAGGGCAGACTAGCTAAGGAGAAGGGATCGAAAATGGAATGCTAACCCGGTACTAAAAAAAAATGCTTGCTGAAGTCGGATGTGTTGGACCGAAAGGTGCAAATATCGCAGCCAAGCTGTAAACTACGACACAACGCATTCCGTTCTCTGGACTACATTCTGCTACTTATCTTTTCAGGGTTTAGTAGTGGGAGATTGAGAACGAACGAAGAAGAAGAAAGAAGAAGACCACCACCGTCCACGATCGTTTCATTATTGATACCTTCTAATAACATTAATATGCTCTTTGTCCGGTAACAAAGATATCACAAACGTTGTTCTCTCATTCCCAGATTTGAATATTGTATCTCCAACTTGTATTTTGTCCACATATAGTATCTTAAATTTGACAAGTAGGTGGGATGATCTATTACAAGGCCAAGGAGTTTGTAAATACAATTTAGACAGAAATAAGATTGATTGTTATATTGTTTCATTAATATTAACTGTTTTTAAAATACATGTTTGACAAGTGATCATACTAATTCGTGTTTCGGGCGTTTCACATTGAAAGCTCGCACTTTACGTGTTCTGTTGCGCCTCTAAATGTTGTTACTAAACAAGATGGTTTGTGTGATTCAAGAAATGTCAGGGCAGTTTGTTATTGTTGTTTGAATTTATCATTTTATTTGAGCTTTTAATGTCCCGTGTTCTACACACGCAAAAGACAAGACCAATGGCTGCATTCGTTTCTTATTATGATTAATACTTTGTCTTATGGGAATAAGTTGGAGAGAAGATACCATGAAACGCGTGAACACTTTCCTAATTAAAACTGAAACATAGCTTTCGTGTTCATATCCTATCTAATACGTAGACTATATAAGCTACTTTGTCACTTTAGTGTCTGAACTTGAAGAAATGTCACTTTAGTACGTAGTCTTGAAGAAATATGCCTTTAGTATGTACATTGGAAGAAATGTCACTTTAATATCTAAAATTGAAGAAATGTCACTTTAGTAACTGACATTGAAGAAATGTCACATTAGTAACTGATCCCTATAGTATATAAGCCTGAGTAAATTACACTTTAGTATCTAAGCTTGAAGTAATATCACTTTAGTATCTAAGCTGGAATAAATTCCATCTTAGTATTTAATATTGAATACATATAACATTAGTGAAGACCTTGAAGAAATGTCACATTAGTAACTGACCTTGAAGAAATGTCACATTAGTAACTGTCCTTTAAGAAATGTCACATTAGTAAGTTACCTAGAATACATACCACATCAGTAACTGACCTTAAAGAAATGTCACATTAGTAACTGACCTTGAAGAAATGTCACATTAGTAACTGACCTTAAGGAAATGTCACATTAGTAACTGACTTTGACGAAATGTCACATTAGTAACTGACCTTAAGGAAATGTCACATTAGTAACTGACTTTGACGAAATGTCACATTAGTAACTGACCTTAAGGAAATGTCACATTAGTAACTGACCTTGACGAAATGTCACATTAGTAACTGACCTTAAGGAAATGTCACATTAGTAACTGACTTTGACGAAATGTCACATTAGTAACTGACCTTAAGGAAATGTCACATTAGTAACTGACCTTGACGAAATGTCACATTAGTAACTGACCTTAAACAAATATTACAAGTATGTAAGATTGAAGCAATGCATTCTAAAACGGTATATCAACTCCCATAATGCTACTGCTCTTGGTACTCACATAGTAAAAGCTACAGCAAGAGACCTAGGTTTTTAATTTCATGGGGTGGCCAGTTATTTTCCACTGTGTCTTTCTTTCGCTAAAAGTAAGTCAGATATTCATTTACAACTGGGTCAATTAGAGCGTGTTGATAGTAGGGATCGACGTCATTACCTTTTCTGTAGTAAGTGAGAGCTCTAACACACTGCTGCTCAGTCGCTCAAATGAATACTAGAAAATATAAAAGTTGGATTTTATTTCTGTACTTGAATCTTAGATTGGCTAAACTCACATGCTCGTGGTGTCAAGTAATACGCGCAGACATACAATAACACACACACACACACATTACACACACACACATACACATACACATGCACATGTGCATATACACACACTACAACACATACACACGCACCCACACACACAAACACACTTCCCATTCACGCAATAGTTATTCGTGCATGTGGATATCATCACCTCACTGAGAACATCTATTAGTTAGCCAAGCGTAGACTTTTTACATTTGACATATTGCCTTTGTCGTTTACCCTCTACTCATGGGGTGAAGACTTCTTCTATTTTTCTTTTCTTGCGGCTTATATATCTACTTCTTAGGAGAGATACTTCAGAATCTACTTTTGTTTTGTCTACAGTTTCCTAAGGAGCATACCGTGATTCACACATTCTCTGCCACTCCCTACCAATGGCTGCAACTTATCTGAATTAGTGTCTGTCTTTGCTAATGGTTGGGTCAGAAGCTCAACTGACAATGAAGGACATCAGTCAAATAAGGTGGCCCGGAGAGTATATACTGTATACGTAAAGAGGATTGTTGTCCAGTATTTTGTATTTGTTCCTGACGTGAAGTAGTGATTTGGTCAGTGTTACATCTCACAATGAAACGAGGTGGAGTCTTGGTCAGTATGTTACATACGATCCTGACATGAGATGGGCGTCTTGGTCAGTATGTCACACACGATCCTGACATCAGATGGGGGTCTTGGTCAGTATGTCACACACGATCCTGACATCAGATGGGGGTCTTGGTCAGTATGTTACACATGATTCTGACATGAGATGGGGGTCTTGGTCAGTATTTTACACCTGACCCTGACATGAGATGAGAGTCTTGGTCAGTATGTCACACACGATACACACGATCCTGACATGAGATGGGGGTCTTGGTCAGTATGTCACACACGATCCTGACATGAGATGGGGGTCTTGGTCAGTATGTTACACCTGATCCTGACGCGATAAACTATGTGCCCACAAGATAGGATAGCCGACTCGAAATCAAGGTCAAGTATAACAAACTGACGAAACCTGGTTAATAAGCATTTACTACGTGTTCACAGAAAAGTCATATATCTCTTGTGGTTCCCGGGAACTCATGGCCGATTCACATTTTAAGACCTGCTTTGTTTTGATCCAAATTCATAAGTTCTGCGCTCAATTTGATTGAATTTTGTTATAAAATGTCGATGCACAATAGATTGCGAAAATGAAAGTCAATAATATTTCATCTTTGTTTATGTCTGCCCAACATCAACGACACATTTTAGCAAATGACATCAGATGTCTGAGAAAAGCTGTCAAGAAGTACAGTGAGTACAAGATGGTGGTGGATTCGAATTGACAGTACAGAGATATATATAGTTTCAAAAAGTTTTAGTGTTGAGAACCAATTTTTGTAAAAATAACGTAATTGTAATTACAATTCACTGTAACATACGTATTTTCAAATATAGGGGTCTGGTTGTAACAAATAGTTAGTGACTTGGCATAATTAAATTGCGGGGTATAGTGAGCTGTAGTAACAGTCTGTAAGTTATTGTACTGTGTAAATTTAGTGAAGGCCTAGTAGTTAGTGATAAGTTGTTGTAAGGTAAATACCAGCGACATTGAATTTGTTGGTGTTGCTATAACAAGTATACATTGTATTAGGTATAGTATAACTTACTTGCCAACTGTAATAAATAACATAATTAGTATGGCCGCTAAGACCAGACGAAATGCTATCAAAATAGGCCAGGACAGATTGTGTGATTTGTGTGGTGGCAATGTTTGTATTAGTGTATGGCTAATAAAAAAGGACAAATGAGAAGAGATTGAAGGAGATAGAAAAGAGGCAGATCAAAATAGAAGAGAAACAAGAGAAAATTGAGAACATTTTAAAGAAGCTGTAGTTGGGTAGTTGAGATGATAAAATCAAATCACTGTCAGTTAGGGGTGGGTTGGGGAAGGTAATATCAACTGGGAAGTAAGGAAGATTCTAGTCAGGAAACAGTTCACAGGGCAGAGAGCTCTGCAGAGAAGTATGCAGATTTAGGCGAGGGTTCACTATTGGTAGTAGGAGATTCAATGGTGAGGGAGGTTGGCAGACATTTGTCAAAATAAAAAAAAACTGGATATTGGGAGAGAGAAAAATGAAAAAAGATATGCCAACAATAAGAGAGCTATAGAGAATGCAATCTAAGAGGAGTTGAGGTCAGAAAAGTGTATAATTAGTAGTGGAAAAGCAACAATAAAAATAAAAAAGCGAAACAAAAATAAAAAACAACCAATAAAATAACAAACTAAAATGTTTTTATGCAAATGTGAGAAGCACAGTGAATAAAAAAATAAGAATTGGAACTGAATAAGAAAAAACCCCAGATATAATAGGGTTAACATAATGATGGACATATGAGGACATTGCAGATAGTGAACTTCAAATAGAGGGATATACAATGTTAAGGAAAGATAGGGTAGTTGGAGACAAGACTAAGGGAGGTGGTGTTTTATTATACTGTATAAATTATGTTAATATAACGATCAAAGATGATTTTTCATATCGTAACAACAATGAAAATATATGGGGAGAAATAGAAAGTGGGGGTGAAAAAATAGTGATTGGAGTATGCTACAGATGTCCATCAAGTGAAAAATTGAAGATGAGGAGCTGATTAGTAGCATAGCAAAGGCAGATGAAGGAAAATTATTATTAATGGGGGATTTAAACTTTCCAGAAATAAAATGGGAAATGGCAGAAGCACGTGTAGAGTCAAAACCTTTTGTTAAGTGCAAAACTGGCAATCTTTTAATTCAACATTTAAAAGCAGCTACCAGAGGCAAAAACATACTCGACCTAGTTTTTACTACACAGGAAAATATGAAAACGTTACCGTTGGGGAACTGTTTGGCTGAAGTGACCATCAAATCATCCGTTCGGATCTTATAGCAGGGAAAAAAGTAAAAATAAACACGTAAACATACGACTACTCTAAGGCAAATGTTAAGAAGATGAAAGGGGCAGCCAGCCACATAATCTGGAAAAATATTGTCGGAGGAATAGATGTTGAACAGGAGTGGGAGAGTTTTAAAACAGCTCTAGAAAAGCTAAAAGAGGAATGTGTTCCATGTAGAGAGGTAAACACCAAGTGTAAAAAGTGGATAACTAGATTTGTAGTTAAATGTAGAAGCGCTAAAAATAAAGCATGGAAACATATATAAAGGCAGGTGAATCAAAAGAAACATTTAAAATATTTAGACAAGCAGAACATAGGCCAGAAAGTGAATAAAACAACAACAATTTTCGAAAAAAGGATCAAGACTGATAGTAAAAGCTTCTTTTCTTGTGTTAGAAATAAACAAAGAACGAAAGATAAAGTAGGTCCTCTCATAGACAGTACAGGGGAAATAATAAGTGAGAATAGGGAGGCAGCTAATCTGCTCAATAAGTACTTTGGCACTGTCTACACAAAAGAGGACTGCTCCAAGATCCCAGAGCCTATAGATTTTTTTCAAAGAGACATGGATACAGCGGGATTAAGATCAATCTGAATTACAGAGGAAATAGCTTTTAAAAAATTGGAGGGGTTGAAAGTGGATAAATGCCCAGGTCAAGATAGTATTCATCCAAAAATGCTGTTTGAAATTAGAGACCAACTAGCAAAACCATTGGCTATATTGTTCTCAATCACTTGCAAAAGGGATTGTTCCACGGAATTGGAAAGATGCAGGAGTGATTCCCTTATTCAAAAAGGCAAAATTCAGATCCAGCGATTTATAGACCGGTGAGTTTGACGAGCATAGTCTGTAAATTGTTATTCAATGATCAAAGAAAACATTGTAATGCATTTAGACAAGTTTAATATAATCAGAAATAGTCAGCATGGGTTTACTAGAGGGAGATCATGCTTAACAAATCTATTAGAATTCATGGAGGTGGTTACTAAAATCATAGATAAAGGGGAGCCAGTGGATGTTATTTATCTAGATTTTGCAAAGGCCTTTGATAGAGTACCTCATCAAAGATTATTTAGAAAGTTAAAATCCCCTGAAATGAGTGGGGAAGTTGCCAAATGGATTGAAAATTGGTTAACGGGAAGAAGGCAAAGGGTGGGCATAAAAAAGGAGTACTTTGAGTGGAGTGAAGTGAAAAGTGGTGTGCCACAGGGCTCGGTTTTAAGACCAATTTTGTTCTTGATATATATAAATGATTTGGACATTGATATGAGATCCATGATTGCAAAATCTGCTGATGACACAAAACTATGCAGTAGTGTCTCATCTAAAGCGGGTGCATATATTGTGGTCCGATTTAGATAAAATTCGAGAATGGTCTGTAAGCTGGCAAATGTAGTTTAATGTAGATAAATGTATAGTCCTCCACATAGGTAGATCCAATATGGAACATAAAATGGGCGAGAACAATATTAGAAAGATAGAAAAGGAAAGGGACCTAGGGGTTATAACAGATCATACAGATAAGGTGAGTGAGCAAGTCCAGGTAGCAGTGAAAAAAGCGAATACAATTTTAGGTATGATAAAAAGAAATACTAAATATAGGAGCAAGGAAGTGATGGTCAAACTGTATAAAGCTTTAGTTAGACCTAGATTGGAGTACTGTCTACAGGTGTGGAGTCCTTATCATAGAGGGCATATAAACATGCTGGAAAAAATACAACAAAGAGCGACAAAGTTAAAAGTGGTATTCCAGAATTACAGTTATGAGGAAAGACTCACAAAAACCGGCCTACATTGTCTAGAGAAGTAAAGAATTCGTGGTGACTTAATACAGGTTTATAAGATGATCAGAGGAACGGATAAATTAAACTATAATACGTTTTTTAAAATATAACAACCCACAAATACAAAATGGCATAGCTACAAATTAACTAAAGAGAGGTCCAGATTAGATATTAGGAAATATGTTTTAGTCAGAGAGTGGGGAATGCTTGAAATGGATTGCCAGCAGAGAAAATGGAGGCAGGGACAATAAATGCATTTAAGAATAAATTGAATGCGCATAGAGGAAGGTAATGTAAATGAAACTGGTTGTATACAGACACAGCAGAGTCTTCTAAACCAGTATACAGACGTTAAGTTAAGTTAAGAAACTAGAAAAGACAGGATCAGTGACACAGACGTCAAATAGAAAGTTGGGACAACGTCAGAAATGATACGCTTAGTTAGACAGAAAATGAAATGGCTTCGACAAATGAGAAGACGACCTGCAGTCCTACCCGTTACACAAGACGATTACACCTACTGGCAACACAATTTCAGATCAATAGGAAGGCTAAAAGAGGGATTGATTGACTGCGTTAAAAACGCCACAGGAACATGACGCGAAGATAACAACGACCACACAGATGACAGTAGATCGAAGCGAAGATAACAACGACCACACAGATGACAGTAGATCGAAGCGAAGATAACAACGACCACACAGATGACAGTAGATCGAAGATGGCCAATCCCAATATGCCTAACAAAGTTTTTGGACGGACACGATGACGTGCAGGATATTCAAATAAACATCATATACAACATAATCATGAGAGCCGAGCGATCGAGGTTCGATCCCCAGTTGGTGCAGAATTTTTTCCATTCGCAAAACGGCTCTAGGGATCCAATCTACAACATTATGTACCAGAGTAATCTGGGACAGTAAAAGCGAACATTTTGATGTTGACCACATCACCCCTAGTGTGTCGATGGTCAACAAAAATATGGGCCTAACAACATACGATTACGATACCGAGATGGCGGATGTGCTTCGGTGCTGCTATTGGAAACAGAAGAAAAAACATATGGAATTATAGTTTTGTGTGACAATAGTTAGCAAACTTACATACCAAAGCATTATAAACAGCATCATTCATCATACAGTGTCATAAAATATTCAAAAACCCGTCACACAACTCGTAAATTGAACTTTTTGACATAAGACCTGGGAAGGTCTAACACACTGTTAGTGTAAAAAACTGTTCACCCACTGCCTTGTGTGATACCTGTTAACATGAATGTCTTCGGGGGTAAACTCTGAGGACAAATCCAGGTCTGGTATCCCTAAGGTAGTCTAGTGGTAGTTCCATCGCTATTCTGGCTACCCCATGTGACGTCGCTGATTTCAGGCTGTAATAGCTAATACTGGTCCCCTGGAAAAATTAGTTCGTGGAGGGAGGGGAACCTAATATGTCCAAGCAGTTAAACTGGGATGTTTGAATGTTCGAACCATGCTGACTGGACTATCTGATAACCCGTATGATATAAGCGATGCCAGAAGGACACGAGTAATCAATGACGAACTGAAATGACCGATTGAAACTTCAAGAAACTCGGTTAGTGGCCTCTGGGTCAATGAGTGAAAAAGACTACGTATTCTTCTGGTAAGGGAACAACCATAACGAAAAGAGAGCATGGTGTAGGCATTGCAGTAAAAAGTCTCTAATGCACGTGGTTCAACCAAGCCGGACTAGCTCAGAACGTCTGCTTACACTTCGTCTCCATTCAACAGTTGGTTCTGTCACCCTCGTCAGTATATGTGCTCCTACCTTGTGCTCCACACCTGAAGTCAAAGATGAGTTCTATGATGATTTATCAACGATGATTAGAAGTATCCACAGTCAAGAACAATGTGTTCAACTAGGTGACTTCAATGCTAGAGTGGGTGCTGATCACGACTCGTGGCCTTCATGCATTGGCAAGTTTGGAGTTGGACAAATTAATGAAAATGACCAACGGCTCTTAAAGCTCTGTACCTACCATGAACTGTGTGTGACCAAATTCTATTTTCAGATCAGACCCCCAACATAAGGTATCGTGGATGCACCCACAATCAAAGCGTTGTCATCAGCTGGATCTAATCCTTATCACAATACCGTTCCTTAAGCATATGCGCCTGACGCGCTCATACCATAGCGCAGACTGTGACACCGATCATTATTTGGTATAGAAGTTTCATCCCACCAGAAGCAAAGGCAAGCCACGTATCCACGCAAGTAGAATGTCGTACCCTGCGCTGATCAAAATAATTCCCAATGCTTTTGAGGAAACTCTCAAATATCCAACACCATGACACTGCTGTTACAGAGACCTGGCAACATCTCCGAAATGTCATCCATAGCGAAGTTCTTGCTAAATGTGGATAAGGAACTGTTAAATCAGATGACTGGTTTGAAGCAAAAGGATATGTCACTGGTTTGGTAATCCTGTTGTGTCCATCACAATTGATTTTTGTTCTGGTAGGTAAAGTTACCAACTTCTTGGAGATGTTGCCCATGTACAGATACGTTTGGTTCGTGACAGGGCTTCCAGTGATCCGGTAGAAACTTTACTTCCGTTTTCTTTGTGTTGATAATAAAACCAAAGTTAGTAACCAAAGTTAGTACACGCAGCTTTAAACTCACCCGTGGTGGTCTGCAAGTCATGTTCTGAGCAGGTGTTAATGGTGCAGCCATCAGAAAAAGGGATATATAAGATGGTTAGTACTTTAATTATTTCATCTCCTGTAATGTACCTGATACTCTTCAGATTGAATAGTCGCCCAACTGTTCTGTATCTGATGTGAACACCAGCAGCAAAGTATTGTGCAGCATTAGAAAGTATGGGAGCAAATAGTGTCCACATAAGCATTGGAGCCAGCACACTGCGCTGTTTACTTCCACGTGTGACAGGGAAGGCTGCAGTCGGTCCACCATTGTTCAGTCAACGATCCGATAGAGTCCGCCCCTCATGACAGTACCAACGGCCTTGGTCAGGTCAACAAAAGTCGTATACAAATCAGGATGCAGTTCCGAACACTTCCTCTGGGTTTGACGAGCTGCAAATATTTTGTCAACCTTCCCGTAACCGGCTTGGAAACCATTCTCTAGGGATGTAGCTCCTGCAAGAGATGAGTTGTTACGCGGTTTAAAATAGTAGGACAATTTCCCAGATGTTCGACGATTGTCGTTGCCCTAATATACCCTTGATATTCTAAGAGCATATGCGCTGATCGGTGTAACACTTCACCCGTGTCGCAGTGACAGCTGGAAAGTCTTTCCCCAGTTATTGATGTCGTATGAGACATTAGCAAGCTCGCGAAATAGATGAGATCTAATGGCGAATACCACTCTAGCCTGGCGCCTTTCATTACTGACCCGTCCACTTCAGAAGAACTAGCCGTCCACCATGAGTTTATCCAGACTGGCACTCTCCAAGTGAAATGGTCTCACTAAGATCAGCCACATGCACCTTGTAGCATGTCAGTTCTCTGGTCACAAGTGTCGTCTTCCTTACGTGCATATCACCCTTGGCGCTGTCCAGAATTTTCTAATGTTCCACATGTCGTAGGTAAGAGCCGTAACGCTATTTCCCTTGCACGGTTCATTTCATATGTCTGACGCTGCGACTTAAATAAATTCAGGTAAGAAAGATGCACGCTGTCATCAATCCCACTCGGTCCAGTGGCGGGACGTAGTTAACACGACAAAAGGTAGCACAGGTTGCTTGTGGAAGTCTAATATTACTTGGAAAATAGTTCGTATTAGTTGCTTTGTTTAGTGTTAAAATGTTTATTTGTACCTATTCATTTCTCTAAGCCCAAAAATGAGTTTTGCCGTTTTCTTAACAAACAATTAGTTGAGGATGTTGAACAACAGTGGTCAGTCAGTTCTGATCTGTGATTTCTAGATATAGCATACAGTCAAAGAGTGTCACATTCAAACTGTGCATATTTCCTAGGGATTCATCCATTGCGTTCTTCATTTCATATAGTTAGAGGAAAAACCTAGCACTGACGTAGAGATGAGAACGACCATCGATAATGCTGGATATTAGAGATAGACAGGCAGACAAGCAGGCAGGCAGACAAGTAGGCAGGTAGACAAGTAGGTAAGTAGACAAGTAGGCAGGCAGACAAGTAGGCAGGTAGACAGATAGGCAGGCAGACAAGTAGGTAGGTAGACAGGTAGGAAGGTAGACAAGTAGGCAGGCAGACAAGTAGGCAGGTAGACAAGTAGGCAGGTAGACAAGTAGGCAGGCAGACAAGTAGGCAGGTAGACAAGTAGGCAGGCAGACACGTAGAGAGGCAGACAAGTAGGTAGGTAGCGACCAACGGACCGAATGGCCGACCGACCCACAGAGGCACCGAGCGACCGACCGACCGACAGACAGACAGACAGAGAGACAGATAGATAGACAGACAGAGCGACAGACAGAGAAACATTTAAATAGATAGATAGGCAGACAGACAGACAGACATACATATATATATAGATAGATATATAGATAGATAGATAGATTGATAGATAGATAGATAGATAGATAGATAGATAGATAGATAGATAAATAGATAGATAGATAGATAGACAGGTAGGTAGGTAGGTTGGTAAATAAACAGATAGATAGATAGATAGACAGATAGATAGATAGATAGATAGATAGATAGATAGATAGATAGATAGATAGATAGATAGATAGATAGATAGATAGCTAGCAACGATAGATAGATAGACAGACAGACAGAAAGACATACATACAGACAGACAGACAGACAGACAGACAGACAGAAAGATAGATAGATAGATAGATAGATAGATAGATAGATAGATAGATAGATAGATAGATAGATAGATAGATAGATAGATAGATAGATACAGATATATAGATATATTACATACATAGACAGATAGATGGACATAAATAACGAGAGAGTAATACTGCAGAGTAATAGGACATACTTTCAGGAATAACCGGTGTCATAGGGACAGAATTATGCAAGATGTTCCAAAATAGAAAACAGTACAAAGTAACAGTTTCAGTTCTATGTTCAAAGAAAGATATCGCATTTTATTGAATTGTATCCTTGAATATCTCCACACATCAGTATTTGGACGTGACATCGTTTTCATTCAATGTTTTGAAGAGAAGATGTGTACCCTTCTGTAGTGAATCATATAGTCAAGTTCAGCTGAGCAGTTGTCTTGCATGTGTCAGTGAGTTTATGTCGGTGAGTTTCTGTCGTTGGGAGCTTAAACCGTCTTCATGTCGACATTTTAAATGTCGCTTCGAATGTCTGATCCCTAAGGCCGTATATGATCTACATATTTTAACAGTAACACACACAAAATAGTGTGCATGCATTAAGGGAAAATTAGTTTGCTCATAAATTTTCCATCAGTTTATCCAGAGCGACCTAAATCTGTCCTTTTATCAACACTGCGCCGGGAGCTGTAATCAGGTTTCCAGAATGATGCCCGAGAGACGGCCACAAAAGTTTATCTAAGATCGACTTTCTTGGACAACTTTCGGTAAAATCTCATCGGATCTTCATTTTTTTTTGGCTAATTGCCGTCTGCACTATGGCCTTAACTTATTTTCAATCAGATTATAGAGCTATCTGAAAAGTTCCTCGACATCTTCAAGCTGTGATCGAGAGGTCTGATAGATGGCCATGTTTGCCAAGTGACGGATGAATATTTGGGACATCTGATCGCTTTTCTCACGTGGTACCTATATGACTTTCATCCACTTATTCCATAATTGCACTTCTATTTTTCTCTTCATTCCCGTATCGTAAAACATAGTGCTGGTCACAGATTTCAATTTCAATTGTTCGTCTTCAATTCAGGCCATGATTTTTAGTTCGTTAGCTTGTTATTTTATCACTCATTTTTACTCTGTCGTTATCCTGTTCGTCTGTTTCATCGTTAATAGTAATGGTTCTGTTCACAAAGACGGTTCCAAAGAGCTTAGTATAATCTTACGTCGTGGTGTATGTAATGATGTATAGTATATTATACGTCTGCTAACACCTACACAACGTTTGTGCTGTCTTTCATGCCTTACCTGGAGATGACGTCAGCTATTTCAACACGTCATGGGAAGTCATTGATTCTAGGCAGGACTTATAATGGTTCAGAAATGCATTTTAGCCACAACAACAATCGCAAAGACAGGTACATTATAAGATCTTGGTAAACATATAAGCCAGACAACAGAAAGGAAATAGGCACTCTGGATTCTAACCACATACCACTAGGTGACGGATACGATATGCTGCCAAGACAGATATGAGCTGGTGTAATATTTATCCTGATACTGTAGTTCATATCTGTACATGCAACATAACGCATATCAATTCCAATTATCTAATGCTTAACTTTATTTTCTGTTGTCTGGTGTATGCTTTTCGAATATTAAAATATACTTCTTTTCCATTGTCCTTGTTGCTAAAATACATTTGTTCATTTATCGGTTTGTAGTTTTTTATATTCGTTACATTTAATGGTCAAATGGGATAGTTCTTATGTAACATGTTCAATTGAATTGAAAGTGTTAAAGAACACTAGAGAGGCTTGCTTGAAACTTGAAATCATGCCATTCAAAAATGCACGTTATGCCTGCTGTCAGGTAGCCAAACGCTCTATGTAAATGGTCTTTATTTTGCAGTGTTTCACCTCCTGCGGTTTACAATGCGAAAAGGACACTACATAGACATAAAAGGCAAATCATAATGTTACACAGATGACACACACAAGAAAACGGCAGATTATTAAGAAACCAGACGAAATAGGGACTGTTCTACACACCAAACAACATAGGGACTGATCAACACACAAAACAACATAGGGACTGATCAACACACAAAACAACATAGGGACTGATCAACACACCAAATGACATAGGGACTGATCAACACACCAACCATTTTAGGGACTTATCAACACACCAAATGACATAGGGATTGATCAACACACCAGATGACATAGGGACTGATCAACCCACCAAACATTATAGGGACTGATCAACACACCAAACAACATAAGGACTGATCAAAACACCAAACAACATAGGGACTGATCAACACACCAAACAACATAGGGACTGAGCAACACACCAAACAACATATGGACTGATCAACACACCAAACAACATATGGACTGATCAACACACAGCACAAGAACTGATCAACACACTCTTCGCTAGCTGCTGAGAGGGACTGAGCATCTATGGGTCTGCCCTTTGTGCAACGGCGTAGATTCTGAAGAAAGCAAAATACGCCTTAATGAAAGAAGGCACAAATTGGAACATCATAGATAGATATAGCCAACTAATTTCAACGAAAATCATTATTACATCAAGTCGTTTTAAATCAATTCAACAGTCTGTTGTTAGCAATGGTTATGTGCCGTAACCATTAGGAAGAGTCAAAACACATATTATAACCTTCTCTCGTTTTTGTGAGGCTCCATTCGAAATGACACATTCGAATGGTGAATATGTCTTGTGAGTCAGTTTCTATCGAGTACTTGGCACAACCGGTCGCTTAGACAGAAAGCGTCTCCTACCTGAAACAGATGAGTTGACCTTTTTTTTCTTATATGTTGATTTGTTAGTTCAGTGTTGTTGTCCCTGATAAGGCCTATTGGGCGTAACGTAGGTTTTGTTTGTGTTCTCGTCTCGGTGCGGTATCTGACCATACCCATTTTTAAATTTTGATTAAGCTCAACCTTAATCAACTTTTACTAGTTTTTTTTTTCATGTTTTTTTCCCATATGTCTTGTGAGAGCTTCAAAATAAAACCATCCTAAAAGACCTGAATGTTAAAGAAAACTGGCTCATAAACAATGTTCTGTTTCGTCCTGACAGACTGGAAACAATCGTTATGGAGGGCAAAGTACATGGAAGGCAACGCAGGGATCGACCAAGGTGAAGGTGGATACAATATATCAAGGATACTCTAATCATGAACATGGAGCAGGCGGGAAGATTGACTGCAGACGGAGATTCCTATCGGCTGGCTGTGATGAGAGCCAAGTTCTACAAAGGTCATGCTACTTGATGATAATGATGAGACCTTAAACCAACAACAGATACAATTCTACACCTACTTTATGATTTCAAGTATGTGAAAGGAATCTCACATACCGCATGCATATTTCAACATACGCGAGAGCTGAGTAATCATCGTCAGCAGGTGGATATGGAATTTGAAATGCCTTATTTTCAATTTGTTTTTCTACTTATTTTTCTTTCAAACATTTATCTTGTTATCAATCCTCAAACGTGTTCTATTAATAATAATTTTCTAAAATGTTTTCAAAGTTATTCTGAGAGTATAGCTGAAAACACCCAAAGAGAATAAATGAGCAAAGTGATAGCGGTTATCTAATGTCATATTTATGGAGATCCCATGTTATCATTACATAAACTTGTCAGTAATTTCAGTTATTGAAGATTCTAAAATAATTTATTTGAAATATCACATTCACTGTGTTGCTTTCCTAGCGACTGTTTGGTGTGTCGAAACCAGGCCTTCATCGAACCCTGGTTTTATTTATCAAAATTCAATACACAATCTTAAAAATGTGCATACGAACATGAGAGAGGGGGTGGGGGGGGGGGGCGTGGTGGTTGGGGAGGAGGGAGGGAGGATCGTTCTCGTAACAGAATGTGCCGTCAGGAAGTGTAAAGAATTCATTTTATGACGGTCTAGATTATTGACAAGTTGTGGCTGACCAGTCATATATAAACGCATAATGACGTTTGACTTCAGAATGATAAAAATGCAAATTCTGAAGAAATGTAGACGAACAAGAAATAACTATTACAATACTAATTACAACAAAATACTGCTTCTACAGCGACACTTAAAGGATACAATCTTCAAACATTAAGAAGGAAATAAGAAAATTTTGTTTTTTTCATTCCATTGAGTGAATCTGGCATGGTGTTTCTACAAGTAATGACAAGGACAAGAAGCAAAGAAAATCAATTTCTCAAAAGGAACATGATGATATTATATTAATTATTACAATGTTCGAATGATGTATTACTTGTGACGGGTTGCACAGATTAACATAGAATAATAGATGCTGCAAATACAGTGAGTAGGCATTTTGTTTAAAAAAAGATAAAAATAAATGAGAATTGAATCGATTCACTACCATAAAAAGGACATAAACATACAAGAAGTGAACAGATTCACTGCCCAAAAAATTAAATAGGTGTGACCCAGTGGTTTCGAGGTAAGGTGTTCGCCTCGGGTGAAAGAGGTCGCGGGTTCAAATCACGGTAGAGACTGGTGTTTTTTCCCGTGGATCATCTGGTAAATATTTCCCCTGATCTTTAAGTAGTGAGATCAGACACCCGTGTGCAGTAGCGCGCACGTTAAAAGCACATTAGAAGTTGGAAATCGAAAAGGATAGGGTCTAACAGCCGCTGCTCAGGAAAAATAAAGTTACAAATCTAGGGATATTCGCCCGACAGAGAATATGTCGCAAAAAATACACAGTGTGGCTATAACATCAGGTCTTGGTTATGTGGTTAGCGGAGCGGCCCAGATGGCGCCTGACAGGCTGCGGGTCTAGCTTGCTCAAATTTACGCTACCACTTCCACCAGTCTCAAAAATAGGCTATCGTATATTCCAGTGGCTAACAGATACTGGGATTGACCTGGCAAGTTACTAGTGGATTTTCACCTGCCAAGAAATATGAAACAAAGTAAAGGCAACTTGAAGTGTTTGGAGGAGATGTGATGGAAGAGAGGTGATGGAGGAGAAGGGATAGGAGGAGAAGTGATGGAGGAGAAGTGATGGAGGAGAAGTGAGGGAAGAGAGGTTATGAAGGAGAAGTGATGGAGGAGAAGTGATGGCGGAGAGGTGATGGAGGAGAAGTGATGGAGGAGAGGTGATGGGGGTGAGGTGATGGAGGAGAAGTGATGGAGGAGAGGTGATGGAGGAGAAGTGATGGAGGAGAAGTGATGGCGGAGAGGTTATGAAGGAGAAGTGATGGAGGAGAAGTGATGGCGGAGAGGTGATGGAGGAGAAGTGATGGAGGAGAGGTGATGGAGGAGAAGTGATGGAGGAGAAGTGATGGAGGATAAGGGGATGCAGGGAATGGGGCATGGAATGAGTATAGAAGAAGTTGTGGGGAGAACGGGTAGGAAGACGCTGTAAAAATACATGTCTATGTGTCTGACTTTGCCCTGTGTCTATGTGTCTGACTTTGTCCCTGTGTCTATGTGTCTGACTTTGTCCCTGTGTCTATGTGTCTGACTTTGTCCCTGTGTCTATGTGTCTGACTTTGTCCCTGTGTCTATGTGTCTGACTTTGTCCCTGTGTCTATGTGTCTGACTTTGTCCCTGTGTCTATGTGTCTGACTTTGTCCCTGTGTCTATGTGTCTGACTTTGTCCCTGTGTTTATGTGTCTGACTTTGTCCCTGTGTTTATGTGTCTGACTTTGTCCCTGTGTTTATGTGTCTGACTTTGTCCCTGTGTCTATGTGTCTGACTTTGTCCCTGTGTCTATGTGTCTGACTTTGTCCCTGTGTCTATGTGTCTGACTTTGTCCCTGTGTTTATGTGTCTGACTTTGTCCCTGTGTCTATGTGTCTGACTTTGTCCCTGTGTTTATGTGTCTGACTTTGTCCCTGTGTCTATGTGTCTGACTTTGTCCCTGTGTTTATGTGTCTGACTTTGTCCCTGTGTCTATGTGTCTGACTTTGTCCCTGTGTCTATGTGTCTGACTTTGTCCCTGTGTTTGTGAGTATGGCCGTATTTGTGTGTGTGTGTGTGTGTGTGTCCATGTATGTGAGTCTGTCCATGTATGTGAGTCTGGTCGTGTGATAATGTCGGCCTCGATAGTGCGTCAGCCAATGTGTGTGTGTGTGTGTGTGTGCGTGTGTATGTGTGTCAGCCTGTCCGTGTCAGCCTGTCCGCGTGAGCCTGTCGGTGTGTTTGTGTTTGTTAGCAGTCCCTGTGTGTGCGTGTATGTGTGTCCGTGTCGGCCAATTTGTGTGTGTGCAAGTGTGTGTCAGCTTTCCGTGTCAGCCTGTCCGAGCGTGTGTGTATGTGAGCATTTCGGTGTGCCAATGTGATCCTGTCAATGTGAGCCTGTCAGTGTGAGCCTGTCAGTGTGAGCCTGTCAATGTGTATGTGTCAGCCTGTCAGTGTGGGCCTGTCAATGTGAGCCTGTCAGTGTTTGTGTGTCAGCATGTCAGTGTGAGCCTTTCAATATGTGTGTGTGTGTCAGCCTGTCAGTGTGAGCCTGTCAATGTGAGCCTGTCAGTGTGTGTGTATGTGTGTCAGCCTGTTAGTGTAAGCCTGTCAGTGTGTGAGTGAGTGTCAGCCTGTCAGTGTGAGCTTGTCAGATTGTGCGTAAGTGTGTCAGCCTGTCAGTGTGAGCCTGTCAATGTGTGTATATCAGCATGTCAGTGTGAGCCTGTCAGTGTGTATGTGTGTGTCAGCCTGTCAGTGTGAGCCTGTCAGTGTGTGTGTGTCAGCCTGTCAGTGTGAGCCTGTCAGTGTGTGTGTGTGTCAGCCTGTCAGTGTGAGCCTGTCACTATGTGTGTGTCAGCCTGTCAGTGTGAGCCTGTCGGTGTGTGTGTGTGTGTCAGCCTGTCAATGTGAGTCTGTCAATGTGTGTGTGTCAGCCTGTCAGTGTGTGTGTCAGCTTGTCAGTGTGAGCCTGTCAATTTGTGTGTGTGTCAGCCTGTCAGTATGAGCCTGCCAATGTGTGTGTGTCAGCCTGTCAGTGTGAGCCTGTAATGTGTGTGTGTGTAAGCTTGTCAGTGTGAGCCTGTCAGTGTGTGTGTGTGTGTGTGTGTCAGCCTGTCAGTGTGAGCATGTCAATGTGTGTGTGTTAGCCTGTCAGTGTGAGCCTGTAAATATATGTGTCAGTCTCTCAGTGTGAACCTGTCAGTGTGTGTGTCAGCCTGTAAGTGTGAGCCTGTCAATGTATGTGTGTATCAGCCAGTCAGCGTGAGCTTGTCAATGTGTATGTGTCAACCTGTCAGTGTGAGCCTGTCAGTGTGTGTGTGTCAGCATGTCAGTGTGTGCTTGTGTCAGCCTGTCAGTGTGAGCCTGTCAGTGTGTGTGTGTGTCAGCCTCTCAGTGTGAGCCTGTCAATGTGTGTGTGTCAGCCTGTCAGTGTGAGCCTGTCAGTGTGTGTGTGTGTGTGTCAGCCTGTTAGTGTGAGCCTGTAAATGTGTGTGTCAGCCTGTCAGTGTGAGCCTGTCAGTGGCAGCCTGTCAGTGTCATCATGTCAGTGTCAGCGTGTCAGTGTGTGTGTGTCAGCCTGCAAGTGGCAGCCTGTCAGTGTGAGCTTGTCAGTGTGAGCCTTCAGAGTGTATGTGTCAGCCTGTCAGTGTGAGCCTGTCAGTGTGTGTGTGTCAGCCTGCTAGTGTCAGCCTGTCAGTGTGATCCTGTCAATGTGTGTGTGTCAGCCTGTCTGTGTTAGCATGTCAGTATGTGTGAGCATGTAAGTGTGTGTGTGTGTGTGTGTGAGCCTGCCAGTGCAATCCTGTCTGTGTGTGAGCCTGCCAGTGCAATCCTGTCTGTGTGAGCCTGTCAGTATGTGTGAGCATGTAAGTGTATGTGTGGGCCTGTCAGTGTGTATGTGAGCCTATCAGTGTGTGTGTGAGCCTGTCAGTGTAAGCCTGTCCGTGTAAGCCTGTCAGTATGTTTGAGCATGTAATTGTGTGTGTGTGAGAGCCTGTCAGCTTATTCCTGTCTGTGTGAGCCTGTCTGCGTGAGCCTGTCAGTGTGTCTGTGGGCCTGTCAGTGTGTGTGAGCCTGTCAGTGTGTGTGTGAGCCTGTCAGTGTGTATGTGAGCCTGTCAGTGTGTGGGTGAGCCTGTCAGTGTGTGTGAGCCTGTTAGTGTGTGTGTGAGCCTGTCAGTGTGTGTGTGTGAGCCTGTCAGTATTTGACTGTCCGGGTGAGCCTGTCTGGGTGAACCTGTCAGTATGTGTGTGAGCCTGTCAGTGTGTGTGTGAGCCCTGTCAGTGTAAGCCTGTCTGTATGAGTGTCTGAGTGAGCCTGTCTAATTTTGTGTGTGTGTGTCAGCCTGTCAGTGTGTGTGTGTCAGTCTATCAGTGTGAGCCTGTCAGTATGTGTGTGTCAGCCTGTCAGTGTGTGTGTGTGTGTCAGCCTGTCAGTGTGAGCCTGTCAGTATGTGTGTGTGTCAGCCTGCCAGTGTGAGCCTGTCAGTGGCAGCCTGTCAGTGTCATCATGTCAGTGTCAGCCGGTCAGTGTGTGTGTCAGCCTGCAAGTGGCAGCCTGTCAGCGTGAGCTTGTCAATGTGTATGTGTCAACCTGTCAGTGTGAGCCTGTCAGTGTGTGTGTGTGTCAGCATGTCAGTGTGTGCTTGTGTGTCAGCCTGTCAGTGTGAGCCTGTCAATATGTGTGTGTCAGCCTGTCAGTGTGAACCTGTCAGTGTGTGTGTTTGTCAGCCTCTCAGTGTGAGCGTGTCAATGTGTGTGTCAGCCTGTCAGTGTGAGCCTGTCAGTGTGTGTATGTGTGTCAGCCTGTTAGTGTCAGCCTGTCAGTGTGTGTGTGTCAGCCTGTCAGTGTGAGCCTGTCAGTGGCAGCCTGTCAGTGTCATCATTTCAGTGTCAGCCTGTCAGTGTGTGTGTGTCAGCCTGCAAGTGGCAGCCTGTCAGTGTGAGCCTGTCAGTGTGAGCTTTCAGAGTGTATGTGTCAGCCTGTCAGTGTGAGCCTGTCAGTGTGTGTGTGTCAGCCTGCTAGTGTCAGCCTGTCAGTGTGATCCTGTCAATCTGTGTGTGTCAGCCTGTCTATGTTAGCCTGTCAGTATGTGTGAGCATGTAAGTGTGTGTGTGTGTGTGAGCCTGCCAGTGCAATCCTGTCTGTGTGTGAGCCTGCCAGTGCAATCCTGTCTGTGTGAGCCTGTCAGTATGTGTGAGCATGTAAGCGTGTGTGTGGGCCTGTAAGTGTGTATGTGAGCCTATCAGTGTGTGTGTGAGCCTGTCAGTGTAAGCCTGTCCGTGTAAGCCTGTCTGCGTGAGCCTGTCAGTGTGTCTGTGGGCCTGTCAGTGTGTGTGAGCCTGTCAGTGTGTGTGTGAGCCTATCAGTGTGTGTGTCAGCCTGTTAGTGTGAGCCTGTAAATGTGTATATGTCAGCCTGTCAGTGTCAGCCTGTCAGTGTGTGTGTGTCAGCCTGTTAGTGTGAGCCTGTCAGTGGCAGCCTGTCAGTGTCATCATGTCAGTGTCAGCCTGTCAGTGTGTGTGTGTCAGCCTGCAAGTGGCAGCCTGTCAGAGTGAGCCTGTCAGTGTGAGCCTTCAGAGTGTATGTGTCAGCCTGTCAGTGTGGGCCTGTCAGTGTGTGTGTGTGAGCCTGCTAGTGTCAGCCTGTCAGTGTGATCCTGTCAATGTGTGTGTGTGTCAGCCTGTCTGTGTTAGCCTGTCAGTATGTGTGAGCATGTAAGTGTGTGTGTGTGTGTGAGTCTGCCAGTGCATTCCTGTCTGTTTGTGAGCCTGCCAGTGCAATCCTGTCTGTGTGAGCCTGTCAGTATGTGTGAGCATGTAAGCGTGTGTGTGGGCCTGTCAGTGTGTATGTGAGCCTGTCAGTGTAAGCCTGATTGTGTAAGCCTGTCAGTATGTTTGAGCATGTAATTGTGTGTGTGTGAGAGCCTGTCAGTGTAAGCCTGTCTGTGTGAGCCTGTCTGCGTGAGCCTGTCAGTGTGTCTGTGGGCCTGTCAGTATGTGTGAGCCTGTCAGTGTGTGTGTGTGTGAGCCTGTCAGTATTAGCCTGTCTGGGTGAGCCTGTCTGGGTGAGCCTGTCAGTATGTGTGTGAGCCTGTCAGTGTGTGTGTGAGCCCTGTCAGTGAAAGCCTGTCTGTATGAGAGTGTCTGAGTGAGCCTGTCTGTTTGTGTGTGTGTGTCAGCCTGTCAGTGTGTGTGTGTGTCAGTCTGTCAGTGTGAGCCTGTCAGTATGTGTGTGTCAGCCGGTCAGTGTGTGTGTGTGTGTCAGCCTGTCAGTGTGAGCCTGTCAGTGTGTGTGTGTGTGTCAGCCTGTCAGTGGGAGCCTGTCAGTGGCAGCCTGTCAGTGTCATCATGTCAGTGTCAGCCTGTCAGTGTGTGTGTGTCAGCCTGCAAGTGGCAGCCTGTCAGTGTGAGCCTGTCAGTGTGAGCCTTCAGAGTGTATGTGTCAGCCTGTCAGTGTGAGCCTGTCAGTGTGTGTGTGTCAGCCTGCTAGTGTCAGCCTGTCAGTGTGATCCTGTCAATGTGTGTGTGTCAGCCTGTCTGTGTTAACCTATCAGTATGTGTGAGCATGTAAGTGTGTGTGTGTGTGTGTGTGTGAGCCTGCCAGTGCAATCCTGTCTGTGTGAGCCTGTCAGTATGTGTGAGCATGTAAGCGTGTGTGTGGGCCTGTCAGTGTGTATGTGAGCCTATCAGTGTGTGTGTGAGCCTGTCAGTGTAAGCCTGTCCGTGTAAGCCTGTCAGTATGTTTGAGCATGTAATTGTGTGTGTGTGAGAGCCTGTCAGTTTATTCCTGTCTGTGTGAGCCTGTCTGGGTGAGCCTGTCAGTGTGTGTGTTGGCCTGTCAGTGTGTGTGAGCCTGTCAGTGTGTGTGTGAGCCTGTCAGTGTGTATGTGAGCCTGTCAGTGTGTGTGTGTGAGCCTGTCAGTATTAGCCTGTCCGGGTGAGCCTGTCTGGGTGAGCCTGTCAGTATGTGTGTGAGCCTGTCAGTGTGTGTGTGAGCCCTGTCAGTGTAAGCCTGTTTGTATGAGAGTGTCTGAGTGAGCCTGTCTGTTTGTGTGTGTGTGTGAGCCTGTCCGTGTGTGTGTGTGAAAGCCTGTAGTGTGTGCGTGTGAGAGCCTGGCAGTATGTGTTTGTGACTGTGCCGTTTGTTTGAGTTGCCCCGTTTCCATCATAGTGAGATTACAAGAAAGCAGAAATCTCTTTACAGCTGACATCATATTTTTAGAATTACTGTGTAGCCTGAAGGACAGTACTAGGACCAAAGCATGAAAAAGAGGAAAGAGTCAAATAACTAGTTAAAATAGATATGAAACAACTACTCATACAGAACATGAACATACAAGAATTACAAGGAAGAAAGCAGTATGCCTGTAATGGTTTTGATTATTAAATGTCCTTTTCAAAGGGGCATGTACGATTCAACTCTGGGTTTCGAAAGTACCCGTCACATGCGATCTGACGAGCTGTTTCCGAGTACCGTGATGAAAGTACATTTAAGAGAAGTTGAAGTGAAGATATCTGACTTTCATCAAAGTGTCCTTCTCACTAAGTAGACGGGCAATGTTTTACGAGATGGCTCACAAGAAAGCATTAAACTTTATGTTTGATGGACCCATCTGACGACTTCCTGCTATCAGCCAATTACAATTTGACTTCTAGTTTATAAAAGGAACGTCAAACTCTAAGGAAACCCAGGGTCGGAAGAAGGAAAATTTAAGTACCGGTGGATCGTAACTTAGTAATGCTCTGTATTTCGATTCTTCATCTTCATGAAAACCTTGAAGATCGCATTGGGGTACCAGGTATCACCGTATTATAAATCGTATGTCAACTTTCGATTAGACATTTCATTGCTGGGAGTATGCTATTTTGAGCTCCATAACGGTGTCTTATATAATTTATCCAGCGACATCATTATATCCAGTCATCGATGATCCATGATATCCTAGTAGCAACGAACATGATATTCTCTAAGCAGAGGAATTCTTTGAAGAGTCTCTTAAGGTCCAGCTCCATGGCCACGTCGTAGGCTGCGGAAACATAGCCACGTAAGGGATTACCTTGAAGAGTCGCTAGCTTTGGGTGCAACAGCTAGCCTTGACTAGAGAGACGAGAAAGCCGCCAAGCAATAGCCTATTGGCACGAAAATATGGCGGGAACTTTAGTATGCTAATCTCTACGGAATACGGTCTGGAAACGTTCAAGGTCTGCGGAAAAAGCATTTGGCAAAACTAGCAACATTAAATGTTAGTGGACGGTGAAAAAAGCTCAAGCTGTAATAGTTTATTAAAGAAACAATCAATCTTGGATGGAATATATTTTATGTAGAATATATATAAACATTCATAGTCACGCGACAAATCAGCTAATCGTTCATTTAATGGAGGCACGTTTGACTTTCATTTGTGACGATGAAAACTATCAAGAGAAATAACTCCCATTTAAAATTCTCTCAGTTCTGCATTTGTTCTGGAACAAGATTATTTGATCAAACTTAAAGGTTGCTAAGATTTGAAAGTAATTGTGTTACATGTCATGGTATTTTATTTTAATATAACAAAACATCAAAAAATGTATTAGGTAGATGTTCGTCCATCATAAGTCATGAAGACAACTCTCTTTATTCAGCCGTAGAACAGTATTTTCCCTTGCTTTATCCGCTGCAATGGATGACTTGTACGGTGATTTCGATTAGAATGAGGAAAAAAACCGCCTTTTGTCAACCTCACTCCCTGATCCTGAGTTCTCCTTGGTCAGTGGTAAAATATTTATCAAGATGACTGGATAGAGCACAGGCTGAGGTTTTTCCTCAGGGTTTACTCCTGAAGCCTTTCCCGTAAACAGGTATCCCGCAAGGCAGCGGAGGGGGTTGGGGCGGGGGTGGTTAGTGGGGTTTGACATCTAACGTTGTGTGTCGCGCCTTTCTCATAACCGCAAGAGGTTGTACGGACACCGCTCGGCATGTGAGTGACTTGGGCATCTCTCCAAGGCTGTATTCTAGTCCACTTTAGTCGTATCTAAATCTTACACACCAAAACCGATACTGTGATTCTCGGGAAGTTTAGCAGCGTGAACTAGACCGTGAAATACGTCACAGGTTTAAGGTAGTGTAATTCATAAAGCTTATGTCCAGACCAGTATAATCGCACGGAAGAAAACATCCAAAAAAATTGAATGAACTAGTCCAAATACGTTTCCGCGAACACAAGTGCTAGTGGTCAACTAGGATAGATTCCAGGCAAATCCGTGGTCTGGCGGCTTCCATAATGAACTAAAACAGCAGTGCAATGTAGACCCGCAGACTGTCACGGCGTCATCTTTGCTGTAAAACAGCTGTATTAAATATCAATACGCTAAATGGATCATATACAAAGCAGACTTATCTAAATCTGTTATTTATGTAAACAGTTGGAAGAAGTTGTTAAGAGATTTGGTGTGTCATATTGAGGGGGAAGGTATGGGTTTTCGTGACGGAATATGACATTTATAAAAGCGGTAATAATGACCAAAGTTCCATGACGTCATATTTTAGTGTAGCAGGATGTGAAGAAGAGACGATGGGGATGGATTGGTTACACATTGAGGAGAGATACTGGTAGCATTACTTGATGTGTGTGCACAGGAAACCGGTGCGAAACAAAAAGAGAAGTAGACCTCGATGCATCTGCAGGTGTGAAGTGGAGTTAGGTAGAGATATTACTTGTTAGCCACGGATACAGTTGGAGCAGCTGGTAACTGATCCAAGCTCATGGCCATTAGTCGGTAGGGCCTATATTCCCCGTCGAGTTGAAGAATATTAACTGGCAGATGGGAGCCACCACCGGTCCTCCAATTCTGGTACCATGTCCACAACATAAGAATGCTTTGATCTGATGTGTGTTCAAAATACAAGTTGTCTACAAGAATACATTTCCATCAGCATGTCCTCATTAGTTTCCCGTGGAGTCTGACATGGCCAACATTTTTCCGTGGTGTCCGACATGGCAAACATTTTTCCCGTGGTGTCCGACATGGCCAACATTTTTCCCGTGGTGTCCGACATGGCCAACATTTTTCCCGTGGTGTCCGACATGGCCAACATTTTTCCCGTGGTATCTGACATGGCCAACATTTTTCCGTAGTGTCTGACATGGCCAACATTTTTCCGTGGTGTCTATCAGATTATGTGCTTCTGTTGGATTATATCAATTTTTTTTATGGGGTGTGGGGGGCATGTGGTTTAAGGTTTGTGAACTTGGTTGAAATAATGTCGCACTAGGTTAGACAGACCAGGCATGTCGGGGTTTTTCATGGTATGACAGCGGCGTCTCACAGTCAACCATCCTGTAAATCGGCATATCACGAAGTCAAGGGAATATAAAAGAGCTGTTGCAGGACCTACGGACTGTGTGCTCCGGTGTCGGCACGTTTGGCAATGAAAGTACGTAGCACATATTTGCGGGTGCCCAGGTGGGATGAGGTCGTGCGGGTGCCCAGGTTTGATGAAATCGGTTCTGTGAACCATTTTGTACTTGTTGTTTCTCTGTTTATTGTCCATGATTCTTTTCTATATTACAAGACTAATTCTACATAACACTTATGAGCTGTCCTCCCACTTGAATTGATAACAAGCATATTTATAACCATTCATTCTCTATAAAGCTGTAAGCTGAACTGAACTTCAATATATACTGGTTTAGAAGGCTCTACAAAGTCTGTATACAACGAATTTATTCCACTCTACCGATATTGAAAATACTTTGAGCATCCAATCTATTTTTGAATGCATTGACTCTGCCTACACTACATCCTACGGCAATGCATTCCAAGAATTCGCCACTCTCTGACTAAAAAGTTGTTTCTCATATCTAATCTGGACATGTCTTTAAATACTTTGTAGTCGTGCTCTCTTGTTCTTGTAGTCAATCGTACTTTGAAAAAAACTTGGCATTATCCAATTTATACTTTCTATTTATTAATTTTTAACTTGTATTAAGTCACCTCGAATTCTTCTCTGTTCGAGACACTGAAGACCATGATTTTTTTAGTCTTTTGTATTTGCTGTTCTATTTGTTTTATGTCTAGGTCCTTCTGGTGATACCATAGTGCATCAGTTATTGAACTTATGGCCATATTTTCGTATGATCTTATTGACTTTGATGCTACAAATGAGATAATTATATTTCTTATAGACGATCTTCATGTCTGCCGTGTTGTTAATTAGAACAGAGGTTTTATGTTTACTTTGAAGCCCCTATCAATATATTAACTTACTTATAACTGATATAAGGTACGAAAGAGAATATTTGAGAGACGAGGTTTCTCTGTAATAATAATGTGTCAGATGAACGTGAGACACGCACTTTCAACAATGTAGATACTTTTTCGTTACGTCGTAACAGCAACTGGTTTGAATTAGGAAACGCCTACGTGTATTTCTGTCATTAGCGGCATGCACAATAGGAGGAAGCATAACTCGTCATTTGTCAACCGTTTCATCATGTCCACATTTCAAAGGTTTAACGTATTATGAATCTCCTGTCCACTATCTGTGGTATTTTATTTCCGTTTCATTTTTCCGCGATAATAAATTTGCAGACCTGAAGTTAGACGCTGTAAGACTTAACATTTACAGCGCCGTCTCCGCTCTGATGAAGTTAGCCAATTTTTCTGCCCTAAACAGACAGAACCAGCACAAAGAAGCACGGTCGATGGCAGCAAGTGGATCATTTCCAAATATATCTTGGAATTTTAATGAGCCCCTTCAGTGCTGCCTTCCTCGGAAACAGAATGGTGCTTCTTCAATGTGTGCACTGGGGGAAGTTCATTGAATAAAAACAGCAAGATGTCGCTGAATGTTCTTTATTCGAGTCTCGTTTTAAGATGGTAATTTTTGTTTCAGAGATACATCCGTAAAATGGATATACCGTAAGGTAAACCCAGTAATAATTTGTTTGATTAGGAATTGATACGCCTGGGGGAGGCACCTACCTCCTACCAGGCGTGTCAGCAGGGTTGCGGATTGCTGAAAGCCTCCTAATTTGGAGGTTAGCTGCGAATAAATAAGCAGCCGTGGACAAAAACGGGTCGGCAGGCATGGAGGCTGTAAGGAGGCAGCCCCTCCACCATGCAAAGACACAACAGGCTAATCACCTGTTTGTCTTAAAAATAATTACAAGTCAAAACATAGAGAAAACCGGACTGATCTCAACGGCGACGAACAGGCGAGAAATAAGGACCACGATTTACGGAACATGGAATGTACGAAGTATAAACGGAAAAGAACATGAACTAATAAAGGAGACGAAGAGAGCAAAATTGACAGTCCTGGCACTTACAGAAACAAAGAAAAAGGGACAGGGCGTTCTGGACCATGATGGCAAGATGCTATACTACAGCGGAGTTCCCATGAGTGAACGAGCCAGGGCAGAGGTTGGTTGTATAGTGAATAGTAACAAAAAAGCAAACATTATAGGATGGAAGTTCATTTCAGAACGACTGATGGTTCTAAGTCTACAAGAGGAGGATAGTCAAATGAATATCGTCACTGTGTATGCACCAAACGAAGATGAGATCACTGACATAAAATATGAATTTTATGAGCTCCTTCAAAGGACCATTGGCGATTGCCATAATGAAATACTTCTCCTTAGAGACTTCAACGCATGAGTTGGAAACGACTATTCTAGATGGGATGGAGTGATCGGTAGGTATGGAGAAGATGTCTTAAATGACAATGGAAAACGACTGCTGAGATTCTGCAGAGAACAAAACCTTGTTATTACAAATACAAGGTTTCCACACAAGCGTATCCATGCATATATAAGATGTGAGCCGGCAAGAAATGACAGATCCATAATTGACTATGCAATAGTGAGGAAAACTGATTTCAAGTATGTAAATAATGCTAGAGTGTTCAGAGGACCAGAGATAGAAAGCGACCACTACCTAGTTAAAATAAAGAGAGAAATATTAAAAACACTATCCAGCCAGGCAACACCCATCAGCAAGCATGAAACATAATACACGAGGAGAAAATAAAATTAAGGCTTACAAACTACGAAAACCAGATGTTAAGAGGAGATACCAAGGGCTCATAACAACAGCACTAGAAAGGATAGATAAATCTGAAGAAGATATGGAAATGCTTTGAGTAAAATTCAAAGACATCCTCAAAGAGGCTGCAGCAGAGGCATGCGGTCAAACCAAAGAAGTGTGGAAAAGAAAGAGTACACCATGGTGGACAGAAGAAGTGAAAACAATAATACGAGAAAAGAAAAAGGCATGGAAGCAATACCTAGGGGCTAGGAATACAGAAGAACAAACAAAGAAATATAAAGAATATGTAAATTTTAGAACAGAAGCAAAGAAGACTGTGCTTAAGGCCAAACAGAATTCCTGGGAAGAATTTGGAGAGAAACTGGAAAATAATGCTGGAGAAAACCAGAAACTGTTCTACAGGACTTTAAAGAACATGAGGAAGGAAAAGGAATGCCCCCTGAAATTTGTTAAAGATAAACAAGGTGCGCTGTTGACTGCCCCAGAAGAGGTAATGAACAGATGGAAAGAATATTTCTCAGATCTCCTTGGAGTGGAGGAAAACCAAGCTCTGGAAGTAACAGTCCGAATTCAAGAAGAGGGAGCCATGGAGGGAAACGATAATATCACAATGGAAGAATTAAAGGCAGCATTGGAGAAAATTAAGATTGGTAAAGCAGCAGGACCTGATGGTATAACACCATAAATGGTTAAATACATGGGGGCGGCAGGAGAGATGCTATTCATGAAGATTCTCAAGGCAGCTTGGCGCCACAAGAAGATACAAAGAGACTGGGAGGTTGCAATAATAATACCAATAATTTAAAAAGGGCGACAATCGACAATGTGAAAATCACCGAGGTATTTCCCTTCTCAGTGTCCCCGGGAAAGTCTACTCTAGGATTCTAGAGCGGCGATTAAGAGGTCTAGCAGAGCCAAATATGGATGAAACTCAATGTGGATTTAGGGCAAACAGAAGTACTCAAGACCTTATCTTTACACCCAGACAGCTAAGTGAAAAGGCTCTTGAATATGATAAAGAGATGCATCTCTGCTTTTTGGATTTGGAGAAAGCATTTGATAAAGTTCCTTCGGACAAACTCTGGGAGTGCCTGACAAGGAAGAACATCCCAGGACCCCTGCTCTCTGCCATACAGAGTTTCTATTAAACATGCAGAAATTATGTGCGGACATCAAATCAAAAGTCAGGAGAGTTCAAGACCACTAGAGGAGTAAGACAGGGGGACATTCTATCACCGTACCTTTTCATACTCCTCATGGATGAAGTCATCAAAGCCTGCAAGGAACGGACAAAAACATATGAAGTAGGGTACTCGAAGATGAGACCAAGTTACATATCGCAACTGGAATTGCAGACGATGTGGCTCTGATCACGAAAACCGAAGCACATCTCCAGATCAACTTGCAGGTCTGGAAAGAAGAGTTGAAGAAAATAGGAATGCACATCAGCAACTCCAAAACAAAAACCATTGTGATCGCCAGAGATGAAAAGAGACATCAGATAACCCTAGGAACACGAGCACTGGAGCAGGTCAGCAACTTTAAATATCTAGGAGTGGTAATAGACAGCATCGGAGGAAACAAAGAGGAGTTAACTGCACGAAGGGCAGCAGCAGGTACACTGTTCCATGCAATAAACAGAGGTTTCCTATGCAGAAAAGAAATAAGCAGGAAAAGAAAGATGGATGTATACTGCTCGACCTATGTGCCTGTCCTGACATATGGCTGTGAGTCATGGGCAATGACTACAGCCGAAGAAAGGCAATTACAAACTTCAGAAATGAGTTACCTAAGAAAGGCGGTTCATGTGACGAAAAGGGACAAGATCCGTAACCAGACAATACGTAGCAATCTTGAAGTTCGATCCCTGCAGACACGAGTGGAGCAGTCCCAACTACAGTGGCTTGGCCATGTCTGTAGAATGGAAGAAGATCGGATACCAAAGCGGTCATGGGAGATAAAAAGTCAAGGACGCAGACCCCGAGGACGTCCCAAAGTACGTTGGGAAGACAACATACGACAGTCCCTAAGTGATAGAGGGCTGGATTGTTTAGAGGCCAGGAGAAAGACGGCGGATAGAGCAGTGTGGCGTTCTCTTTGGCAAACCTCTACACCTCACGGTAGAAGAGGAGCGACTAAGTAAGTAAGTAAGTAAGTGAGTAAGTAAGGAATTGATACGGCAAACTACCAGATAGATTTTATTATTTTTTACCTACAGGTTCCAACCTAAAATAGTCTGATTGTACTGTAGCACCATGATACGATTGTCTGATTGTACTGTAGCACCATGATACGATTGTCTGATTGTACTGTAGCACCATGATACGATTGTCTGATTGTACTGTAGCACCATGATACGATTGTCTGATTGTACTGTAGCACCATGATACGATTGTCTGATTGTACTGTAGCACCATGATACGATTGTCTGATTGTACTGTAGCACCATGATACGATTGTCTCATTGTACTGTAGCACCATGATACGATTGTCTGATTGTACTGTAGCACCATGATACGATTGTCTGATTGTACTGTAGCACCATGATACGATTGTCTCATTGTACTAGGGCACCATGATACGATTTTCTGATTGTACTGTAGCACCATGATACGATTGTCTGATTGTACTAGGGCACCATCATACGATTGTTTGATTGTACTGTAGCACCATCATAGGATTGTCTGATTGTACTGTGGCACCATCATAAGATTGTCTGATTGTACTGTAGCACCATCAAGAGATTGTTTGATTGTACTGTTGCACCATGATAACATTGTCTGATTGTACTAGAGCACCTTCATACGATTGTTTGATTGTACTGTAGCACCATCATAAGATTGTCTGATTGTACTGTGGCACCATCATAAGATTGTCTGATTGTACTGTAGCACCATCATGATATTGTCTGATTGTACTGTAGCACCATCATAAGATTGTCTGATTGTAATGTAGCCCCATCATAAGATTGTCTCATTGTACTGTAAAACATTGTAAATATAATTGATCGTTTTGTCCTACCATGGGAAATAGATTTGATCGTTTTGTCCTGCCATGGTAAATAGATTTGATTGTATTGTCCTAAAATAGTAAATAGATTTGATCTTTTAGCCTTAAAATAGTAAATAGATTTGATCTTTTTGCCTTAAAATAGTAAATGGATTTCATAGTATTGTCCTAAAATAGGAAATAGATTTGATCGTTTTGTCCTACCATGGGAAATAGATTTGATCGTTTTGTCCTACCAAGGTAAATACATTCGATCGTTTTATCCTGCCATAGTAAATAGATTTGATTGTATTGTCCTAAAAGAGTAAATAGATTTGATCTTTTCGTCCTACCATCGTAAATATATTTGATCGTTTTGTCCTACCATGGTAAATAGATTTGATCGGTTTGTCCTAACATGGCAAATAGATCTGAATGTATTGTCCTACCACAGTTGGTAAACTGAATTCAATGTACCCTGATAACATTCGTCGTAAAGGTATCTGTTCTTAATGTGGTTAAACCATAAAACAAACTCTGATGTACTCGCACATATTTGAACCAGTTACGTCATTGTATTGTTTCCCTTAATTAAAGGAGTGGCATTATATTGTTTACCTTTTATGAAAACCTCATACTGGCCCCCATCTATTTGTCTTCCTTTGCCCCCTCCCCTCTTCTTCAATCAGTCTCCCCCCCCCCCTCCTCTATATTAATCCCCCTCCCGGATTATAAAACCTTTTACTCGTTCTCCCATTTAGATCACTATTTGGCTGTTTCCATATTTGGCCACTACTGGCTTATCCGGTGCATTCGCCCTCACTTCCTACGCTCTCCTGGCCACCTTATTTGACCGCCCACCTTCATATTCAGTCACGCATCTGACCTCAACGTTCGCTTAGACAGACTGGGTCTACTATCAGATAAATTGACAATTTTTTCCTGATATGTTGATTTGTTAGTTCAGTATTGTTGTTATTTGTTGTCTCTGATGAAGGCCCATTATTCGTAACATCGGTTTTGTTTGTGTTCTCGTCTCGGTGCGGTATCTGACCATACCAATTTAAAAATTTTTATTAAACTCAACCTTAAACAACTTTGACATTTTTTTGCATTTGTTTTTTCCCATTATATTGCATACAAATATTTCCGTGCATTCATTATTTTTAGAAAAGCAACTGTAATTGAGTGACCATTTTGTGGTGAATATAAATTGTTTTTTTTCAGGTAATGTTAGACACCACATGAAACTTGTCACTCACGAAATATGAAGACTGGCTAGATGGCTACGCAAATAATAAGGTCATAATAATAATAATGATGTATCTCACAAAAACAGATATCAAACTGAATATAAATGTCCTACAGAACATACAACATTTCACTAGACAGCAAATGAGCAAAGGGGAAACAGACAAGGAAGATGAAATATTCACTCGAATCGTCTTGGACTCGTTGCCTTTAACTAATTAACAAATATCTGGAGGTCGGAAATAATGGTCAAATATATCAAACTCACAGGCTGTTTATGAAGGGCAGGTCAAGATCAAGAGGAGCAGGTTATGAGAGGCAGGTCAAGAGATGTAGGTCAAGAGCGGCAGGTAAAGAGAGGCAGGTCAAGAGACGAACTTCGCTGGACAGCATACTGGGTCTCAAGAACAAACAGGTGGTTCAACGTGTTATATCTGACCGATCTGCCTGGTGACGCTACTGACTTACATTGTGCATCGTGTATGGCGCTGAATGGACACACACGCATGCACGCACGCACGAATACCACACACACACACACACCACACAAACGCACTAACGCACTCATATATATATATGCAAATACAACAATGAAATAAAGCCGACATTAGAAAGGTAAGTTTAAACTGAAAAGGGTGATGGACAAAACGAAATGGTGATTGTGGAGGGTGGGGTGATGGTGAAGGGTGGGGTGATGGTGAAGGGTGGGGTGATGGTAGAGGAAAGGATGATGATAGAGGGTGGGGTGAAGGAGAAGGGTGGGGTGATGGTGAAGGGTGGGGTGAATGGTGGGGTGATGGTGAAGGGTGGGGTCATGGTGAAGGGTGGGGTGAATGGTGGGGTGATGGTGGAGGAAAGGATGATGATGGAGGGTTGGGTGATGGTGAAGGGTGGGGTGAAGGTGAAGGGTGGGGTGAAGGGTGGGGTGATGATGAAGGGTGGAGTGAAGGGTGGGGTGATGGTGGAGGAAAGGATGATGATGGAGGGTTGGGTGATGGTGAAGGGTGGGGTGATGGTGAAGAGCGGGTGATGGTGAAGTGTTGGATGATGTTGAAAGGTGGGCTGATGGTGAAGGGTAGGGTGATGGTGGAGGAATGGATGATGGGGAAGGGTGGGGTGATGGTGAGTGGTGGGGTGATGGTAGAGGAATGCGTGATGGGGAGGGGTTGGGTGATGGTAGAGGAATGGGTGAAGGGGAAGGGTTGGGTGATGGTGAACTGTGGGGTGATGGTAAAGGGTGGTTGATGGTGAAGGGTGGGGTAATGGGGAAGGGTGGGGTAATGGTGAAGGGTGGGGTGATGGTGAAGGGTGGGGTGATGGTGAAGGGTGAAGGGTGGGTTGATGGTGACGTGTGGGGTAATGGTGAAGGTTGGGGTGATGGTGAAGGGTGGGGGGATGGTAGAGGATTGGGTGATTAGGAAGGATGTGATGGGGAAGGATGATGGAGAAATGTGGGTTGAGGTGATGGTGGAGGAATAGATAATGGGTAAGGGTGGGGTGATGGTGGAGGGTGGGGTGATGTTGGAGGAATGGATGATGGAGAAGGATGGAGTGATGGTGTCTCGATGTTTTAACCGCTACCTTCTCTTGTCATTGATTTTATATGTTGCTACAAAGCGTTTTAACCAATTTCTTCCTCTATCAAACATTTTCCTGTAGTGCGATGCGTTTTAACCACCTTTCTCTCAAGCTAATGAATTGTACCTTATGTCACAACGCATTTTGGACGCCATCTTATCTTATGAAACGCTGTGTCCTTTGCCAGGATATCATTTCGTTCACACCTCATTTCCCTTGTCAGATTGCATCATCCACACATCGCTTGTCCACCGGCTGCCACTGGAAGCAAACGTTTTATGTGCTCACATACTTACTACAGAGCACTGCACACAGGCAGAGCAGATATTCCGATAACACGTGCATTCTATCGTCCGTCTTTTAATTTTAAAAAAAGGTTCCGAAGCATTTTTCTACAAAAGTTCATGTCATATCTGAATGATTTTTTGCATGCAGCTTTGTAATATTCATGACGCTGAAAAAAATGTTACTACTTAGTCCATAGATGTTAAGAATTTTGCACATCGGCGAATTCCTTTGCTCTATTAGGATCATTGCAAAGAAATGGCAATAAATTTAAGATTTTACAGTACGCATCTTAATTTCAGTCGTATTGTGTTCATAGGCGTATCTCCCTAATGTCTTGACAAATCCATTGATTGTTTGTTTTGCCCTTTTTGTACAATCCCAAAAATGGCACCAATATGCAACAGTTAGTACAGCCTTCGGTCACCATTTGACCCCAATATTGTATCAATTTAACCTGATTGGCCTTAGTTGTTTTCTGCACTCGACAAAGTATCAAATTTGTGCACGGAAAAATCCGGAATTTGTTGTATTGAAATGCCAAAACATCTATTTTTAAAACAGCACGACTGTGTACCGAATACATGTTAAAATTATGCACAAATAAGTGAGGTTGCTTTTAATATAACCTAATAAATACATTTGTCAAAATACATCACATTTCTTTTAGAAAAAAAATATTTACTTAACGTCATGGGTATTTTAAAGCTTTATGCAAAAAATACTTTGGATCTAACATGCAGTTTAGAAGAAAATTGCTACGGACCTTCTTTATGAATTAAAAGACAGAACTATACAACCATTTGTTTACCCACTGAGTTGCTAACATTGTGTCAAAGCCAATGTAGATTGTAGGACTTACCGTCCACCACCCCTAACCTGCTACAATCTTCATTTTACTCCCAATAGTGGCTTCATAAAGGTTTGCTATTGCAATCTGCTTTAACCTTCTTTTTACTCTAAACAGTGGCTTCAGAGAGGTCTGCTAGGGCAACCTGCTATAATATTCTTTTCACCCAAAAAAGTGACTGCCTCCATGCGAATTTCCTATGTAGTCCTATTTTCTTACCTTTATTTGTTGTTCCACTGGTTGTTGTTGGTTGTTTGTAACTACTATTCGGTGTATCCCTAGCAGAAACGTTTAGGGCTACTACAATTCGGTGTATCTCAAGCAGAAACATTTAGGGCTACTACTATTCGGTGTATCCCTAGCAGAAACGTTTAGGGCTGCTACAATTCGGTGTATCTCAAGCAGAAACATTTAGGGCTACTACTATTCGGTTAATCCCTAGCAGAAACGTTTAGGGCTACTACTATTCGCTGTATCCCTAGCAGAAACATGTAGGGCTACTACTATTCGGTTTATCCCGAGCAGAAAAATAAAGGACGACTATTATCCAACGATCACTACGGTGATTACTCCCACTGCTGATGTCCTCTGGAAAGACTTATGGGACTGAGGAACAAAGACCGCTTGTCATAGCAATCGCCGTACCTTGTACATACTAGGTTTTTATTTGACCTCTGACAACACACAAAAAAACATGCTTTACTGAGGATCTGGCATCTATGAAACCTGCTACTAAACCGAGGCACGGGTGTTTACAGAATAACGGCAGTGAAGGCGCTTGTCTTCTTCATCTGCGATCATTGCTCATTTAGTCTGGGTCTCTGGATTATTCTAAAGCCTGCTGTCTTTTTCAGTCTCAATACCGTCGAATAGTTTCTGCTCGAGAGTAGTGGGCCACATCTTACGCCTCCTCAGATCAGCAAGATGGGGGCAGTCCTGAAGTACATGGGCTACCGCCTGTTTGCTAGGCCGTAGTGAGATAGACTGGTGGTACCTATCTTGAATTTGGTGTACAGCTGGTGTCTCATTCTGCTGACATGTTGTTTGATTATTTGGTATTTTCTGGGGTAGTATACGTCATCTGCCTAGTGTTTCGGGGGTTCTTCTTGCCACTTTACATTGTATTGCCCTTTTATTGTTTCTTTTGCGTCTTCATAGTTGACCAGATATTCTTCATGTATCAGTTTCCCATACTCTTTAGCTAGACTTCCACCTTCTTAGTTTCTCTTGATGTTGTATTGTAACGGTGTCTACTGAATCCCTACTTATGGGAACCTCTGAAACAATGTTCGTCAAGACTGCTCTCAATTCGTTCATTTCATTGTTCATGTTTGATTTGAGTGTCTTTATGGCTGACTGTGCATCAGTTAATGTCACGATTATTCCATGTATACGGTTTTCAAGTTGAAGGGCTATTTCTGCTGCAGTCTTAAGTGCTTCATTTTCGGCTCTGAAGTTGAGAACGAGCCTGTGGCTATGGACAGGATTACCTTTTCTTAATTTTTTTTGTCAGATCACCCCGCCCACGCTTTCGTTTCCGGTGACATTTGTAGCTGAGACATCTGTATGGGCATGTGTCCACCCGACTTCTGGATAATTAACGTATATGTGGTCTTCTGTAGTACGTCTACTCTACATGTCTCTCTGCACTTCATTTTCTCTTTTCTATTTTTTCTTGTTGCTCTCAAAGTGTGCATTTGAAGGAGGAAAAAGGGGGAGTAGGTGGGACGTCGTCCTAACTGGCTGTAATGGCCTTGGCTTTGTGTAATTCCTTGAGTGTCAGTTTCTTTGAGTTGGTTGCGAAGTTCCTTTTTCTAATGTAAGCCGATTCCCTGGCTGTTCAATTGGGTGGTCCAGGAGTCTCTTATATTTGGCTGCTTGCTGCTTTTAATTGATTTGCTGTTTACACTTTATTGACTGGAAACCTGTCACTGTTGTTAGTTTCTCTATGGGTATGGACTTCATGGCCCCGGTGATGATGAGAGTAATTTGACTCTTAACTCTTTATTTTACCAAAGTCTGTTCCCGTTGCAGTGGTTCACGCTTTAATGCCACACTCCTATACTGGTCTGACTTATCCTACGTCTTTTTGGAATTATGTTATATGCACTCCAATTGGTGCCTGCGAGTTTTTTCAGCACAACTTTTCGGCACTTTGGTTTTTTTACGACCTTTTCTGACTGCTTAGTCTATGCCATTCTGACGTGTTTAAGTAATGGGTGGTGAGGTCGTTTGGGTGATGGCTTATGAACAATGAAACACAGGGTCAATACCTCAGTAAGACATATGTTTTTCAATGTCGTGGTAAAATAGAAACCTGATCTGCAAACTGCATGGTGACTGGAAGCATAGATGACCTTTACATCTTTTTGGGGTGGGGGAGCTCGGTAATGGGGATAGACACATTAATGATGTGTTTAAACGTAATTGAATTCGATTCAGAGACACATTAATGATCTGTTTAAACATACTTGAATTCGATTTAGAGACACATTAATGATCTGTTTAAACGTACTTGAATTCGTTTCAGAGACACATTAATGATCAGTTTAAACGTACTTGAATTCGATTCAGAGACACATTAATGATCTATTTAAACGTACTTAAATTCGATTCAGAGACACATCAAGCGCTGATGAACAGAGCTATAGTGTTTGCTTATTTCTTCTGACGATTGTTTGTAGTTTAGTTTAGGTGCCATCTCCGCATTGAAGGTCGGCGGAAATGGATATCCAGTGTACTCTATTTCAATCGTGATGGTGAGGCTTGTTAAAGTCCATCTCCTGATGTTATCCACGCACGTAAAACGTTGTCTGCCTCGTGAACGCCTGCCTTCCACCCTACCCTCCAGTATGGTCTTCAACAAGGAGGTATGTCTTGTTATATGACCAAAATAACGTAACTGCCTAACCCTGATTTCAGTCATTAATTCTCTTTTCACCCCCAACTTTCCCAATGTCTCCTAATTTGTTTTCTTCTCTTTTCAAGAAATGCGACCCAATCTTCAATATATCCACATTTCGAAGGCTTCAATGCTCTTTTCCAACTTGTTATTTATTGTCCATGTTTATGTGCCATAAAGAAGTGACGAGTATACATAACACCTGACAATTCTCATTTTCAAATTCTGATTTGTTTGTTTGGATGTCAGAATGTGTTGCATGTTGTCGAATACCATCTTCGCCATTCCTATTTTCTTTCTTAATATTTTTTTTCAGTTGCTTTCTTTCGTTATTTTATGAACTAGATAGAAGAAGCTATGTACCTGTTTCAATGGTTGATCTTTTATTTTTATTTGCATACATAGTTTGTTGCCACTTTTCCAATTATCATAGACTTTGTTTTCTTTATGTTTATGTCTAATCCAAACTCTTGACTTATTTTGAATATTGGTGTCCCAAGCTCCTGTAATTCTTGCTCACCTTTTGCCATCACAACTGTATCATCCGCATATCTTCGATTATTCATTGCCACTCCAATGACAAGCCCTGGCATCCCCTCTATCTGTTTGAATATTTGTTCCGTGTAAATATTACAAAGACAAGTGGATAATACACATCATTGTTTCACTGCTATTTTCACATATATACTTGGGTAAAATAGCTTTCCTGATTTACTGTAGCAGTTTGTTTCCAGTACAGATTACTGAGTAGTCTTATGTTATTACCATCAAGACCTATTTCTTGGAGACTTTAAATTAATTTCTCAAATTGGACTCTGTCAAAAGTCTTCTGGTAGTCTAAAACAAATGTAATTGTCACTATATATTTCTATTTATTTCTCCGTCAAAGTTGGCAAACAGAAAATTGCTACCATTGTTCCATTAAACTTTCGAAAACCAAATTGTTCGTCTGAAACTTGCCTCTCTATTTTACCTTTTATTCTCTCTTGTGTGATCTTGAGTAGTATTTTAATTGTGTGACTCATTAGACTTATTGTTCTAAAGTCTAAACATTCTGTTGCCTAAGGTTTTTTATGGGATTGTTATAAACGTACGTGTTTTCTGGTCCGTTGGTAGGCCTCCAGTATTTTATATATCATTAAACAGATCAGTATGTATATATATACCAAATTCCTCTAGGGGATGTATCATTTTTTGTTTATGGAGCCCGGTCCTGTTTCTTTCCCTTTTCGCATAGATTTTATCACATTTTCGACCTCTGATCTGATGATGCGGGGTCCTTCATTATCATATGTTTATGGTTTGGCTCCGCGACTGTCTTGAAAACGTTTCATTGTATATTCCATCCATCTATTTGTTGTGTCACTCTCACCCATCAAAATGACACCATTCTTATATCGGATGCATTCCCCCCTCTTGGTTACCTGTGTCTTGTTTGTTGTTTTCTTTTTTGCTTTTCTCATTGCTCTGGTATTGTGTTTTAGTCCCATGTCTTCTATTTCCTTGCATTTTTCTTCAAACCACTGTTCTTTGGTCAGCCTGCGGATTGGGCAGCGCGTAAGCTGCAGCTGTAAGTGACGCATAGCTGACTGCTAGCGTCAGGGCCAGTAAGCCAGAGATGCCAAGACCCTTCTACATCTCCACGTGGTGATCCTTGATAACTGGTTACAACAGAGCAGAGTGGCTAAGGAGAAGGAAATGCTAACCCGGTACTAAAACAATGCTTGCTGAATTAGGATGTGTTGGACCAAAAGGTGCAAATATCGGAGTCAATCTGTAAACTACGACACAGCCCATTCCGTTCTCTGGACTACATTCTGCTACTTGGGCCCGTGTCAAGGTTTGGTAGCGGGAGATTGAGAATGAACGAAACCAAGCCAAGTCTGGAGATTGAACGTATCTCCTCGTGTAGTGATGAATATGCAGGAGTGTATTTAGCGTTCTTTCTATCTGTCATTTTAGTTAAGATGTCATCTGTAATCCATTCTTGGTTTTTCTGAAGTTCTTTATCTGGTACCGATTTATTTGCTACTTGGATACTGGTTTTCCATGAGGAGTATGTACTCCTTATGGATGAAGTCATCAAAGCCTGCAAGGAATGGACAAAAGTATGAAGTAGGGTACTGGAAGATGAGACCAAGTTACATATCGGAACTAGCATTTGCAGATGATGTGGCCCTGATCACGAAAACCGAAGCACATCTCCAGATCAACTTACAGTTCAGGGAAGAAGAGTTGAAGAAGAGAGAAATGCACATCAGCAACTCCAAAACAAAAACCATGGTGATCGCCAGAGATGAAAAGAGACATCAGATAACAATGGGAACACGAGCACCGGAGCAGGTCAGCAACTTTAAATATCAAGGAGTGGTAATAGACAGCAGGGGGGAGGGGGGATCAAAGAGGAGTTAACTGCACGAAGGGCAACAGCAGGTAGACTTTTCCAAGCAATAAACAGAGGTTTCCTCAGTAGAAGAGAAATAAGCAATTAAACAAAGATGGATGTATACCGCTCGACCTATGTGCCTGTCCTGACATATGGATGTGAGTCATGGGCAATGACTACAGCCCAAGAAAGGCAATTACAAACTTCAGAGATGAGATACCTAAGAAAGGCGGTTCAGGTGACGAAAAGGGACAAGATCCGTAACCAGACAATACGTAGCAATCTTGAAGTTCGACCCCTGCAGAAACGAGTGGAGCAGTTCCAACTACAGTGGTTTGGCCATGTCTATAGAATGGAAGAAGATCGGATACCAAAGCGGTCATGGGAGATAAAAAGTCAAGGACGCAGACCCCGAGGACGTCCCAAAGTACGTTGGGAAGACAAAAATACGACAGTCCCAAAGTGATAGAGGGCTGGATTGGAAAGAGACCAGGAAAAAAACGGCGGATAGAGCAGTGTGGCGTTCTCTTTGGCAAACCTCTACACCTCACGGTAGAAAAGGAGCGACTAAGTAAGTAAGTAGGATACTGGTTTTTATATGTTCCCATTTAGTGTGGATTCTCCTCTCTGTGTTTCACTGCTTTTCCTCTGATTGTAAGTTTTCATTCACGTTCTTTACTGCTACCTGGTACATTTGCCATATATTAAGTGTCTTTGTCTTTCTACTCTCTGTGGTATTGAGTTGTAGATGCACTTTCACACAAATTGGATTGTGGTCTGAATTGACGTCTGCTTCCGGGTATGTCTTGGTGTTTTTGACAAAATTTCCAAATCTGTGTCTGATTATAATAAAATCAATTTCATTTCTTGTCATATCACCTGGGTTTTTCCATATACATAATTGTCTAATATGGTGTTAATAAAAGTGTTACGAATACTAAGTTTGTTTTTCCTCGCAGAATTGTAAAAGTCTTTCTCCTCTTTCATTCTTTGTTCCAATTCCATATATACCCACGATGTGTTTATATTCCCCTTTTCCTACCTTAGCATTCATGTCACCGATAACAATTAGTACATCTGTTGAAGCCACTATATTAAGCAACTGCGTCACGTCTTCATAATATTTTTCTAATTGTTCTCCGCTGTAATCTGAAGTTGGTGCATATGTTTTTAAATGGACATATTAAATGGTCTGGCTCTGATTTTCAGTAGCATCATTCGACAGTTATGTGTCCAGTATCCACCTATGTATTTTTCTAATTCTTTCTTTAATAATACATCAACACCTCTTACGTGCTGTTCGCCTCCTGAATGTGTGACAATGCATTTATCTTTCTGTGTATACCCAGTATCTTTCTTTCTTTTTTCTGCAACAGCCAATATATCTATATCCATAGCAACTGCCTCTGTTTTCAGATTGTCCTGTTTTCCGCTTGGTGAAATGTACGGGCATTCCACGTTGCTGTTTTTAGTCCTCTTTTACGGCTATTCAGATGTTCTGAGACCTGTGCATCCAATGCTAACTACGGGTGGTGAGGTCCCTAGCTCTGAGGATTGTTTGAAGAGCTTTCTTTTAAGATGGCTACCCCACAGTCAACAGGCTATTGGCGTTTGTGAATTGCAGGATATTCCGGGAAGTAATCTGCCTTAGATGGATTATTCTGCATAGCATATCGTTTCTAATGGTATGCTTTCAGTGTAGCAGTGGCTTTAGTCTTATCAGCCACACACTAACCTTTCCAGAATACGAAGACAATGGACATAGTTTAAACCACACACGTTTACAAGACATTGAATAATCCACCATATTTTCCGAGTGTCATAAAAATATCACATGATTGAAGGCCTCACCTAATTTTATTATAAAATAAAACCGTGAAATTTGTCTCAACTTTGGATAGCGTATGCAGTACCATTTTTCAAATAGCTCAAGACGAATTGCTTTTTTTCAATGAACAAAATAATACTATGTAATAGAAAACACCAAGTCAAATTCTTGATTAACTTGATTTGTTATTTAAATATCGGTGCATTTTACATTATTCATTGGGGTGGAAGACTAACGTCTGATCAGGCAAAATATACTAATCAGAAATGTTAGTTAGGGTTAGGTAAAATATACTGATCAGACATGTTAGTTAGGGTTAGGTAAAATATACTGATCAGACATGTTAGTTAGGGTTAGGTAAAATATACTGATCAGACATGTTAGTTAGGGTTAGGTAAAATATACTGATCAGACATGTTAGTTAGGGTTAGGTAAAATATACTGATCAGACATGTTAGTTAGGGTTAGGTAAAATATACTGGCGAAGACCCTCACCTCGTAGCCCTTCCTGGAAACAGGCTGTTTTCATCGGCAGCCTGGCTAACAAGTTGAGGGATTGACTTCATCCCCGTAGTAGTGAGTAACACGCAGATGAAACCAAGCATATCCCAACCAGCTGGAAGACTCCCGTCCACCTTCATCAGCACGTTCGGGATGTCAGGAAAGCTACTGCAACCGACCACTAAACGTCCTTTGTGTGCGTTTGAAAGAACAACAACAAGATTATGACTTTTCCGAAACAGAGTGTAAGGTGGCTATACAAAGCAAGATGAAAATATTTTGATTTAGCGATAGATTTGTCTAGAGTGGCTTTATGGAGCATCAAAAGTACATTTTAGTTTAGCGATAGCTTTGTGTAGTGTGACTCTATAGAACATCACAACCATAATTTGGTTTAGCGATAGATTTGTGAAGCATTTAACCTACGACCCGTGGAGGCACAGAAAGCAGCCGCAGACAGAGAGGGGTGCGTAGATGTTGTAAAGGTGTCATCAGGGGTGCCCCAACGATCTCAAGAGGTCACGTGATGAACTGAACTCAACTGATTTTCTTCGTCTGATATTTCTTGTGCTATTTTCATTGTCTGATATTTCTTGTGCTATTTTCATTTTCTGATATTTCTTGTGCTATTTTCATTGTCTGATATTTCTTGTGCTATTTTCATTTTCTGATATTTCTTGTACTATTTTCATTGTCTGATGTTTCTTGTGCTGTTCTATGAAGAAGCATGGCAACGGCGGTGGATAAAAAGAGAAATGGAACCAAGTGGAGTTATGAAGGATGATAGTGACAACTGAATCATATTGCGTGTAGAAAGCAGTAGTACGTTTCTGTATTTTTTAATTAACTTTTTTGTTTTTGTTATGGGGTGCCTATTTATGCAAGTATACTCGATACTAGGTACTCAATTGGTATTCGAGAATGCACGAATAGGGCACTGTCAGTAACGAGAAACAAAAACGAATAAAGATGGTCGTGAATGAGGCTGGTAGTGTCTTCATGTCAAATATATTACAATTTGTAATCAGTCCCTGCAAAACGTCGGGTACAGGCTTCACGTAAAGCGAAAAGCTGCTGTGATGGCCGCTTCAGATTAGAGATAAAAGGGACATGCGTGAATATTACAGGCAGCAATTACTGATTAAAGGTATATGTGGCAGTTATAGGCTGCAGTTACAGGTGACTAGGAGTGATAATACCAATAAGATATAGAGAGAGACAGAATGACAGACAATCAGACATGCCAGATAGATAGATAGATTGATATATAGATAAATAAATAGATAGATAGATATATAGATAGAGAGAGATAGAAAGATAGATAGATAGATAGATAGATAGATAGATAGATAGATAGATAGATAGATAGATAGATAGATAGATAGATAGATATATAGATATATAGATAGAGAGAGATAGAAAGAAAGAGAGAGACAGAGAGAGAAAGAGAGCTTTTGACATCGTGACATTAAATATTGAAAGCAGAATTTGTACATACAAATAAGTGCAGGATTCTATGGAGAAACGTGATTGTTGACGCCAGTCGACACGTCATTTCGAGAAGAAGATGAATACGTGCATTTCCAGAGGAATTGACGTATATTCAGATCACGCACAGTTCAGGGTCACAAATAAAGCGTATTATAATTGCCATGTCTCAACTAGTCGATCAATGTCAACGTTTCTGAGTGTTTCATTCTGGCTACTAGACAACTGTGTACTTATAAAATGACTGCGATTCAGGGGACTCCATTCACAGCCTTTCAGCATCAGGGACCCATTAAAGTGATTATACACAGTCGGAATAGGTTTATCTGGTTGTGTTAATCAGTTTTTAGTCAGACATAGAAATCAAATATCTACAAAAAAGAAGAACACGGACAAGAAAATAGACCACTATTTTTCGCTGTTATTTCTTCTTCATTTTGTTTATGTCTGATATTTCTTCTCCTATTTTCCTTGACTGATATTTCTTCTGTAATTTTCTTTGATTTATATTTCTTCAGCCATTTTCCAAGCTGCGGAGACGAGATGTTTTAGAAAACACCTAAATATCACCTACAAAGACCGAATCACAAATGATGAGGTACGACGTAGAATCAAGAATGCAAGTAGACTGTACGACCACATCCTCACAATGATAAAAAGACGAAAGCTGATTTGGTATGACCACGTCTCAAGGTCCAATAGCCTTGTATATACGATACTCCAGAGCGCAGTACAAAGCTAGCGAAGTCGGAGGTCCGAAAAAACGATGGGAAGACAACATGCGTGAATGGATTAACCTACGACCCGTGGAGGCACAGAAAGCAACCGCAGACAGAGAGGGATGGCGTAGGATGGTGGAGGTGTCAGCAGGGGTGCCCCAACGGTCTCAAGAGGTCACGGGATGAGCTGAACGCAACTGATTTTCTTATCTGATATTTCTTGTGCTATTTTCCTTGTCTGATATTTCTTGTGCTATTTTCAATGTCTGATATTTCTTGTACTATTTTCCTTGCCTGATATTTCTTCTGATAATTTCCTCGTCTGATATTTCTTGTGCTATTGTCTTCGTCTGATATTTCTTGTGCTATTTTTATTATCTGATATTTCTTGTGCTGTTTTCATTATCTGAAATACTTTTGCTATTTTTATTGTCTGATATATTTTGTGTTATTTTTCTCGTCTGATATTTTTTGATATTTTTGCACCCGATCCAAGCAGGATGCAAATGTTTTAATCGATAAAAGCACTTCGATTGTGCACATTATAGAAGACAGTAATGTAATAAATGTGAATTTAAAATAAAAGTGACTTGCGCCTAAATTCTATTATAGTGAAGGAAAGTGCGCACGTCAGTCTCACTTTCTCGTCAACTATCCTGATTAACTGGTAAGACATAATCAAGACGTCCAGTTTTGTCTATGGAATGGAAGTGTACTAGACATCAACAATTCGTGACCGAAATTCATATGAGTAATGCAGGGGACAGCGTGGGCTAGTGCTTAAGTGACACGGCTCACAACCCGAAGGTGCTGAGTTCGCTTCCCATCACAACACCGGCCGTTTCTCCGGGTAAGCAAACCCTTGGAAAATGCAAGATGAAGCAGACCCTTACATAAAAATGTACGCCGAAGCGGGATGCACTGGACTGACAGGCGCAAAATATAACATAATTTAACGCATACCGTCTTGGAAAATAGCAAAATAAAGGCGTAAGACAAAAAAATATATCAGGAATACTTCATGAGAATGCGCAAATCTCTCAATGACCATCGATTACTCGAAAAGAAAGTACATAACTGCGCATACTTGTTTATTGACAATTAGTACCGACATGACACGAAATGAAACATAGATTGTTATTTTTTGTGAACAATAGTGTTTACCGGAACATATACCAGAAACTAACAATTCCCATCCACCTTCTTGTTCGTGCGCTTTCAGACGTCAGCTTGAATGTCTCTAAAGAAATCAGTGGTCCTCATGATGTTATCGGGATCTCCATAGAGCTTGTCTTGGAGGGCAACAAGAGTTGGTCTAATGTGCCTGTTCTGAAACCCGTATGCTAGACACTTCTGCAGCAGTTGTTCAACAGTCCTTTTTTCAGTGTCGCAGACAATCATTTGCATGCTATTTTTTTAACTTGTTGAATAAATGGTATCGTAACCTGTTATGGCCTGTGCGGGGTCTTTAAATCCCCACCTGTTCGGCCTTGGTTAGTTTGTAGAAAGTGCCTTTTTGTTTTATGTTCTGGAAGATTCGATAACCATTCGTTCTTGCATCTGATCTTGATAAACCTCCTGACCTCTTCATAAGTTATACATAAATTGGTTGAGGCAGCGTTCTGACTTCACTAGACAGTAGGCTAGAAGAGATACCTAAATTGGTTGAGGCAACTTTCTGACTTCACTAGACAGTAGGCTAGTAGGGATACCTAACTTGGTTGAGGCAGCGTTCTGACTTCACTAGACAGTAGGCCAGCCTCCTGATTGCCAAATGTCTTGCAATGAGAAAAAATCTACTGAATCACATGTTTCCTGAATATGTAACATCGCAGTTTAGAGAGTAGCTCCCAGAGTTTTTTTTTCTATCCCATTTATTTCGGCTTCCAAGTGATGCTACCACTCATAGTGTGTCTGTGAAAAGTACCACGTGTTTCTTGTGATAGTGGTTGTCTGTGTTTTCATTCATGATAAGTACTTCTGCTGCAGTTTTCAAGGTCTCTGCCTTTGTTCTGAAGTCACTTGAAAATGTTCCAATTGCCACTGAAAACTTTCATTCATTGTTGTTACTTATGTTCATAAAGATTCCACCCCCTTCAATCTCCGTTGCATTTATTGCTGACCAATCTGTATCTACCTGGGTCATTTATTTCGGAGGTAGTGTATCTCTATGTATTTTGGAGTTATGGGTTATCTGTCTGTCTGCTGGCTGTTCTTATTCACACCATCTAACATATCTTGGAAGCGATCTTTTCTCCAGCTGTCAAGTCGAAAAACATTCATAATTTTAGCGAACAGTCACTAATTGTCCCATCCAAAATGCAGAAAAATAATGTAGATTATAGGGTGGCTGTGGCATCTGATTTTCGCTTCCTTTTTTGGGGTTACCTGGTTTACTATCCCACTGCCAATCATATTATCTTAGAAAGACTGCACCAATGTAGCCAGATTCCAGCGCCACTGCTCGGTTGGCGGAAACAAGTCTTGGTCAGCTCTCGTTCACTCACCCTTCTTCTTCCTCTTCTTCGTCCTCTTCTTCTTCATCTTCTGCAGTGGTCCTGTAATGCTGGATCGTAGTGTACAGCGACGCTGCGATATCTGCGTATTTCAGTCCGACACATCCGATTTCAGCACGGCGTTTTGGGGACTTTCATTATCTTCTTTCTTCTATTCGTATCTCTTAGCCAAGGTGCATAGTTGCAGTCTGTTTCGATGAGAGCCACTTGGAGGTGAAATAGGGTTTTGGTCAGTTATGTTTCACTGAACCTGATTCACAGTCGGCTATCAGTGGCCGACTTCTCTCAGCTCATTCACTAGTGCAGCATCTTCGGCCCCAAATAAATAATTGAGCTCGACCTGACAATTTCAACATACTAACACAACAGTCAAATATACCGCACGAACACCAACACTAAGCATAAACACCTGTTTATGCCCATTCATTCCTGGCCTGGCAAAATTTAAGTTCCCATAACCAAGTAGGTAGTCTAGGCCAGAAGTTTTCATATACGCTGAGAGAGGGGACACTAGACTGAATAGAAATACCCCAGAGGTGTTTGGTTGTTAAACTGTAGCACCTACCGATATTTTAGTTTACACTTTAAAGTTTGGAAAATGAAAATCAATTGTGGGGTACCGGGGGCAAAACAAGATCAATATTAGTAACACTGAAACCTGCCATTCATGTCGTATTATGTGACTTAGGAAAATATTTACTAACTACCCCAACTTGTTTACATTTTAAGCTTAACGAAAATGACAAGAACATCACTATATTAAAGAGAATAGGAAGACCAAGTCAAGTCAAGGGCAACTAAAACCTTCTCTTCTGATTAACACATTTGACCTGTATTTCATTCCCGTCCATCCAGCACAGACAATTAATTCGAGAGAAATAGGAGGCCATGACGTGTATCTGCCCACATCCACAAGTGAAAAGCTGAGTCGTCGAAACGTTAATCTAAAAAAGACGGTAATTTTGGCTGAAGCAACCTGCCCCCTGATTCATTGACACCAAGAAGCGGTATTGATCTCTCTAAACTGAGATGAGGATTATGTAGAATTATAGAGCAGGCATGCACATAAATGTGTGTAATCGTTTATTTGATATCGATCTAACAAGGTTAAGGCCTTCATTCTTCGGGGCAACGACAGGCGGTAATCAAAGCGGGATGTATGTAGGTTGGGTTATCTTAGCTGGGTGTATGCAGATTGGGTTATCTTAGCTTGGTGTATGCAGGTTGGGTTATCTTAGGTGGGTGTATATAGGTTGGGAGATCTTAGCTGGGTGCATGTAGGTTGGGTGATCTTAGCTGGGTGTGTGTAGGTTGGGTGATCTTAGCTCGGTGTATGTAGGTTGGGTGATCTTAGCTGGGTGTATATAGGTTTGGTGATCTTAGGTGGGTGTATATAGGTTGGGAGATCTTAGCTGGGTGCATGTAGGTTGGGTGATCTTAGCTGGGTGTGTGTAGGTTGGGTGATCTTAGCTGGGTGTATGTAGGTTGGGTGATCTTAGCTGGGTGTATATAGGTTTGGTGATCTTAACTGGGTATATGTACGTTGGGTGATCTTATCTGGGTGTATGTAGGTTGGGTGATCTTAGCTGGGTGTATGTAAGTTTGGTGAACTTAGCTGGGTGTATGTAAGTTTGGTGATCTTAGCTGGGTGTATGTAGGTTAGGTGATTTTAGCTGGGCGTATGTAAGCTTGGTGATCTTAGCTGGGTGTATGTAGGTTTGGTGATCTTAGCTGGGTGTATGTATATTTGGTGATCTTAGCTGGGTGTATGTAGGTTAGGTGATTTTAGCTGGGCGTATGTAAGCTTGGTGATCTTAGCTGCGTGTATGTAGGTTTGGTGATCTTATCTGGGTGTATGTATGTTTGGTGATCTTAGCTGGGTGTATGTAGGCTGGCTATAACCACTTGCAGGATAAGGCTAGTATACTAGCACTACACCATTAAAGTGACATAGAGGTTAGTTTGCTTGATTTTGGTAGCAGTGCACGACGATTTGATTCTCCGTTTCGACAGACTCAAATTTACCAAGATACATAAACGGGTATATTGCTTACTGTTAAGGAAGACAAGATGGTAATGAAAGAAACTGGCTATCCCACCTCACAAAAGAAAGATAAGACTCGGTACAGTTAAAGAAGACACAAATGTTGATGAGAGGTACTGGTTACCCCACCTCACAAACGATAAGACTTGGTACAGTGAAATTCAACACATCATCCGAGACGGCAGTATAAATTACCGCTACTGATTGTTTATACCAAGCGTTAAACTGTCACGGGAAATGATATCTACTTTATGTAGTTTTGGTACATTCTAGATGCATCGATACTTTGCCGAGTAATTATTCACGCTTGCATGACTCTGTCATCTACGCGGTATAATTTATAGACCCTTCTGTCTCACACACATCAGGCTTATGTACCCCTTTCAGTCTCACACACATCAGGCTTATCTACCCCTTTCAGTCTCACACACATCAGGCTTATCTACCCCTTTCAGTCTCACACACATCAGGCTTATCTACCCCTTTCAGTAAACTTTGACTCTTGTAGCACTTCGCACTGTCAAGAGTCTTTGACTCTCATCGATCGGACCGGACTGTTGTCTCTTACTTCCTGCTCTCAGAACAGCAATAGTGCAATTGAATTCTGCTGATAACAGTTGTTGAAAACAGTTGTTGAAAACAGTTGCTGATAAAAGTTGCTGATAACAATTACTGATAACAGCTGCTGATAACAATTACTGATAACAGTTGCTGATAAAAGTTGCTGATAACAATTACTGATAACAGTTGCTGATAACAATTACTGATAACAGTTGCTGATAACAATTACTGATAACAGTTGCTGATAAAAGTTGCTGATAACAATTACTGATAACAGCTGCTGATAACAATTACTGATAACAGTTGCTGATAAAAGTTGCTGATAACAATTACTGATAACAGTTGCTGATAACAATTACTGATAACAGTTGCTGATAACAATTACTGATAACAGTTGCTGATAACAATTACTGATAACAGTTGCTGATAAAAGTTGCTGATAACAGTTGCTGATAAAAGTTGCGGATGACAAATAATTATAACAGTTGCTGATAATTCTCTTCTATATACTTCGGTTCTCACCATCTCTCTTGTATAAAATATTAATTTCCCATCATCTTGTTTTATTCTGTAGACCTTTGATCAACTCTCTCTTATTCTCTTTATCTAATCATTTATCTTTTATATTCTTCGTTTATTATGATTTCTTTACTACGCTCTTCATCTCTCACCTACTCTCGGCTATTTTTCTGATCAGTATCATCTCATTTCGCTTCATATCTTACCCTCAGATAATGTCGCTTCTATATTCTTTCTCTCAAACCATCTCTCTTCCATACTGAAGATTTCATACCATCTCTCGTCTATGCTTTTCCTGCATCATCGCCTCTCTTCCATTATCTTCTTCTCTTACCCTCCCTCTTCCATGTTCTTAATTACTTACCCCTTATCTCTTCTTTCCTTTCTTACTGACATCTAATTTTTCTACATTTATTCATCTACTCATTTCTCGCATTCCCAAACATATGAATATACTTAATGCCTTTATTTCCAGTTTCTCACATTAAAATATCAGGGCTCACTTGTCTGTCTACCCATCTGTAAATTGGTATCTGACATACAGCTACCTTATTCCGAGCCAGCAAGTAAAGTAAACTTTCACTTCACCTCATAAGAAAGGCTTAGATCTAATGTTATGATTTCCTTAACACTTGATCCTCACCAACAGTTTCTGAAATTAAAAACTACCTAAACCTCTTAATAGGTAACTTAATAACCCATCTCTCATACAACACGCCCCTGTAGCACTGCCATATATTTTGTTACAACAAAGACTCATATTACATATTTCCCCCCTAACGAGATTAGTCCGTTTTTATTTTCCGCGGCAAAGATCAAAGGTGATCTTGCCTATTGATAATCTTGTATTTAAATATCTGTGGAGAAGTAAGTGAAGTGATGTTTGGGAAGCCATTCTTACCTTTTTTCACTGGCGCAGAAAGAGACGGCTTGTCTGGAGTATTGTGTATTTTATGATTATTTCCAAGACAAATGGTTGCTTAGCAAATGGGCCAAACACGACATATGGAGGGCTGCGTTTTCGTTAAATACCAGGGAGTAATAAATGAATGAATCGAAGAGAGACAGATTGAGAGAAAGTACCAAGGAGTAGTGAATGTATGGATTGAAGAGAGACAGATTGAGGGAAAATACCAAAGAGTGGTGAATGAATGGATTGAAGAGACACAGATTGAAGAAAAATACCAGAAAGTAGTGAATGCATGAATTGAAGAGAGACAGATTGAGGAAAAATGACAGAGAGTGGTGAATGAATGGATTGAAGAGAGACATATTGAGGGAAAATACTAGAGAGTAGTGTATGCATAGATTAAAAAGAGACAGATGGAGGAAAAATGCAAGAGAGTGGTGAATGAATGGATTGTAGAGAGATAGATTGAGGAAAACTACCAGAATTGAGAGAATATGACTGCTACTTACTGAAAATTTTTTTTTTATATTTAAAAAATAAAAAATAAAAAATAAAACAAAGACTGCAGTTTTAAATCTGAGAAAAATGCAGACTATGACCAAATCTGCTAAAATAGTGGTTATAGTCAGAAACTAGGAAACACGTAGGTAAACTAATGTAAAAGTAAAACTTCAGGTGACGAAGCTGATATAAATAATATGAACGACACTGAACAGAAGTGACATTTAGAACACTCAAGAACAAAATAAAGAAAAGAATAGGTATAACGCACATTTTATTTTTCTACCGTTATAACTTACTTAATTTAACTTAAAGTCTTTATACTGCTATAGAAGACTCTGCATAGTCTGTATACAACCAGTTCCATTTACATTACAATGACAAGGTATCCATCAAAAGAAAAAAGAAAAGCACACACACACACGCACACCAAATTATAGGAAATGAAACGACGTTAAAATAACAAGGTCTGGTTGTTGTTGCTGTTATAACTGAATGTTCACAATGAGTAAGATTGCTCGTTTGTACGTCTTGAAAAGGACGTTGTTAACCCGTTCCAACAGTTTGAGCTGTTGTCTGGGTGGGCAATGGTTAAACTGTTGGCTGGGTGGGCAAGAGTTAAATTGTTGACTAGACTGGAAAGCATTAAAATGTCAGCTGGCTGACAAGAGTTAAATTGTTGACTGGACTGGAAAGCGTTAAAATGTTTCTTGGCGGGCAAGAGTTAAATTGTTGACTAGACTGGAAAGCGTTAAAATGTTGACTGGCAGGCAAGAGTTAAATTGTTGACTGGACTGGAAAGCGTTAAAATGTTTCTTGGCGGGCAAAAGTTAAATTGTTGACTAGACTGGAAAGCGTTAAAATGTTGGCTGGCGGGCAAGAGTTAAACTGTAGACTGGACTGGAAAGGGTAAAATGATGAGTTGCCGTATCTTTCATCCCATCCGAGCTCGTTGATAAAGGTGGACCGGAGTAATACTGGTGGTTGTGCTATGATCGACTTCATCTGCGTGTCGCTCACTACTATGAGGATCGCGTCGATTTATCACCTCCTTTACCAGGCTGCCATGAAAACAGTCCGTTGTCAAGGAGATCTGCGTGGAAGTGAAGTTGAAGTCTTGGCCAGTATGTTTTACCTGACCTAGACTAACGTGTCCGATACGTATGTTTTACCAGACCCAGACTAAAATCGCTCGATCAATATGTTTTATCTGACCCAGACTAACATGTTCGATAAGTATGTTTTACCTGACCCAGACTAACATTGCCCGACCAGTATGTTTTACCTGACCCAGACTAACATTGCCCGACCAGTATGTCTTACCTGACCCTGACTAACATTGTCTCAGTATGTTTTATCTGACCCAGACTAACATTTCCCGACCAGTTTGTTTTACCTGACCCAGACTAACATGTTCGATCAGTATGTTGTTCCTTACCCAGACTAACATTGCTCGATCAGTATGTTTTACCTGAGTCAGACTAACATGTCCGATAAAAATGTTTTAGCTGACCCGACGTTCGTCTTTTCTCCCGAACTAGAATTAAAGGCAGACAAAATTGTGAAAATTGAAAGAAGGTGAATATATGTAGTACCTTGTGATGTTTATATGTGTTAATAGAGTATTGTGTGTGGAAATACATCACAGTCAGCCGAGCTCAGTTGTAGAGGTGGTACCTGAACTGAACTGAAAGTGCGACACGGACGCGTTCAGTCCTCCTGTTTAACATTTACACAGAACACATTATTGCACGGGTAGAAACAATGCCAGGAATCGTTATCGATGGCGTATCAATAAATACTATTAGATGTGCAGATGACACAGTTCTGATGGGTGAAAGCGAGTACGTACTACAGGCATTAAGAAAGTCACAAACGTCAGAGATATGGATTGGACATTAACAATGAGAATACAGAAACCATGATATTTAGCACAAAGCTTACTCGAAATCTACACAGCAGATACAAATAGAAACCCAAATACTGGAACATGTCAAGAGCTACTTCTTTCTTCGAAATGGAATAACACAAAGGGAAGATGTACATCAGGAAGAGAATATGGAAAGAAGAATATGTTTTCATGAGAATGACTCATGTATTGATGTCCAAGCAAGTCACACACAAATCAAAAATAAGAGTAATTAAGTGTTACTGATGGGCGTAGAAACATGGACAATAAACAAATGATTGAAGAAGCGAGTTGATTTCTTTCAAATGTGGATGTACATACGAATGGAACTCATCTCATGGAAGGAAAGAAAAGAAATTAGGAAGTCTTTGTTAAATTAGAGGAGCAAAGATAATTGATGAACCAAATCAGAATCCGACAGTAAGGATATTTTGGTCACATAAAAATACAAACCTACAGCAACAAGGCAGAGATAGATATGCACTTAAAGCAATAAGAACAATGACAAGGGAGTTCCGTCCGGTTCCACATGTCATTAATGACAAAGAGGATAACACATTAACAGATACCAAAGACATACTGAATAGATGGAGAGAGTACTGCAGAACCATGTATGGAGATAGCACAAAGCGCTCAGTTACAATCCTACCGAAGGATGAGAAAGAACCTGAACCAACATTGGAAGAAGTACGCTCTGTAATTAAAAGCCTGAAAAAGGGAAAGTCCCCAGGATGCGATGATATCCCAGCAGAGCTATTAGAAGCAGGAGGGGAGGCATGTGCTCTAGTCTAGCACAAGCTGTGTAAACAGATATGGCACAGTGCAGAGTGGCCAGAAGCATGGAAGAAATCAATTTATATTCCCCTCCCCAAAAATGCAACCTGAAGCTGTGCACGAACTACCGAACTATCGCGCTGATCTTCCACGCTAGCAATATACTCTTGCGAATGCTATTAAGAAGGATAGAGAAAAGGTTTTAATATGAAATTCACGTAGTCCAGGCAGGTTTTAGGAAAGACAGAGGGACCCGGGACCACATATTCAATTTAAGGAATATCTATGAAAAATGTAGAGAGTTTAATGTAGACCTGTACACATGTTTCATTGATTACACTAAGGTCTTCGACACGGTAAAACATCCAAATCTATGGAGAATCATGAAGGAAATGGGGTTTCCTTTGCATATAGTCCATCTCATTGAAACATTGTACCAAGATCAACAAGCCGCTGTTCGAGTATCTGGGCAAACATCAGATTGGTTTGCAGTACAAACGGGAGTCCGGCAGGGATGTATTTTCTCACCTTATCTGTACAACATATATGCGAAATGTAAAATGAGAAATGTTCGAGAATATGCGAACATTTACATTTTCTACCCATTTACGACTGGGGGGGGGGGGGGGGGGGTACGAGATTCCAGAGTTACGATACGCAGATGACACAGTGATACTATCAAGAAGGGCATAAGGGCTAGAGCAGCTACTTTCAGCCGTTAATGGACATAGTAAAGATCAAAATCTGTTCATAAACATAAATTAAACAAAGATAATGACCACCGATAAAACACAATGTCAGCATAAATTTACAGTGGGTGGTGAGGAAATAGATCAGGTCACACATTTTGAATATCTGGGCTCCAGAATCGACAAAAATGGTGACTGCTTGAAAGAAATCAGAAGAAGACTAGCTATGGCAATGCAGAGACTGAACAGCCTGAAGAAATTATGGCAGGGGACCAACAAAATGATAAAAGTAAAAGTCTTGAGAGCCTGTGTTTTTCCTGTGGCAGCTTATGGCTGTGAATCATGGACGATTATCAAAACTTCTAGACAAAGAATCGAATCCTTCGAGTCAAAATGTTACAGAAAGATTCTCAGAATACCCTGGACAGAGAAAAAAAAACAAAAGTAGACATTCGACAAGAGTTGAGCATAGAGGAGAACTGGTTTATCAATTCCATTTTGGATAGAAAATGCAAATACTGTGGTCACATCAAGAGATACAACGGTCTTGAGAGAACGGCGAGAAAAGGTATGGTGCCAGGCAAAAAGAGGAAGGGGTAGACCAAGAAGACGATGGCACCAAGATATCCATGAATGCCTGAGTATGACAGTGGCGGAGGCTGATATTTTGGCAAGGGAACGACGTTCTACAAAGGACATGCTACATGATGATGACGAAAAATACAAATCAATTTTCTGGAAACGGATACTAGAAGGAAATGTGAAAGGCAAACGTGGGAAAAGAAAACAATGCAATAATGAGAAGGACAACATCAACATATGGACAGGGAAAATCTGGCAAGTTGTGATATCAAGACAAGATTCAGAGATCGTAACATATATATGTCAGGCGACCATCGTATGTGAATATAACACTAGAATTTTGCTGAACTGGTAACAGTAATGAACTAAGTCCAACAGAACATTGCATTTCACACTAAAGAAGCATTCTACAGAATGTACGAGTTTGTACGAATTTCCAAACTGCATTAGCGTACTCAAGGTAACGATAATCCCGTATCGGACACTGATGTCGGGGAAAGGTACTAAGCCTCAGTCTTTAAACAACATGGTGATCAGTTTCCTGATGACTTTTTTGGTCCTTAATAGTAAGCGAGTTAACCATTTACAGCTGGGTTGACTGAAGTTTATTAATACGATTGGGTGAGGAGGGAGAGGGTCCTAAACTTGGTACTGTGAGAAATAACCTCTCTACAACGTCACTACTCAGACGCTCATTCATGTTTGTGTATACTTGTATCAGCGACGTATCCTGGATTCTGAGTCGTTGCAATCATAAGTCATCATGGAATAGAAAGAAAAGCAGACTTGATGATACAATTTCAATTAGTCACACTTTCCACACACTCTTTTTATTTATAGTTTAACTCTTAAGTGTGGATCTTCTTTGTTCTAGAACTAATCATTTGCCCCCATCTTAAAATGGATTTTCTTTCTATAGACATCGTTGAAAGGTGGCTCTGTCCTTGGGAGTTTCTAATGGATGTTTGTATGCGATTTGAAGCAGAAAAATAACGCTCCACTCCAGTGATGACAATGGTGCAGGAGCGAATGGGCATATAAAATAGTAAACCTCTAGTCAGAACACTACTGCGGTCAACTCCTTCTGTTCATATAAGACGAAAGGATGTCCTGTAGCTGACTTCATAATATTTTTGGCATTTAGAAACACGAGACTTTACAGCTCAATACAATTATTAAACAAATTGGAACTCTACACTCACAAATGTGACAGCGACCGGTTATGCTTCTATAGCGCTCTATAAATATGATGCGCATTTTTGTCTTCACTTCTGAGTGGGGATACATTCTGATAGCAGAAAATGGAAACCTGCCCAGCAAAAATGTCACCAGAGTAATGAGAATGACAAAAATGTTGGTAGCGAAACTCACAAAAATAGCTCTTGGGACGCTAGTCTAAACAATTGTAAAAAAGTTTATTGTAGAAGGATGACAATTATAGCGTACCTGGTGTCGAAGAGAATCAATACACAAACAGCTTTTACACTGAAGATACGTTGTTGAGGCTGTTTGTAGCTACTCGTGCCTAGGGAAGTTAGCGTTTGACACCGTATATTTAGTAGCGGGTTACGGTGGCTCTTCTTTCATCTCGAGGCGGGTGCGAATATTAATCAGGACCAAGTGAAGCATATTGAAAAAGACATCTGGGATCAAGATGCTGAGCAGCGCATGAGCAGTGGTCAGCGACCCATAGCTGACTGCTAGCGTTAGGGCCAGCGAACCAGAGCTGCCAAGACCCTTCTACACCTCCACGCGGTGATCCTGGATAACAGGCTGCAGCAGGGCAGACTGGCTAAGGAGAAGGGATCGAAGAGGGAATGCTAACCCGGTACTCAAAGAATGCTTGCTGAAGTCGGATGTGTTGGACCGAAAGGTGCAAATATTGCAGTCAAGCTGTAAACTACGACACAACGCATTCCGTTCTCTGGACTATATTCTGATACTTAAGCCCTTTCAGGGTTTGGTAGCGGGAGATTGAGAACGAACGCAGAAGAAGGAGAAGAAGAACAAGACATCTCCAGCAGGCGAAAAGAATGAGCCGACAGCAGTCAGAAACTCATAGCCGACTGCTTGTATCAGTGTTAATTAATCATGGCTGATGAAGAACTTATTTCGCCTCGAAATGGCTCTAACAACAGACTGCACACATGCTGCCTGGCTGAGGGATGGAAGAGTGAAGGCAAACCAAGTTCCAAACAATGGCGTGCTAAAATCGCATGTGTCGGACTGAAAGGCGCAGATATCGTAGTCTGGCTGTAAACTACGACACAACGCTTAAAAATAATAACAACAATAGGAAGAAGAAAAAGGAGACTTCATCTCACGTCCTCCTTCCTGCTCCTGGAAACAGGCTGTGACACAGCAGTCAGGTCCCAAGGTCTATAGCTCACTGTAATCCCCAGATAGAGGAGCTTACTGAGAAGTCACTTTTTGAGCCACAGTCATGAGGGCCCGGATATATATTCATAAGTACGCTTCGAGAAGGCACCTGCAGACATGTTATAGCATATCACATACCTCTTGTAGGAAGTCCTCTATCCGTTAGCTGTCTGTTAGCTCCACTGGGTCAGTGTTTCTTTCCTGGTAAGTATTGACGAGGAACAAGATTGCACAGATTGACACACGTGACAACTGTTGTGTTAGATTGCAGTAGAGTATAGTAGTTTATTACAGGTGCGAAGTTTACAAATGACTGATGGCTAATGAAATTAGTTTTTATTTATATTTAGAAAATAAACATGGACTGAAATAGTTAAAGAAGCTACACTCCCAATAGATTTCGAAGAGAATAGAAAGTACAACAGATGTTACATCAAAATAAATATGTTGTTTGTTTGCTTGATTTTATCGGTAGACACTAATATAACCTACAGGACTGTGATACGAAGGATTTAGAAAATCGAAAGTAACAACAACACCAATTTGTGTTAGGTCTCCTTTATAGTGTCGGATTAGGGCACTGGCCAAGGTACAGCAACGGCAATTTGCACCTGATGAGAAAGGATGCCAGAGCAGTCAAGGTCACAAGACCTATGACATAAACATACGGGAAAAAATGTTATGGTTTACAATGAAAACTCAACACAAACAAGTATTAAATAAACGCCAGCAGGGAGCTACAGCAAGAAGTGACCCAAAATGAAGTAATTATTTTAAAGAAACCCCGAGGCATGGATTGAATATACCCCGGGGGGGGGGGGAGGGTGGACGAGGGGAGGTGGACACTTGTGTCACAGAAAAGACGCTGCACCTTCATCAGCTGGTGCGACTACACAATGATATGAGCATCTTCAGTTCAGTTCAGTTCATCCCGTAACCCATCAGGTCGTTGGGGCACACATGAAGACACTCCCAAAATCCCACGCCATCCCTCTCTGTCTGTCGCCGCCTGACGTATCTCACCGGGACGAAGGCCTGACCACTCAGTGATGTTGTCCACCCATCTCTTCCTTGGACGTCCTTGCCCTCTCTGTCCCGGTACGAACCAAAAGAGTATCGAGTTGGTTATTCCGTTGGACCTCGCGACGTGCCCGCACCAGGCAATATTTCGTCTTTTGATAGCTGTGAACAGATCTTAAAATGGACTAATAGCGTCTTCAACTCTCTGACGGATTTCTACGTTTGTGACACGATCTTTATATGTAACATTTAGGCGTTTTCTATAGCACCTCATTTCCATTGCATGTACCCTGCCCTGGATATCTACTGTAATGGTCCAGGTCTAGCAGGCATACCGAAACATTGATAGCACCAAAGAGCGCATTAGTCTGACTTTTATGCCGAGGGCGAGCCGCTTGTCGTGCCATATAGGTTTCAGCCTAGTCAGCGCCGCTGTTGTTTGTGCTATTCTTGCAATGACCTCTGGCTTCGAACCCTCTTCGCTGATCAATGATCCCAGATATTTGAAACGTTTTACCACCTCAAGTTCCTGCCCATTCGCCTCTATTACAAATTGAAACCATGCTACGTTATTGGTCATGAGCTTTGTTTTATCTGCATTTATTTCTATAACAAAACTCAGGGCCGTTCTATCCAATCTACCAATCAACTCCTGGAGTTCCCTTTCTGTGCAAGTAAATACATCAATATCATCAGCAAAGCGGAAGTTTGTGATAAGCCTGTCACCTATTTTAACCGTACCAACATGTCCTTTTAAGGTCGTCTCCATTATTCTCTCCAAGAATATATTGAAGAGTGTGGGGGAGAGTATATATCCATATCGCACACCGACCGTCGTACGGAACCAATCGCCTAGCGTTCCCTCTACTGAGACTGCGCTTGTCGCCTGCTCATAAGGGTTTGCAATTACCCTCACAATATCACTGTTGAACTTATAATGCCTCATTGTTGACCATAGCGCCGCATGCCACACTCTGTCAAACGCCTTTCTAAAGTCAATGAAGGCATGGTAGAGTTGTTGATGATACTTCTCATTCAGTAGCCGAAGATTAAATATCTGCTCGATGGTACTCCTTCCCGATCGAAAGCCCGCTTGTTCTTCGGCAATGATATTCTCCGCCTGTGGATGCAGTCTGTTAAGTATGATTCTGAAGAGAACTTTACTTGGATGACTTATCAGACTGATTGTTCGATAGTTCTGACACATATTTAGGTTTCCTGATTTAGGCAGTGGTATAATGACTGATTTTGTCTAGCAGGTGGGCCACTCTCCTGTCTGCCAAATTCTATTGCAGATGTAAGTCAGCGTATCAATTGTTGCCTCACCTCCCACTTGTAGGAGCTCTGCTGGAATATTATCCACACCTTCAGCTTTCCCTCTCTTCAGCATTTGCACGGCTGCATATACTTCTTCTCTTGTTATCGTTTGATTTTCCTCTAACTTCAGGAGACATTGCATTGGTTGGGACACCTCGACCTTCATGCTTATATAGCTCCGAACAGTACTATGTCCAGCGCTCACGAATGTCTTGAGCTTCTGTGAGACATTTCCCACTCTTGTCCTGAATCGTTGTATTTCGACTTTGTTCAGGTCTTACTAAGTCCTTGACTAATTTATATGCTCCCTTGGCATCATGTCTCCCCAGATTTTGTTCGATATCTGCACACTGAGCCGTTGTCCATTCCACCTTGGCCTGTTTTATCTTGGTCTTTATGTTTCCATTTATCTCTCTATATCGCTGAATCCCATCTAGTGTTTTCTTCGCTCTCTTCATTTGTCGTCTCTTGTCACATAAATACAGAATTTCACTCGTGATCCATGCTTTCTTCTTAATCCTGCCCCTACATAGAACCTCAGATGCCGTGGATATTAATGCCGAATTCAAGGCTTCAGTCATATGAGCGTCTATGACAAATAAAAGGAACAGAAAGTGTAACAGGAGGTTACTGGAGCAGGAGTGAGAATTGTGCGATTAGACCATGTTATGAGCGTCTAGGACAAAGAAAATGAACAGAAAGTGTAACAGGGGGTTACTGGAGAAATAGAATTCTGCGACTACACAATGATATGAGCGTCTAGGACAAAGATAATGAGCAGAAAGTGCAACAGGGGGTTCCTGGAGCAGGAGTGAAAATTAATGAACGATAAAAAGCAGAAGAGTCCGTTTTCTGCAGAGAACATCAATAAATGTGAGCAATGAAGATGAAGAGGAAGTGCAGAATTACGGGATAGATGATAACGACTTTGACGAAGACACTTCAAAAAGAAAGACGGAAATGAAATGAGCAGTGATTGTGCGTCTGAAACTGGATAAGATTGAGGGGTCCCGCTGTCTGGAGACAACCACACTCACATAGGATGTGAGGGACACGAGTGGGGAGTAAAGTATCTGTCACGATTTAACTCGAACATCCTTTCGCCGATGTGGTTTGTACCAGTAGTTGACCTCAGTCTGCCAATCGATACGACCGCCTATTGAAACTCATCACGTAATTTTCACAACGAGGCTCCTTTAGAATTTCCTAACAATGATATTGTTCTGATCAAGTAGAAGGAATGTCCGATGAGAGTAGTTTTTCTTTAATCAGATTTCCTATTATTAGAGTGATAAAGGATAGGGAAGTACGTCTGCCCTTATGCATAGTGTTCGTGGACTGAAAAAGCCTTCGATAGCATTGACATGACTGCAGTATTTAATGTCGTACGAAATAGAGGCATTGAGGAACAGTATGCGGTGTAATAGCACATATAAAAGTGGGCTGCTCTACCAATATCACCCTCTCTTTTACCGGCCAGTTAACTCATACATTCAACATGGTAAACAACAGGAGGATACAATCTCTTCCAAACTTTTCACTACAGCCATTGGGGATGTCTTTCGCACAGTAGATTGTGATGATACGGATATTAACATAGACAGGGACATGCTGAACCACCTCTTATTTGCGGATGACATAATACATGTTGAACAGGCTCTGTACCTTCCAGGGCATGTGGATTGGAATTACACTCGCCAAACCGTGACTGCGGCTCAAAGAAATACTTCTCAGTCAACTTATCCCTCTGGGGATTACAGTCAGATCTATACCTTGTGGCCTGACTGCTGTGCCACAGCCTGTTTCCAAGAGCAGGAACGAGGATATGAGGTGGTTTCCTTTTTCTTCTTCAAATTGTTAATATTAAAATGAGGAACTCCCACGACACGCGCAAAGAGAAGGCACTAAGGATAGCAGCAGGATGATTTGCACAAGGCTTCAACAGATAGAAAACGGCGTGGCCAGAACTCTCGCCTTCAATAGCATGGTGTTTCCAGTCAATGTATGTGACTGGGAAGATGTTGAACCTGCGAACAATTTATATTACGCGGCTCTAAGCTATTCAGCTGACGATGGAGCGTAGAACACTGTCTTCAAAACCACATCATTCAAACGCTGACATCAGGAGTCAAACTAGCTTCTGTGACATCGAAAATGTAGCGTTACATAGAGAGTGCAGGTGGGCCGCCCTCGTGGTCTGCTTGCCTGACAATAGATAGATGGATACGTAAAGTGACGTCATGGTTGCCCTACACCTTTCATTGCAGACCTGGACGTCCATCAATGAGATGAGAGATGGTCCACAGCAAAGCGTGGAAACTACAATGGGAAACATGGGAAACTACAAATGTAGCCGTGGGCTCTAGTGGGATTTACAGAAAAACTTGAGTCAACTAATAGTATTGATAAGAACTAGTCAAAGAAGTAAGTGGTAATATGAATTTGGCCAGAAGTTTATAAAGAAATCCAACAATGGAGGATGTTACCAAGGTCAAATAATGTCGCGGAAATAAAATCTAAACAACGAAGAGATAAACAAGAATAATTAGAAAGAAAATGCACATGGGAAAGAAGGTGGAGGGATAAATAAATGGGGTGGGGGAGGAGGGGGGAGACGGAAAGCGTAATCGCTGAAAGGTAGTGGGGAAAAAATAAAAATAGAGAAGAGTAACATTCACTAATGTGAAGTAAAAAGAAGTAGAATATAGTGATATAAAAGAAAAAGACAAAACAATTTCCAATATTCAGTCCATGATTCACGAGCTGTTGACTCTTCCATCTTTCCTGTCTTTCTGGGCTGATCTGGAGGTCATGTTCCGCGAGAATAGATTAAAACAGCGGAATAACTGGAAATTGAAACAGAAAATGGGAAAACGAGAGATTATATGGGAATTATATCCTGGTAGTATAGTGGGTGTCCTGGCCTGGTCAGAGTGATGCATGTGTGCATAGGAACACAAAATGTCAAATGGATAACTATAAAGAACACGGCATTTTTGACAAGTCCAGCCAGTCATTGGTCTCAAGGTTAATTGGAATTGTATTGCAGAAACTTCAGTCATGGATTATCTGTCAGACACTTCAATCCAGCATTGATGTAGGCAGTGTGAGTAGTTGTCTTCATCTGTGTCTTTTCCTCGCCCTGAGTAGTTCGGGTAGACATTGACAGTTGTGTCTTTTGCGTTATCTCGTTATCGGGGATTAACCCAGTCAACTTCTGGCGAAACAAGCCTCCTAGCCGACAAAAAGACTCGAGACGTAACTGACTAGAGAATCAAAGTGTGACCAGGGGAAACAAACATGCCCAATGGATGGGCCCCCATATTGTGGCTACCGTATGTACTATTTGTTGTTGCTACTATGTGTACTATCTATTGTGGCTACTGTGTGTTTTATGTATTGTGGCTACTGTGTGTTTTATGTATTGGGGCTACTGTGTGTTTTATGTATTGTGGCTACTGTGTGTACTATCTATTGTGGCTCTGTGAGTATTATGTATTGTTGCTACTGTGTGTTTTATGTATTGTGTCTACTGTGTGTACAATGTATTGTGGCTACTGTGTTTTATGTATTGCGGCTACTATGTGTTTTATGTATTGTGGCTACTGTGTGAACAATGTATTGTGGCTACTGTGTGTTTTATGTATTGTGGCTACTGTATGCACAATGTATTGTGGCTACTGTGTGTTTTATGTATTGTCGATACTGTGTGTTTTATGTATTGTGGCTACTGTGTGTTTTATGTATTGTGGCTATTGTGTGTTTTATGTATTGTATCTACTGTGTGTACAATGTATTGTGGCTACTGTGTGTTTTATGTATTGGGGATACTGTGTGTTTTATGTATTGTGGCTACTGTGTATTTTATGTATTGTGGCAACTGTGTGTTTTATGTATTGTGGCTACTGTATGAAAAATATATTGTGGCTACTGTGTACTATGTATTGTAGCTACTGTATGAAAAATGTATTGTGGCTACCGTGTACTATGTATTGTGGCTACTGTGTGTTTTTTGTATTGTGGCTACTGTGTGTTTTATGTATAATGTGGATACTGTGTGTTTTATGTATTGTGGCTACTGTGTGTTTTATGTATTGTTGCTACTGTGTGTTTTATGTATTGTGGCTACTGTGTGTTTTATGTATTGTGGCTACTGTGTGTTTTATGTACTGCTGCTACTGTGTGTTTTATGTATTGTGGCTACTGTGTGGTTTGTATATTGTGGTTACTGTGTGTACTATGTATTGTGGCTACTGTGTATTTTATGTATTGTGGCTACTGTATGTTTTATGTATTGTGGCTACTGTGTGTACTATCTATTGTGGCTACTGTGTGTTTTATGTATTGTAGCTACTGTGTGTACTATCTATTGTGGCTACTGTATGTACAATGTATTGTGGCTACTGTGTGTTTAATGTATTGTGGATACTGTGTGTACAATGTATTGTGGCTACTGTGTGTACAATGTATTGTGGCTACTGTGTGTACAATGTATTTTGATTACTGTGTCTACAATGTATTGTGGCTACTGTGTGTACAATGTATTGTGGCTACTGTGTGTACAATGTATTGTGGCTACTGTGTGTATCATGTATTGTGGCTACTGTGTGTACAATGTAATGTGACTACTGTGTGTACTATGTATTGTGGCTACTGTGTGTATTATGCATTGTGGCTACTGTGTGTACAATGTATTGTGGCTACTGTGTGTACTATGAATTGAAGGGAACTACTGCTATCAGTTCGTACTTATTTACTTAGGTTTTACCGGCTGTAAAATAAACCATGTTCAAAATCAATTTCAAATATCATTCATATAGTACGCTCATTGCGACGCTTGGTTCGATTCCCTGGAAAAATATCTAAGATTATTATAACAGAGGAATAAAAGCCGCATGCCACTGCAGTCGACATGTACTATACACGTTAGGTTTTTATTTTACATCTGATGGAAAAGTACCTATGTCTTATGAGGTTTTAAACGAATGTCGTCTTGATCAGCTACCAACATGCATCCTACTGGGCCTGTCCTTTACAACGTACATCCTACTCGGCCTGCCCCTCACAACATACATCCTACTCGGCCTGCCACTCACAACATACATCCTACTCGGCCTGCCCCTCACAACGTACATCCTACTCGGCCTGCCCCTCACAACTTACATCCTACTCGGCCTGCACCTCACAACGTACATCCTACTCGGCCTGCACCTCACAACGTACATCCTACTCGGCCTGCACCTCACAACATACATCCTACTCGGCCTGCCCCTCACAACATACATCCTACTTGGCCTGCCCCTCACAACATACATTATAAGGCTTCTACATAAAACGACTGGATAAAGGAGGATGGGGCAGACAGAAAAGCGTTGTAAATTAAGTACAATGAATGCCAGCATACATTACATAAAACAAGATCGACAAAAACTGCGAAACAAGTTAACAGATTTAAGAAGTGGCCACGGTTAATTAGGCGGAGGATTCAAAGAGATACAAACAATGAATTTGAAAATAAATAGTGAGGAACATGCCCAGGTTGTGTTAGAGAAAACCCCACTGCTGCATAATGTCGATTCTTTAATTATCTGGTTACATCATACAATGTATGAACGTGAGGTAGCAGTTGAAGGTGCGTAGTGTTAGGTGGACACTAACCAAATGACTAGAGGACAAATTGATAGTGACCCAGCCTCCGTTAGAGATGCTATGTCGAAATCAATCTCCGGAAACAACGTTTGCAAGGTCTCAACAATTCTGACATAAGACGATTGTTTCTGGTGAATGACGCGGGCAAAGCAAAGCATAGAAGGGTAGGTCAGATGTTACGACGAAACGATGGTCGATGGAACACAGCGACAGCAGCTTGTACCCTCAAACAAGAAAAGACTGCTGTGAAGACCTCAAATAAGTGGGTCAGACTACCTTACTGCACGCTGCAACAGCCGAGATGGTTCTAGAGTAGTACTTACCACCTTCTGGACTTCGATGGCCTAAGACACGGTCTACTGGAGACGAAGTTATGACCTGCAGCCACACTGATAAACGGGTCATCAATATCAAGATGGGAGACGACGGGTGTTAGAGATAGAGATAGAAGGATAAGAACACCGAAGGCAAGAGAGTTAATTTTCGCATTGGAGAATTTATAGAACTCCAAAGAAATACAATCTAATATGGAGATCAGTATCTTCAATTTCAATTTAAAGGCGGTGTTACTGTTTGGATGAAAGTCTGTAGGTCAACAAAGATGCTGACAAATATGGTACATATATTCATTGACAAATGTCTAAGATCAACTGTGCGGTTGAAATGGTATGATAGGGTCATTAACATGAACACAGTGAACGGAGCCTGGTAGATAGTGAAACTAGAGGTAAGCAGAATACGTTTTCTATGTAGGGTCTACACTAAGAACTTAATCAAGGTCCTGGTTAAGTTCCAGAAGGCCACGACTTTAACTAAAACAACGCTAAGTAAAACCGATATTCTCACAGAGACAATTATATCAATAGAGCTAATGTTCCTTCTGTACATTTCTGACCAAAATATACTCACACAATTATGGAATAAAGACCAAAAAACGACTCTTCTTTACTGGGTTGTAAGCATAAATAAATGTGTACTGCACGTGAATAGCCTACTTTAGTGGTTACTGATTTTGAAATGGTGCGACCTTGAGGTGAAAACATCCACTCCAGGGAACACACATATGGAGATCAAGCTGCTCTACGTGCATGCACATAGCTAAAAGATCTTAAGGATTGACGAAACAGTTTGGTGCCAGGCAGGTCGCTGCTGAATAGTGATGTTCGGCACTAGACTGCCTTATGGACTCATATGTTCGCCACTAGACTGCCTTATGGACTCAGACATCGAATTCCTCTTCTGGATTTACTACCGAAGCCTGTCCCGTGGTTGTGTATTTAAAATCAGAGTTTACCTTCGCCTAGACAGACTACCATCAGAGGTTAACAAGCTTTGCCAGCCCGAGAAAAAATGCATACATAAATAAAATCAATACACATAAATGCACTATTTACTTAATGGCTGATATAGTAGTGGATGTAGTGATGGTGGTCTTTGATGGAGATGGTAGAAGAGAGGCTTGAGAGCCAAACGTTTCCGTTATTATCATCGCTGGTTAGTTGAGAAGAATCTCGCATATTCTCGCCACCGCCAATTGGCAGAAGATCATTTCGGACGTTCTCGCCATCGCTGATTAGCATAAGTAAAACTCGGACATTCTCATGATTGTTAATTGCTAGAGGAGAATCTCGAACATTTTTGCAACCGTTATTGACAAAGGAAAGTCTCGGATATTCTCGTGATCATTTTCAGCTATCGTTCTGGCGTCCGTCCTGAAAAGGACGTTGTATCACATTATGTAGCAAGGCTGTGGCATCTGCATCCTTTGACCTCATACATCCGGTGTCAATAGGCATATTTGGGACCAAGTTTGCCTTTCCTGTTCGAACCCAAATCTCTTGATCAGACTGCACGGGTGCGTCTTGTTTCCAGGGCCGCCACATTGAAGCGGAACAGTGTCGCGGCTATGAATCACCGGCTGCTGTCGACTCATTCACTGTTGCAACCGGCCCTTCATGATCACCGTAGGGCAGAAAGAAGAAGTCTGGTCGTCATCCTCGCTGGATGTGAGCTTGAAAGAAGGAGAATAAGTGTCCATTTCACATCTTCGACTTCGTAATGAGAAATGAATGAGATGCCGAGTAATACTTCAGAATATGAGAGTGTGGCAGGTAGTTGAATTGCTTCTTGTTGATATTGTTGTTCAACTGAGAGCTAAAGCACATGCTCAGTGTTTGTAGCAATGTTAACAAACATATGTTTGCACAACTCAATTTAACAGTCGTATCCTAAAGTTATTATCATATTGGTTTGTGAACTGCTTTCCTTCTTTCCTTTTAAGTGTATTTTTCAATGAAAATTCCAATGCTATAAATGTTCAAAATTATCAAATAATCTTTCGTTGGCGACACATCACAATTGTTATTGTCTTCTTGTTCAGCTGTTCGTTGCTGTTCCATCTTCATGTGATCGTAATTTGATCATTCTTGCCTACGTGATTCGAGTAACTGCAGGACATCTTCTACTTCTACCTCAACTAATCCAGGATATGTTTGAAAATGTATTTTTGAAGGAAATAAACCAGCAACCCAACAATAAAAACCAAAGTTGATCGTTTAAAGATCGGACAATTATCAGTCTGGCCTGATATATATATATATATATATATATATATATATATAACGTATATTTGTACAGTACATTTTTATTTTCCACACTAACGATGTAACGACAGCACGTTGAATGAAACTAAGTTAACCGATTAGTCACTGTACTTTTTGGAAAGGACACTGTATGTTGCCACAAGATGTCCACTGTTCAGGACTCCAGAGTGGAGTAGAGGTAGGGGTAAACAAAGAAACACTTGGCGAAAGAAGCTGCAAGCAAAAATGGCTGCCGTGGGATCGAGATGACAAACGCTGGACCTAGTAGCAGACTTGGAGTGAGTTAATTGAGACCTAAACTCCGCAGGAGACGGCATGGTTTTGATTAATTAATTGAACATATAATGGTAGACGCGGGATAACCCCTACATAATTCATATAATGTCGTTTTTTTCTCTCGGAGATTGTACTCAATGGGAGCTCCTTACTGTTACTTTTGTCAAGTTACACCGCTGTTACAACTGGTTTGTCCTTAAGCCAGTATTGGTTTTGGATTTGACTCCAGACATTCTAGGGAGCAAAGAGTAATCGGGATCAGATGAAACTTATTGATCAAGACCCTACCTCACGTCCTCACTCGTGCTCTTGGAAACAGGCGGTATCACAGCAGTCGGGTCAACGAGCTGGGTATTACCACTGCGTTCCATGTAGGGGTGAGCTTACCAAGCTGTTTCGCACTGTACTAAAGCCAGACGAAACTTTTGTTCGCTTCTCGTGTGCAGCTCAAGATGTAAGAAGAGCCGCTGTAACTCGCTACCACAGAAACGTCATCAAGAGTTAACTAAACTCGTCACGAGTAGCCTCGAACAACATCAACAAGAACCACTCCAGGCTTTGTTATATTCAGTTTTTATTTTTCAGAGTATCACAGAGCCACTGACCCAGACAGTGAATGATTGCTCTCGGCTCTTGTGTCCCATCAACATAATATTTCAAGCAGAATGCCAAGAAACGATAATGTCCCCAAGGACATAGCTTATTCATCTAAAATTAAAAATGGAGTGTCATCCTACTATAAACAGCCAATCGTGTCATATCTCTACGAATTATTGATACTACAAAATAAATTAATAGTTCACTGGAGAATATAGCTGTTTTAGGTAACAGAGGCTTCTAAATCTATGTCACATTTCCTGTTTGTTGTTACAATTGAGGTATTTTTTTCTTGCTTAGTGTTTTGTTTAGTTGAACAACTAATCTGAGTTATATACTAATTGGTGCAGTATTTGGAGTTTTGTTGTGCGTGAAGTGTGTATCGCTGAAGTATATGATTTGAAAATAATCAATTAACTCTTAGTATACCTATAATACAATGACGTTTTTACGTCATCTGTTTCACGATTATATTTTGAGGTTAAGGTACAATAAAATATGTTATGATAATTTTCTTATTTTAAATAGTACATTAATATATCTAATATACAACTGCACAAAATTAAAGAGGCTATCAAATACAATCTTTATGCCTTTATATAAAGAAGAATAGATAAATAGTATACCCCTTATATTGTGAATACACTTTCAAAAACATAATTTATAAATAAATTTAAACTCTACATAATATATCCGAGGTTAACAAGCTTTATCCGTCCGAGAAAACTGCATATACAAATAAGATCAATAAACATAAATACAATATTTACTTAATGGCTGATATAGTAGTGAATGTAGTAGTGGTGGTCTTTGATGGAGATGGTAGAAGGAAGGCTTGAGAGCCAAATGTTTCTGCTATTGTCATCGTTAGTTAGTTGAGCAGAATCTCGGACTTTCTCGCCATCGCTAATTTGTAGAGGAGAATCTCAGACGATCTCACCATCCGTGATTGGCAGAGGAGAATCTCGGACATTCTCGCCATCGCTTATTGGCAGAGCAGAATCTCGGACATTCTCGTCATCGCTTATTGGCAGAGGAGAATCTCGGACAATCTCGTCATCCGTGATTGGGAGAGGAGAATCTCGGACATTCTCGCCATCGCTGATTGGGAGAGGAGAATCTGGGACATCTTCGCCATCGCTTATTGGCATAAGAAAAACTTGAACATACTCGTGATCGTTAATTGTACATTCTGGAAGCTCCTCATACGAGCCCCCACCGATAGAATAACCATTTACACACCACATATACGTTTATCACTTTATGTCAGTAGATACAGATTTGGCATCCATTTTGCATTTTTGAAGTGACGTTAAAGAAGTCAGCAAGAAAAACTGTATATTTGTTGAGGTTAGGGCACCATAACATATTGTATGATACTTGAATTACTTCAAACATTATGTTAATGTATCGAATGTACAAAATTGAATATGATATTAAACAGAACCAATTTATCTTAACATAAACAATAATTGATAAATAGTAGTCCACATACATTGTAAAAAGATTTAGAACAAAATTAATTTAAATAAAAAGCTTCAAATTACCATAATACATCATAATATATTTGTACATGTCTGAAGTTGTAAACCCTAAATCCTTACTGACAATATCAATTTATTCGCAACATATGCAAGTTTTATCATTTTCCATGAATAGATAAGCGGGGTTACTTTCTCTATCGATAATCCCTGATAACGATCACTGGTATTCATTGTTATCCATAAATGTTTGCTGAAGTATATTGATTGTTCAACACACTTTTTTCAAATTCGAACCTCTGTGTTTGAAAAAAAAAAAGCGGAAAATTCTCTTAAATGAAAAGTTCATCTACAGAAAGTGACATTAAAATTGTTGGATTAGACCTAAGCTTAGAACATTCCAGACAGCGAGGAGGAGCACAAACTCGCAGCAGAGTGATACACCAACCAGATACGATGAAACAAAAGCAGCCACTAGGGCCATGTAGTGAGCAAAATGGAAAACAGCCCACCCTGGCTAGATAGAAAACGATGTCTACCATCGACTCCCCAGGCGAGATGGGACCATTCTCCTGCTGTGCACAGGATACACCAGACTGAGATGTCATTTATACAACAAGTTCAAGGTTGACACTACGGAACACATGTTGCAGTCCTGTCCATCGTATCCCGGTAAAAAAAAGTAGCATTTGGCAACAGCCAGTGTCCTTCCACGGGAAACTGTACCGAAGTGCTCGAAGCCTTAAGTCAATAGCTGCCTTAGAATCATTGAAGTTTAGGTCTGAAGACGAACAAGGAAGAAGAAGAAGAAGAAGAAGAAGAAGAAGAAAGGTGAAGTAGAATATATCGTAAAATGAATACATCCTGTTGAAAATAACCCACGACTGAAATAGATGCAGAGTAAAGTATACAATGAATACATTGTTAAGATAATAAATTCGAAAGTGAATTCATTAAACGGAGAATAATTCCGAAAAAAATTGAATATTAAAAAAGTGAGCAAAACAGAAAAATAATTCACTTTAAAGAGTATCAATCAAAAAAGGAACTTTTAGAAAAATAAGCAAATAGAAAATGAAATACATTATCAAGATATTAAAACAAAAAACTAAATATATGAAATAAAGATTATACCAAAAAAATGATACATTAGAAAGAGGATAAACGAGAACAGGAATACATAATAAGGAGAATAAATCAGATTGGCAATACATTGTCAAGAGTGCAGAGTTATTATAAAACAAATTGCAGGACATGAAACACGAGAAATATCAGAGTTAACAATGTATTTGTTGTAGAATTCATATAAAAATATCAATTATCGATACTTCTTCTTCTTCTGCGTACACAGTCAGACAGTAACCATTATTTTCTCGAAAAAAGCGGCGGTCATCCTGAGACTCTCGCCACTACCATAGAGCTTGTCTTGCAGTTCCACTGGCAATGGCCACATCTGCTCTCTCTGATCCTCGTATGTCGGGCAGTTCTGCAGCAGATGTTCAGTGGTCATTTTACCAGTACCGCACGGGCATTCGTCGGTACACCCTATCTTCAATTTGTTGAATAGGTGGTACCTCAGTCTGTTGTGGCCAGTGCGAAGTCTGAAGACAACGACCTGCTCTCTTCGGTTCAACTGGTAATAGGCATCGTTTTTGGTGTAACCAGTATGTTCCGTTTCCCATTTGGTCATGTATCTGGCTTTGATAAGCCGTTTTGACTCTTCGTACGTGATACTGGTATCTGTTTGTGGTAGCCTTGCACCTTCTAATTATCGATACAAAATAAGAAGAGAAATTGGGGCCGATGATAAGAAAGCAGAAATAAAGGATAACAAGCACATCTCTAGACAACTATTATCTAGTGAGTCCAAAGTTCTTAGCAAGATTTACTTTTCCATAATCGTATTCTTTTAACAAATGGAGATGGCACTGCACATATTTGCAGACTTTCTTACACTTTTGTTGGCTATATAAATATCTCATTATCAAATTAAGCGATATACGTAGAAAGGAATAACGTATTTGTAATGGAAGGAAGTGTTATCTTTTAACAAATCGATATCATTGCACTGCAGTGAGATCAATATGAGTTTAGTATATTTGAGTAAAGGGTGAATAGTTGGATATTGGTGATTTCTGTAGCACGCTTGCTGTACACACTTGGATCAGTTCTTTCGGCGTCTTTTACACAACGAATGTCTTTCCAAATTCATGAAATCTTTAGACAGATGATTTATCGATTTTATTATCACCTAATAATTTATTAATGTTGCAAAACTAAATCAGACCTGATGTTCCGACTACGAAAGGTACAATTTAGAAACAAAACGACGGAAGAATACAATAATGAGATAATGAAAACCAACTAAAACGGAAGCAAAAAGCTTTTTAGAAAAAATAAATAGGTCAATTTATATTTTCCGCCTTAAAATAAAACATCCATTCATTACAATGAATTGCTACCCACGCAAGGTTATTGAGTGCATCCATTTAACGCTGATTTGCGCTCTCTGAACACGGTTCTGTGGAACAATCGTTAGCTCATATTGAACAAGGTTTCTTTGTTTCAACACTCAGGAATCAATTTGTGGTAAATGTCTCAATACAAAACGTGTCGCTACCAGTTGTATGTTATTCACATAATGTACACTCGACTTACGTAAATTCTGATTTACGCAAATAAATAATTTAAAGAAAACCTAAACATTTTTGTTCAAATTATAAATGAGTGAAATAAATCCAGATATAATGCAATATCTAAATTAGAGGATAGGTATCTTGATGAAATAGATATGTTGATGTGTGAAACATAAATGTAGCAGGAGTTAAAATACGAGGCTCCGAAAAGCTCACAGGACGTAGAATAGTTTCACCTCTATAAATAAAGGTACATCCCCACACAAAAATAGCGCTAACAAATAAATTATATAAATATGAAAATGTTTTTAGACGATTGTTTAAATATAACCTCGTTTTTATGTGAACAGAGTTATGCCTTGACAAATTTAAACTAAGCTCGTCTCCCTCCTTACCTGTGTATTATCTTTCATTATAAACCGAACTACCACCCTAGCAAACAACCAGTCTCCATATCTACCTGCCTGTGTTAACACAACTACTTGACAACTAAACTAACTATCAACATACAGTTAGTTAATCAGAACGTTTTCAACAGTTAAAAATTGTGTGACACTTAAAAAATAAATGGTCGTTTCTCTAGCTATATGTGTTCATTTATGTGCATGTGTGTGCGTGATCTCTGAATGCATGTTCCAGCCCACGTTTGTCTGTGGTTCGATGTTTACATACAACAAACACAGGGCACCTTATTAAACTAACGATGGTTTACTCAGTGTATTTGCACGCAGCCTCCTGGCCTCGTGTCTACATCACGAGACCACAAATCAAGCAAGCATCACCCGCAGAACAGTCTACTCACTTGTCTCGTCTGAGAGTGAGGATTTGAACAAAAACACTGCAGTTTTCAACATATACTGCTGCTGTCTATTTTGTCAACATTAACGTAGACACATGTCCAATATTTATGATTATTTACAGATGATACACAATCGAGATTGATGTTTTGTCTAATGTAAACATCATATCCCTACCTAAGCCCAGCTATCTTGGGATCTTTGAATGTGCTATTTGTGGGAGTGCCTGTATATGTCTTCTCAGTATTCCTCTTCACTGTTTTGAGATTGTAATCTTTCTTTGATTTTTCCAGATTTTCCGTCCAACCATTTTCCGCATTCTGTTCTTCAATTTTCATCTCGCAGTCTATCTCTCTTAGTTTAGATAAAACATAGCACACACGGTGTATGATTTACAGCTATATATTAAACTGTACTATAACGCATATACGAGGGATGCTTCGAAAGTAATATCTCCTATTTATTTTATGGAAACCATAACAGATAAGAAGAGACAAATAACACCATTTGAGAGCAATGTCCGGACTTCAAAGAACTTTGTTTCAACATAGTTATCTTCCTTGGACATTTTCTTCAATGATGAACATGAGTATTCATGCCGCGCTAGTAAAAATCTGCACCCACTGTTTCCTAGCTGTTATGATGGCGTTGTTGTTAGGACTGCCCATGTAGTCCATCTTTCAAATCCGGACAACACGATGGGTGTGGTTGAAGTGTCCAGTCAAGACTGACAATGTGCTCAAAGGTCTTCCAACTGGTAAAGGACCTGGTGATATTGTGTTGCTAAAGTCAGATTGTCTTCTTCTCTGGCCTGACCCTTGGATTTCGAGACTTCAGCTTAGTCAGCGCAGCAATGGTTTGTAAAGTTTCTAGAAAATGAAGAAGGAATACCCGTTTCCTAGGGGAGAAAAACTAACGTCTTGTCAGACACGATATACTGACCAAGACCCTCACCTCGTAACCCTCCCTGGAAACAGGCTGTTTTCATGTCAGCCTGGCCAACTAAGTGAGGGATCGACATGATTCCTGTAGTAGTGAGCAACACGCAGATGAAGCCAAACGCAGCACAATCGAACGGTAGACCCCGGTCCACCTTCATCAGCACGTTCTTCTTCTTCTTCTTCGTTCGTTCTCAATCTCCTACTACCAAACACTGAAAGGGCTTACGTAGCGGAATGTAGTCCAGAGAACGAAATGCGTTGTGTCGTAGTTTACAGCTTGGCTGCGATATTTGCACCTTTCGGTCCAACACATCCGACTTCAGCAAGCATTTTTTGAGTACCGGGTTAGCATTCCCTCTTCGATCCCTTCTCCTTAGCCAGTCTGCCCTGATGCAGCCTGTTATCCAGGATCACCGCGTGGAGGTGTAGAAGGGTCTTGGCAGCTATGGTTCGCTGGCCCTGACGCTAGCAGTCAGCTATGGGTCGCTGACCACTGCAGCTCTTGCGCTGCTCAGAATTTTGATCCCCATCAGCACGTTCGAGATGTGAGGAAAGCTACGACAACCGGCCTCTTAACATCCTTCTTCAAAGTACACATAAGGGTAATCCTACTCATTGCGAGCATTCAACAACAATCCGTGTCCTTACCCAAAAGACAGTGCACATCATTTTACCCGCTGAGTGCCAAGTCTTGAACATTTTCCTCGATGGAGAAATCACATGTCGCCCCTCCATGGAGGCCGTTTTAACCCGGAATCGTAGTGGCGGCACCGCGTCTCACCAACAGCGATGAAGCGATCCAGGTAACTGTCACTTTCATCCTCGTGATTGTTCAAGAGATTGTGACAAGCTTGCATGCGATGTTATTTCTTTTCCAGTGTAAGCATTCGTTGGACATACTTGGCGCAAAGCTTGTGATAATTCAACGTTGCCAAGCGAGGTTTCAAACTCATTGAAGCTGGTATCCAACTCCGTAGACAGTCCCTTTGGTTATAATCTTCCGATTTGCGGGGATTAGCTGATTGAAACGTTCTTCGTTGCGTGGTGGGACAGCTGTGCATGGCCGTCCGCAACGTGGTATGTCCTTCATGTTGCTTTCGCCCTTGCTGAAACGCACAACCCGCCGCCTCACTGTGATAACATCTACTGTTTGGCCTTATTAAAGGTTCAGCGTTCCTTGATGAATGTCAATTGGATCAAATTTCTCAGCATCGAGGAATTAAATAACGCACCTCTGTTTATAACGCACTCCCATTCTGTCCTACTGCTCCTCCACTGCCACCTATCGGACGGAAACACAATTTTACTCATTTGATCGGAAAGGTTCACACTTTTACTTCCGTATTGCAAAATCCACTTCTGGCTTTGTGGGATATCATAATAAAATTGTAGGAATTACGTTCGGAGCGTTCTCGTACGTTCAAATATGTACACTGCAAACTTATACAACACCGTTTCCCAATATCTGATGAGAATCATTCATATTTAAGTCTCATTTTACCTTGGTCTCACTCAAAGTACAGTTCGTGATTTTTCTGTCCTGTGTAATAAATGGACAAGGATCCACTAACTTATGTAAAAAATAGACGAAATTCCCTTTCTTGTGCAAAAAATAGACGAGATTCCCTTTCTTATGTATAGAATGGACGAGATCACTTCATTGTGTAAATAATGAACTTTTTTCCCTGTTTGTGAAAAGAATGGATGAGATTCTATTTTTTGTGTAAAGCATGGATGAGTTTTCCTTTAATATGTGAAAAATGGACAAGATTGACTTACTTATGTGGCGAATGGACCAGTTTCCCTTCTCTTGTGTACCTAACATAAAGTATTTTAACTCTTGGGCATGGTAATTAATAACATAAGGTATTCCAACGCTTGGGCATGGTAATTAATAACATAACGGATTACAACTCTTGGGCATGGTAATTAATAACATAAGGTATTCCAACTCTTGGGCATGGTAATTAATAACATAACGGATTCCAACTCTTGGGCATGGTAATTAATAACATAACGGATTCCAACTCTTGGGCATGGTAATTAATAACATAACGGATTCCAACTCTTGGGCATGGTAATTAATAACATAACGGATTCCAACTCTTGGGTATGGTAATTAATAACTTAAGGGATTCCAACTCTTGGGCATGGTAATTACTAACATAAGGGATTCCAACTCTTTGGCATGGTAATTAATAACATAAGGTATTCCAACCTTTGGGCATGGTAATTAATAACATAAGGGATTCCAACTCTTGGGAATGGTAATTAATAACATAAGGGATTCCAACTCTTGGGCATGGTAATTAATTCACTAGCCACCCTCCTCCTAGAAACGACCCATTCAAGACCTTCTCTTTCGTTTTTTTTTTCATCGTGGGTTTGACAGGACAAGCTAAGCTATTCGTTACCCTGGACGCATGAGTGGGAAATCCGAAATCGAAAGCAAGTCAATATTTCTCCTCGAATCAACAAACAGTAAATTGTTCGATACCGAGGACATGTGGTAGATTTTATTTCCTATAACGGACCAAAAAAGAAAAGAGCATAGTAGGCATTTGATCTGATAATGCGACATTCTAACCAAAGATATCGCTTATCAATGCTAAATTTGTGTATGCACAAACGGATATCGATTGTAGATTAAACATTATTAACGCCAGAATGTGTCATATGATGTTGACAGACACTGCTTGGAACAGTTTAAAAATAGTTCAGTGGTTTCTCTACTTAAGATCACATACACAATGATTTGATGATTATGCATTCAACTGAAGCAAGGACATCTCTAACACTTTATCTTTGTCAGCAGTTTCTGCTTGGAAGCTTTTTATGTGTCTGACTCTGTGACGTACTAAAAATGGATTGAAACAAGGAAGTGCTACGTTGTCCTCAGCCTCACTCTCTTGTCCTGAACTGCCTCAGTTCAGCAGTATGACGAAGCGAAGAGGACTGGAGATAGCACATGATGCAGATTTTACCTCAGGGTTTACTCCCGAAGTCTTTCATGTGAACAGGCAACCCGTAAAACAGTGGGGGGGGGGGGGGGGGGGGAAGGGGGGGGGAGGGAAGGGCGGAGGGAGGTGATGATAAATAAAGATTGCTAATTTGAATACCCCAGGGAACGTAATACAAGTTGCTATCAACGACATGCTCGATATAAATCAGTACAAATGAGGTCAAGAAAGCAATCAGCCAACTGTCCCAGGGCCAGATGCTAATCCAGATGATTTTCACAAAGCAGGAGTATCCGTTACACGCTACAAGACCTCTTTCACTCAATTTAAAATGAATGTCACATACCGTAGAAACTGAAAGATACCACCATTGTCCACATTGCCCAATCACAAGTACAGAAGACAATCTTGTGATAACCACAAAGGAATCTTCCTCCTGTTTTTCGTAGGAAAAAATCTGGCTTACGTCTTGTTCAATCGCTCAACAAATCATGTCTAGCAGGAGCTACTCCTAGAGTTAAAGTGGCTGCCAAGCTGGTTGGATGGTCGACCAACATGATATTTGTAGCTCGTCAAATCCAGGAAAAATATCAGTAACAGCATCATGATTTGTACACGAATTGTGTTGATATGACCAAGATCTTTAACCCTGTCAACTTGTAGAGCTCTGGAAGATCATGTCAAATTTAGCCTGCTCCCAAAAGTTAATCGCAATTGTTTAACAATTTCTTTATGCATGTCGGTTCGCGCGAGGAATGATGGTGAACTGTCTGTAACCTTCCCAGTTATCAACGGAGTCATTCAGTCTGCATGTATGCCACATCGATTTTCAGCATACTATTTGGTGCCATGCTCTATGATGATAGTGTCGCTGAGGTACATATCATATACATGACCGATGGGCAGCAGTTCAGTCATGCCAGTGAGACACTAAAGACACACCGAATGTCAACAACATCGGCGACAAAGGTGACAGACGATAGAAAAACTACACCTCCAAACGGCATCTAACGATACAAATGTGAAGAAGATGATGATGGTGATCAAGTATTCAACTATACATAACAGCAAGGTGAAGGACAAAACTATAAATAGTAGTTTTATATCAAGGACACAACTATACATATGAATGTTATTCAAGGACACGATTATAAATATGAATTTTGTTCAAGGACACAACTGAAAATATAAATGGTATTCAAGGACACAACTATAAAGAAAAAAAATTTTCAAGGACATAATTATAAATATTAATGCTGTTCAAGGATACACCTATAAATATTAATATATAGAATAAGGACAGAACTATACATATTAATGCAGTTCAAGGACAGAACTATAAATATTAAAACACATCAAGGGCATACTATTAAATATTAACGTGGCACAGCTATTCAAAATTGACTAATGTCCAGAACATAGCTATTAATACTAATAAGCTCGGATAAGGGACACGATTTTGAAATACTAGCTTAGATCAAGAAAGAAACTTGAAATTTCAGCTTAGATCAAGAACGAAACTTGAAATACTAGTTTAGATCAAGAACGAAACTTGAAACACTAGCTTAGATCAAGAACGAAACTTGAAATACTAACTTAGATTTAATTTTTGTTGTTGTTGTGTGTTTGCGTTGGCCTAATTTCTCTAATCATCAAAGCGGTGTGCGTTGCACTGTGGTTTTTATTTTGCGCCTGTTGGCCCAATGCTTCGGCATGCATTTTATGTAAGGGTCTGCCTTCTTCATTTTCTAAGTGTTTGCTTCCCCGGGATAACGGCTGGTGCTGTAATGGGGATCGAAACCAGCACCTTCTGGTTGTGAGCCGTGTCACTTAACCACAAGCCAACACCGTCCCTTAGATTTAGAGTAAATCAAGAAACATTAGATTAGATCAAAGACAAATTATAAATATTAGTTTATTTGAACAAGGTCACAACTATAAATATTAGTTTAATCAAATATAAAACTATGACTGGTAGTTTAACTCAAGAACAAAGCTAAAATTATTATTTTACATGAACTATAAATATGAATTTATATATAACATAAACCTCGAAATATTAGTTAAGGTCAACAACATAGTTTTAAAATGTGTTCATACCATGGAAAACTCTTTTTGTTAAGGTCAAGGACAGAGGTGGAAAGTTTGTTTTGGTTAGAGCTAGAAATACAAATAGAAGGAGATATCATTGTCTAACGAATTGTTAGCGTAGGTCAAGAACAAAACTATAAATATTTGCTTACCTCAGGAGCAGAATTATCAATATTTGTTTATGTCAGTCACAAAACTATACATATTTATTTAAATCGGAAAAAAAACTGGAAATACTTTCTAAAATGTGTAAATGTTTGCTAACAAGAAACACATTTTTGTATAAAGAACACAGCTTCAAATTATGTTGTCGGGCAAAGACAAAACTGGAAAAAATTGTTTTGATAAAATTAAAATACTGGAAATATTTATTTAGATCAGGGACAAAACCTGAACAATTTTTGTGATATTTTTACCTTCACATCTATCACATACAGTGTCCTGTTGTTTATAATCTATACCCTGCTGTAAAAATCTGAAGTCTCAATGTCTCTATTTCTTTCAGTCTATTTATAAATACCTCTTTCTCAAATACTTCCAGACCAACCATAATCTTTTTCTGTATTGTTTTTTATTAAATTTTACATTAAGTCGATGAAGAGGTTTTCAGAAATATCATTAACACAAATATAACATGTCTAGACATGTATATGTGTTCTATGGCAAACGACTCTGCAAACTGATGGCAGTGCAAAACATCTACGGGATATGCAGAGGCTTTGTGGAAGAACGGGAAAGAAAAGATTATTTCATGAATGCTGCCTAGGGTTGCACAGAAACCCCTCTGTAGAATGGAACAGCAATGGGCGGCGGAGGGGAAGAGATTATTAACCTATGTATTGAGCAGGGCTAATAATAACAAATACCATCATTCAGCACCGACGCAGTCATGTCAAAACGTGGTACAGGTGGAACAATACATCCATAGCGTCTCAAATACTGACCATCGGCCAGTCGTGCTGTCACAAATACTTCCACACAAGACTAGTCGAAAAATGGTCAAACCAGTTTTGGTAACAAACCTTCATAAGTTAGGGGAGGAGGCTGTTCGGAAGAGTGTATGTAGAGAAGTTATGTCTTGATGGCACTTACAGAGGAACATAGGGATACACATAGTGAACGGGCTATCTTTAAAGCAACTTTGATGACTGCGCTTCATAAGTACTGTTGAACAAAGAACTTATGTCACCGAAAAAAATAAGAAGCGAACATGGTGGAGCGATGTGGTACGGGTGGCTATACTGTCTTAAAAGAAAGCTTACAAGGGTTGGTTGACCTCCAAAAGGCAAGTTGACCATATCGCCTACCAAACAGCAAGACGGAACGCCAAAAGGGTAATGAAGCACGCCAGAGAAGAATCTTGGAATCTTTATGGCATGCAACTCATTTCCATATGTCAAAATCGTCCTAGAGACTTTTTCAAAAGTGTCAAGGCGATACGATTTAGAGACGAGTGCTTCAATCCTACTACAGCCGTCAATGACAAGTATGGCTTTCCTATATTTAATGAGAACAGCAGAAGGGATCGGTGGAAGAAATATTTTCAAGAACTTTTCAACCCTATTAACTCCACGGAGGATTCACTTTTCTACCATGCAACCCAGATCGTATCGAACCCGACATAATGATTCAAGAAACATAGAGTTATAAAGACTAGTCCCAGGAATAAGTCATCAGGCAAGGACGGCATAACAACGGAGGCGATTCATGTATATGGGTAAACATATTTACTCTGGCTACATAGATACTTCACAAAGGCATGGAAAGACAGGCGCGAACCAGATGACTGGCAGCAAGCTATAATCGTGCCAATTTGGAAGAAAAAGGGCGACAAAAAAATGTGTACACTTACAGAGCCATATCGCTACTTAGCCACAATGTATGCCAAAATCCTGGAACATAGAATAAGACCTATTGTTGAACCTCAACTATCCAGAGCTCAGTTTGAATTCCGCCGTGGTATGAGCTGCACGGACGCCTTGTTCACATTGCGGCAAATAAGCGAACTATTGATAGAACACAATGAAAATCTATGTGTTGCTTTCATTGATCAGAAACAAGCGTTTGAAAGGGTAGATAGAATTCAACTTTGAAAGATACTGGAAGATTCTGGTGTACAAGTTCAGCCTCTTGACAAAGAGCACTTTATCGTTCGAGTACAAAAATCTGCAGAATGACTCATGGTTTCACAGATGGTTTTGAAATCACTACCGGCGTGAGACAACAGTGTGTGCTTTCTCCTCTGTTGTTTAACATCTACATGAACAAAATTGCATAAAGATTAGTCAAATTGAGACATCTGAAACAGAACAGAAACCAATACACGAATTACTCTTTGCAGATATTCAGTGCTAGCTGTCCGATAATGAAAACAAACTGCAAAACCACATGAACGCGCTTGTGACTGCATGTGTTAAACACAATATGCGAGTTAGCGAAAACAAAACAGAAACTATGATTATCAGTAGACCTCCTGGGCCACTTAAGATAAGTCTAAATTATATTGCTCTTTATGAGTTAAAGTATTTGGGCAATATTTTTTTGGCGGACGGTAGAATTGACAAGGAAATTGAGACTAGGTTTCTGAAAGAGTCTGAGGTGACTTATCAGCTGTCCCCACTGCTCAGGCACCCGAGCATTAGTTTGGCAACATTGCAACAGCTGATATACAGTATATTTATGCCGACTCTGTGCTCCCAGAGACAAATGGCCTCTGTCCAGGCGCATGAGAGCATCATTTCAACTTGTGAAAGGAAGTGTTTTAGGAAAGTGTTACCAGGAAAGATATAATGTGGAACGACGACATCATTGGAAGTATGGTCGGCATTAAGTTTTGTGTGGAATACATTTCCATGTAGAAAATACGCTGGTTTGATCATCGCATAAGAACGCACCTTCATCAACTTACACTGATGGCTTACAACGTTTGTAAATCTGGTTACAGGCCAAGGGAGCGGTCGCGAGGCAGGTGGATAGATGACATTAAAGTGATTGTGCCGCGACAATGCCTCACATTAACCGACGCAACGCACTTGGCGCAGGATTTACGACTTTAGCTCACCACGATGCTCAACGGCACAAGTGGAAAAAAACTAACTAACTATTGTCGGCTTGAACGATACCTCTAGAAACAATATCCTATATTTTATACACGAATACAAAAAGTGAATATCTAGATTCCCATAGAGTTGTCAACAGAAGAAAAACGGCCAGACTGTGTGTGTGTGTGTGATGTATGTTGTGTGTATGCGGTGCATTGTCTAACATTTCACATTGTCGATGAGGGTGACATGCATTCGTATAGCTCGTGTTGTATAAGTCACTGGTAGACCACTAGCTCAGCTATTTCTAAACTGAGATTAACAGACCGCTGGGAGACCTACCAATGGGGCCCAGGATCAAAGAATGGGAACGAATACTCTAAGCAGATCCACAAGCTAGTAAACTATAAGATCCGCTACTTCACCTAAGTTCCGAAGTTAGGAGTACTCAAATAGTCGTGGAGCCTACGAAAGAAAAATGTATATTATAATGAGGTTTTTGTGTGTTTGTGTTAAATTTCATATCACGTGGTATTGAAGAGTATAATGGTCGTGGAGTACATGATCTGGACAAAGTTGGGATCGATTGCTTTTTCTCACAAACGGGAAAATGAACATTCTCTGTTACAAGAGAAGGTTAGCAGACGATAGTTGGTTCTAATGAATTAAGATTTATAGCTTCGACACTCGATTTGCCAATTTATGTGATTGTCAACAAAATTTGGTTGCAAAGATCTGTAGAAGCGGGATCTGCACGTTCCCAGGAGTCTGTTCCGAGGCTCATTGGCTGGTGATACATCACGTCACTGGCTAGAACGGCGAAAGTGATATGGCTCAAGTTTTCATGAGCTTTTTTATGTTTTTGTTCATTTGTCATTATGTGTCTTCTAATTCATCTTTCTTTCTTTTCGACTCATTCCTACTCCTTTCTATCGCTCTCTGTCTCTTTTATTATCGAATTTGTCTTTCTCGTGTTTCTGTGGCCTATTTTTCTCACACACTATATTTTCCCCTTTTTTGTTTCACAATAATTTGTGACATCTGTTTATCTGTGTCTCTCTCCATCAGTTTTTCTCTAAATCTGTATCAATCTCTCTATCCATCAATTTTTGGGACGATCTCATTCTAATTATTTCAATGCCCCTATTTCTGATTAACATTGTGGTAGAGCGCTGGTATTTTACGTTACCAGCACGCCCCAGTCAACGTAGCTGTAAATGAGTACTTAAAGTAATGCTAGTGAAGGAAAGGCATCAAGGAAGTGAGCATATCCCCGCCACCTTAAAGAGCAAGCCCTGGCCTTGCACAGTTCAGTATGTAACACTTCATCACCAACTGCAGTTTCAGCAATGAACTACCTTTGCCTATGTTCTACCTTTTATACCATAACTACGTGTGTAATCTCTCTCTCTCTCTCTCTCTCTGTTTCTCGCTCTGTCTGTCTCTCTCTATCACTCTCTCTCTCTCTCTTTCTATATATATATATGTGTGTGTGTGTCTCTCTGTCTCTGAGTTTTTCTCTCTCTGTCCTTCAGTTTCTTTTTCTCTCAGACTTAATCTCCCATAGCCTCTCTATCACAACTTTAACATCCTCTCTTTCTCAGACATTGATTGTTTCAATCAATCACTCTCTCGATCCCTCTGTCTCTTCCCCCTGTTTATCTCTCTCTCAGTATTTATTTCAATCAACCACATTGATTTATGAACACTTACAAATGTATAGTTTGCGCCCATATAGAGTAAAACTATCTCAGACAATATAATTCATCAATTTGTACACCTTGAGTTACGCGCTGCACATCTAAACGATATTCCAATTCTCCGCAACACAATCAGCAACTCTTCCCTTGATACTCTTTGCTCAGCAACAGTGTCTCCATTTATTCTGGCCAGCGGTATAGACCAAGGTCATCTGCTCCACTGAATCAAAAGAACCCCATTCATAGTTTTCCTGATTTCCTTCTGGAAATGCAACGATGCTCAATCTAACCTGGAAAACTTAGTTTTAAGATTTCTCATTGAACTAGGAAAGCATCCCGTTTTCTAGCAAATGGAGATGCGGTATTCCGATTATTGATCTTCTTAGCCAGCGAGCGCGTGCGCTCGCACACACCCACCCACACACGCCCACACGCTTGCACGCGCACGCACACACACCCACACACACACGCCCGCACGCGCGCACCCACACACACTCGCCCACACACACCCACACATACACCCACACACACACACACATACGCACGCACGCATACACATCCACATACCCACAAACACACCCACACACGCCCACAACCCCAACCACACCCCCATCAATATCCACCAACACCCACCCAGACACACCCACCCTCACCCACGCACGCGCACGCGCGAACGCACACACACACACACACACACACACACACACACACACATGCACACGCATAAAGAATTGTCGATACCAAACATTTTTAAATTTTACATTTGCCCAAACTGTGCACCTTCATACATATACATATGAAAAGTAAAGTGTGTCCTTAACCACTTGTCGAGAGTGAAGTGTCAGAGGCTTCCGTATACTAAGCCAACGCTTGTGTAAATTGAGGTAGTCATTTTTGCTTCCTGGCTAGCTTTTACTACACTAACCAGAAGTCATATACTAAGTTACAGCTGGATCGGTTACTAGAACTTGTCGGTTGCAGGAGCTGAACCCTGTGCCTTTGGCGGGAAATTCGAACGCTTTGCAGCTACACTTAAATATAAATATATATTATAATACAAAATAATATAGGCCTTACACCATATTTCCTATGCACCACATGGCGTGACGGGATCTTGACTTTCTATATATATATATATATGTGTGTGTGTGTGTGTCTGTGTGTGTGTGTGTGTATATATATATACTACTGTTCCTTTGATGTCTTAATAGCAAAGACGAGGATTAGAGTTAAATAAAATTGACATAAGACGTGTCTGTACTGATGCTGTCGTTGTGAGGACAAATGAAACAAGGAGGATTGTCTCGTGAGCTTGTATGGCCGAAGCGAAAAGGCTGCAGGGCATTTGGTAAGACACTAACGAGCTTGACTTTCTCATTTAACAAAATGATGATCCTTTAGCTGGCATTGATATCCGGGATAAAGAGAAAAAGACTTCATTATTGAAAGTCCTGAGTTTAGGGAGATAGCGTGACAAATTCCTTTCCTCGTCTTGCCTAAATAAATGAGGTACCATTTCACAGCTGGGTAGCTAATGCGGTCCAATTGCAGCGCTCTATCTGCTCTAGCACTCGACGATTAGTTTCCTTGTTGAATTATTAATTAACTGCTATAAGGTCCATTTAGGGCATTTAGGGCATCAGTCGAACTTCACAATATACAAGAATCAACGGCAGTTTTACAGGTTCATTCAGGGCATTCATCCGTCAGTCGAACTTCACAATATACAAGAATCAACGGCAGTTTTACAGGTTCATTCAGGGCATTCATCCGTCAGACGAACTTCACAATATACAAGAATCAACGGCAGTTTTACAGGTTCATTCAGGGCATTCACCCGTCAGTCGAACTTCACAATATACAAGAATTAACGGCAGTTTTACAGGTTCATTCAGGGCATTCATCCGTCAGTCGAACTTCACAATATACAAGAATCAACGGCAGTTTTACAAATAAAGATTATACCCCTCCTCCCACCCATCCTCTCCCTCACACGATTGCACTCTTTCCCCACACTACAACTCGCTCATCCTTTCCGTCTCTCAATCCCCTCCCCTTCAACCCGCTGTCTCTCTCTCTCTATCTATCTTTCTTCCACCTCAATATGTCCATGTCGCATTCAGATTCAGAGCTGTATCATTTCACAGAGACACCATTTCATAAATATCCCAGTCAACGCCTTGCGCCAAGTGCCATTTTTACACACTTCTTCTTCTGCGTACGTTCTCAATTTCCTGCCACGAAGTCCTGATCAGGGCTTTGCAAGTAGCAGGATGTAGTTCGGAGAGCGGATTGCGTTGTGTCGCTAGTTTACAGTTATGACTGCGCTATTTGCACCTTTCAGTCCGACACATCAGTCTTCGGCAGGATTGACACACTAAAGACAACATCACATGATTCGATCAACCAATCAAACTTTCCCTAGAAAGTTTGAAAATAAAGACAAAGGTGAATTTTACAAATAATTAGATGAAAATCTTGCGTGTAATGTCAAGGAATTTGCTCCAGTACTAGACCTAATGGTCGGATGTTCATCCTTACAAGACTCAAGATCAAAAGAAAGATCCCGAAGGTCACCGTCAGGGACGTGCTCTTTGCTGATGATGCTGCAAATATCAAAATATCACCCACAGCTAGCAGGAACTACATAGCTTGATAGGATCACTTCTTTCAGTCTTGTTAAGATTCTGGTCTCACAATAAGTGTTAACAAAGCAAATGTGCTGGGACAGGAAGTAGAAGCCACATCATTTCTTAACACAGATAATAATGGATTTGCAACTTGCACCAACAAAAATACCTGGAACCCTTTGTCAGCGACAAGTTCTCTCTAAGCCCACAGACCAAGAAATAGACAGTCGCAATAGCAAAGCTACTGCTGCATTTTCTCGTCTCACAACGTGTTTTTGGGAAAACCAGAAACTTCCAATTTAAAATCAACATTATAATTAACAGAGCATGTGAGTCGTCAGCAGGTGGCTTCTTTGTGGTTGAGAAGATGGATACCAACTATGGTTGAGAAGATGGATACCAACTATGGTTGAGAAGATGGATACCAACTATGGTTGAGAAGATGGATACCAACTATGGTTGAGAAGATGGATACCAACTATGATTGAGAAGATGGATACCAACTATGGTTGAGAATATGGATACCAACTATGGTTGAGAAGATGGATACCAACTATGGTAGAGAAGATGGATACCAACTATGGTTGAGAAGATGGATACCAACTATGGTTGAGTAGATGGATTCCAACTATGGTTGAGTAGATGGATACCAACTATGGTTGAGAATATGGATACCAACTATGGTTGAGAAGATGGATACCAACTATGGTTGAGAAGATGGATACCAACTATGGTTCAGAAGATGGATACCAACTATGGTTGAGAAGATGGATATCAACTATGGTTGAGAAGATGGATATCAACTATGGTTGAGAAGATGGATACCAACTATGGTTGAGAAGATGGATACCAACTATGGTTGAGAAGATGGATACCAACTATGGTTGAGAAGATGGATACCAACTATGGTTGAGAAGATGGATACCAACTATGGTTGAGAAGATGGATACCAACTATGGTTGAGAAGATGGATACCAACTATGGTTGAGAAGATGGATACCAACTATGGTTGAGAAGATGGATACCAACTATGGTTGAGAAGATGGATACCAACTATGGTTGAGAAGATGGATACCAACTATGGTTGAGAAGATGGATACCAACTATGGTTGAGAAGATGGATACCAACTATGGTTGAGAAGATGGATACCAACTATGGTTGAGAAGATGGATACCAACTATGGTTGAGAAGATGGATACCAACTATGGTTGAGAAGATGGATACCAACTATGGTTGAGAAGATGGATACCAACTATGGTTGAGAAGATGGATACCAACTATGGTTGAGAAGATAGATACTAACTATGGTTGAGAAGATGGATACCAACTATGGTTGAGGAGATGGATACCAACTATGGTTGAGAAGATGGATACCAACTATGGTTGAGAAGATAGATACCAACTATGGTTGAGAAGATGGATACCAACTATGGTTGAGGAGATGGATACCAACTATGGTTGAGAAGATGGATACGAACTATGGTTGAGAAGATGGATACCAACTATGGTTGAGAAGATGGATACCAACTATGGTTGAGAAGATGGATACCAACTATGGTTGAGAAGATGGATACCAACTATGATTGAGAAGATGGATACCAACTATGGTTGAGAAGATGGATACCAACTATGGTTGAGAAGATGGATACCAACTATGCAAACAATGAACTCCTTTCATCTACGTCGCATGTTAGCTATTCTTGAATTGACATAAACGAACAGGGTAACAAATGCAAAGGTTCACTCTCACACCGCTCTCCCAAGCATTTAGACTCTGCTTAGAAAGTGAAGACTGCAATGGTTTGGTCAGTCATGCTCGTCGCGTGAAAGATGGTCGCATTTTCAAAGATATTCTCTATAGCTAGTTGTCAGATAGCTAAAGAACAGTCGGAAAACCACACCTGAGGTTTAATGATGCGTGTAAGTATCATATAAAGACATTGGACATGAGTCTGAAATCACGACAAGACGAAGCTGCAGTACGATCCAAGTGGAGATGTACCCTAAAGGAGCATCTTATGCTGGCTGAAATAAAGCTCATGCATCATGGAGATGTGAACAACGACGCAGAAAGATCCTATAGCCAGCCAAGACTCAACAGGACTAATAATATTACTAATGTCAAGGACACTAAGTGATGGATTTTCAGTCATGTGATTGTTATCGGTTACCCTGCACTAACTCAGAAGTACTGTGTGGATGATAGAGATGGGTTGCAGTTAGTAATAACGTATGTGTGTATGTCACGAGACCAAAGATATGTTTTTTTAGGACCTCATGCTCTCATCGTTACAGTCCTCAAATCTGACAAATTGGTCATCCTCGATGATTTTAACGCTAGGGTCGGTAAGACCATACAGCCTGGGAGGAGGCCAATGGCAGACATTGTATCGGAAAATGCAACATTAACGGACTGCTCCTTCTGATATGCTACGGATTACAAACATAGCTTTCCGTCTTCCGGTTCGAAACCACGTGGATGCACCCATGTCCCGCCATTGGCATCTCACTGACTACTATCAAACGTGGGGATCGCGTGGATGCTAGGAAAGCGAAGAGCATGTGTGGTAGGGAATGTTGAGCCGACCTTCGACTTGTCATTGCCAAATTAAACTTCAAGATCCAGTCCAAGATGCGTCCCCAGGGAAAGAAACCACCGAGGAGATTAAATGTCGTTCAGCTGAAATGCGAACCCAAAAGAAGCGGTTTCCAGGAAGAGCTTGAGGGCAGACTATCTGAGCTTCGATTTGTAAAGAACGACATCGAACATAACTGGGCATCCGTGAGAAACACACTCTACAAAACAGCAGTTAAACACATTGGCCCACTCACGCGCAATCATAATTACTGGTTTGATGAGAACGATCTGAAAATACAGGTCCTTCTCGGTGGAAAATATGAAGCGCACAGAGAATATCAAAGGGACACACCATGTTCGTCAGCATAAGCGGAATTCAATGCTGCTCATAAAATTGTTCAGACCAGGCTTAGAGAGATGGAAGACTCCTGGCTCAGCAAAAGAGGTGACGAAATCGAGATGTTCGCCGAGCGTCATGATACCAAACCGTTTTATGAAGCGCTGAAAGCTCTCTACGGCCTGTAGCCCTCTAGTAATTCCCCAGTTCGCATTGCGGGTGGGGGTCGGCTAACATATAAGGACCACTTCTGCAAAATATTGAACCACCCATCGTCCAAACATGAGGAGACGTCCAGCGAATGCCTAAGGTGGAATTGAATCTGGTGCTGGATGAACTTATCACTGAGAAGGAAGTCGACAGGGCAATCAGTGCATTATCTATAGGAAAAGCTCCGGGAGCTGATGCAATACCAGCACAGGTATGCAAGACAGCTGGCCTATCCTTCACCAAAAACATCACTGAACTCTTCTGCAACATATGGGCTGAAGGAGTAATTCCGCAGGATCTGAAGGACGCCTTGATTTACAAGAGAAAAATCAACCGGCAGGAATGCGACAATCATAGTGGAATATCGCTGCTCTCCGTAACAGGCAAGATCCTAGGGCGATTGCTGCTCAACCGGCTCAACAAACACCTTGAACAAGGCCACCACCTCCCAGAAAGCCACCACCTCCTAGAAAGCCAATGTGGATTCAGAGCCGGAAGGGGAACAATGGAGATGATCTTTGCCGCTCGCCAAGTACAAGAGAAATGTCGGGAACAAAACCAGGCCCTGTAAACCACATTTATTGATTTGACAAATGCATTTGATAAAGTAAACAGAGGAGGGCTGTGGATGATTATGTTTAAGTTTGGCCGCCCGTAGAAGTTCATAACTATTATGAAACAGTTACACGAAGGCATGTGTGTTAGTGTAATGGACAGTAGAGAACCCCCTCAAACTGTTCTAGTAACAAAGGGAGTATAACAAGGATGTGTACTCGCCCCGACCCTATTCAGCATAATCTTCACGGCCACTATGACAGACGCCTTCATATCCCTGGAGCTTGGCATACCCATAAAGAAACGCTTGGATGGCAAGCTACTCATCAATCCCAGAAGAATGAAGGCCAAATCTAAAATGGCTGGTGATATAATCATATAATCTGTGTATGCAGACGACTGCGCTCAGGACAGCGACTCAGAACTGAACATGCAGGTGGGAATGGACCAGTTCTCTGCCGTGTGGTAACATTTTGGTCTGACCATAAATATCACGAAAACAGAGGTCATGTACCAACCAGCACCAGGCATGCCGTACACAAAACCAGAGACTATAGTCAGGGGGCAGACGATGTATGTCGTAGATAAATTCACGTATCTGAGCAGCGCACTGTCGAGATCTGTCAGCCTCGATGATGAGGTGGCAAGAAGAATAGCAAGGGCCAACATAGTCTTTGGTAGAATGCGCTCGATGGTGTAGGTACGTCGTGGAATCAGCTTCAAGACCGATTTCAAAGTCTACTGTGACACTGTCACTCCAACCATACTCTACGTCTGCGAAAGCTGGACTGTATACTCTGGACATGCAAGGAGGTTAAACCACTTCCACACAGGTTGCCTGAGGTGAATATTCCACATTGAATGGCAAGATTGTGTCACTGACATGGAAGTTCTCTCTAGGGCTGACATGCCCAGCATCCATGCACTGCTAGAAAAAACACAACTAGGATGGGCCGGACATCTCGTCCATATGTCAGACGAACGGCTCCGCAAAGAAGCTAATCTACGGCGAGCTGAGAGAGGGATGGCGCCAAAAAAAAAAACACGTTAGAAAGACAGTCTGAAGGACTCACTGAAAAGTTACCAAATATATATTACCTGGGAATGTCTTGCGCAAAACAGATCTGACTGGAGAAGCGCAGTCAAAGCGGGTGTCACTACCAGCGAGAACCACCGTGTTGTGAAAGTCCAGAGCAAACGCGAGACCCGGAAATCACGAGCAGCGGGAACACCATCACCTTCTACAGACCTCGTGTGCACGTTATGCAGCAGATGTTTTCGTGCCTGCATTGGCCTGTTCAGCCACATGCGCGCCCACACCCAACAGGGAAATCTGTGACAACGATGATGTCGGTGGTCTTCATCGACAACGATGGACAGCTATTATTATGTGTGTGTGTGTGTGTGTGTGTTTGTGTGTGTGTGTGTGTTTGTGTATGTATGTATGTGTGTATGTATGTATGTATGTATGTGTGTATGTATGCATGTATGTGTGTCTATATACGTATATATGAGAGACAAGGGCAGACCAAGAAGGCGATGACGCCAGGATATCAAAGAATACTGGAAATGACTCAAGCGCATGCTATAGATTTGGTAAGAGATCGAGTTTCTTTCAGACAGGCTGTGAGGTGAACGACATTCTACAAAAAACATGACACATGTTGATGATATATTAAAAACATCCTAAATATACATACTCGGTAGACTATCGCTGAACTTCTTCAATTTAGCTTTCAGTAGGCGGTAATGACAATTTACCATCACGAAAGCTATACAAGTGGACGCCAAATATAAACATGTTGACAAACCCTGCTCTAGAACATCTATATCAGTTGATTATTATTTTTCGATTAGCATCATCTCCCATCCGACAAAGGCAGTACCTTCATGACTTATAATATCGCATGCAACTGATGCTCCATTAGAACCCTACAGGAATCTCACAAGATAATTGTGTCATGGAGTCCATGTATAATTCATAGACATCTTCATGAACAAAGATTTATTCAGCTGTAGCTGTGAGCGTGTTCATGTTTCTTATCCGATATGTAAATCTCAAGGATGAAAGTAACCGATATATCGACACAGTTTTGATGCTTGTAACCCACATCATTAAAACAATGTGCTAATATGATCGAGTCACATAATGTGTGGGATAGAAAAACAAAAGAACAAAATGATCATTGTCACCATTCATAAAAATAAGTATCGTTCTAAGAAAGTAGTTCTCATGAATTTTTCCTCTTCTTTCAGCTTTTATCAGAATATCCCCCCCCCTCCCCCTTCTAAAATATGTTTAATACTACAAGACATTGCACTTTGCTGAATAGTAGTCCCAATAACCCCCCCTCATCCCCTTTTCCTCCCCCCTCCTACCCCCCCCCCCCCTTACACACACACACATACACAATAAATTATAAAATTCACATTCAGGAGTTTTAGGGATTTCATGCTTTTGGAGACTCTCGGTTACAATAGGTAATGGGGTCAGACTGGTCGCTATAGTAGAGTGGGAAGGAGCTCGTCCCTCAACCAAACGAACGCAAGCACGAAGCAGCGGGAGTTCGAAAACTAAATATTCAGTTGGAGTGAAAAACAAAATTACAATAATAAAATGTGTGATGAACGCCTCTATGTTTGAACTTTGTACAGAAGTAAACAGAAAGCAGAAATCGCGCAACAAAAACTGCAGAAGAGAAAGGCTGTGAGTAACATGGACTGATTCAAGAATGAAACTCAAACCAGGGTTCATCGATGATTGCCTTCGTATATTTCCAAGAAATGAAAATGAAATGTTACAAAATGCATTTCGATCTGCTCCATTCCATTTCTTCCAGATTTGGAATGTATTAGTGGAGTTTTAAATGAATGAATTATTGCCCCCCCCCCCCGCCCCCCCCTCCCCATTCAGTCAAGCAAATTATACCGTGTAATCGAGAATTGGGTGCATCCGTTTCCATTAACAACAAGAATGTCAATATGACGGCAGCCATTATCATAATTCTTTCTTCTGCTTCTTCTTGGAACATAGGGTTGCAACAGATGCTCTTCATCTATTCCTATTGTGAACCGTCCGCTCCAGTTCTGCCCACGTGATCTCGATTGAACTGGCTTTCTCTTCCACCTCTCGTTGCAGGATGTTTGTTAGATATCCTGCTCGTCTCTTTCTCAGTGGATTCTAATTCAGCGCATGTTTGACAGTACTATCCTAGTTCCTTCAGAGGATATGTCCTATCTCAACGTTTTCTCTTAAATATTCTGCTGTATTGGTTGTTGTCGTGTTCTTTCCCACAGATCTGTGGTTGCCCTTACCTCTAGTCATCTACCATAAAGTATGCAACACATACTCTTGTTGATGGTGGACTACAGCCACATGGCAATAGTCCGAACCATATTGCGAGATTGACTTTAAATTCATGTTAAAGAGGACGGCGTGGTTAATTGACACGACTCACAATCCGAAGGTGCTGGATTCGCTCCTCTATCACAGCACCGACAGTTACCCCGAGGAAGCAAATCCTTAGAAAATGCAAGAGGAAGCAGACCCTTTAATAAAATGCATGCCTAAATTGTGACAGTTCCAGCTGGAGTGTGGGCGTTTAGAGCAGGGAGAGATTGGGCTGGCGAGAAACAAAAGTTGTCTGAATGTTGTTGGACGAGACGGGGTCAAACTCCGGTCCTGACACCAAACTTCCACACAGTACAAAACGAGATGGTAAAGATTCACAACGAATATGGGAAACTTGGCTAGTTTGGGGGTGGGTGTCGGTTTGACCAATTCTGGTAACGTCCCTAAGTGGTGTGGGTTTTGCTTGAAGATAAGAACTACACAATAGGCTGGCACAGAAAACGGACAGAGACCTATGTTTCGTACAACCAATGGGACTTTAGATTGGGTGGGAACAAATAAGAGGATGGCTGGCCAGCAAACGGACGAGGACCACTGGTCAGCCATATTTGTTTCTAGAGGTAAGTAAATAAGATGTAACACAATGGCCAATCGATTGGGGGGGGGGGGGGGAATCCAGAGAGAGAGTGAGAGAAAGAGAAAGAGAGAGATAGTTCACGGGGTGGCTATCTCATCATTGGCATAGAGCCTTGCACTAATGCTCATGTGTGACACTGGGACACCCTGTAAACAAAAGGAGATAGAGATCTATTCTCGAGTGAGCAGATTCGTCTCTGTACGAATTGAGTGGATCTAGAAGGCTGTTCTCCAAAGAACCAGTACATTTGGAATCTGTGGAAGAACGGTGGTCCTTCGAAATCCCAGTGGTACGAGAGTTCGGTTCGATTAGGATTCATCAAATATTAGGGAATGTGATTCCAGTGGTACTTCTTCTTCTTCTTCGTACGCTGTCAGACGTCAACCTTTATTTTTTCCAAAAAAGCAGCGGTCATCCTGAGGCTGTCGACACTGCCATAGAGCTTGTCTAGTGTTGCCACTGGTGATGGCCACATCTGCTTTCTCTAATCCTCGTATGTCGGGCAGTTTTGCAGCAGATGTTCAGCGGTCATTTTCCCAGTACCGCACATGCATTCGTCAGTGCCACCTATATTCAATTTATTGAATAGGTGGTACTTCAGTCTATTGTGGCCAGTGCGAAGCCTGAAGACCACGACCTGCTCTCTTCTGTTCAACTGGTAATAGGGATCGTTTTTTGTGTAGCCAGAATGTTTTGTTTCCCATTTTGTTATGTATCTAGCTCTAATAAGCCTTTTTTACTCTTCGTATGTCACACTAGTATCTGGTTGTGGTAGTCTTGCACCTTCTTTTGCCAGTCTGTCTGCCTCCTCGTTGCCTTAGATGTTACAGTGGGATGGAACCCACTGTACCACTACTCTTTTTGGTGCAGACTGCTTGCATAGTTGACATAGTACTGCTCTTAAATCATTAAGTTCAGTAGTTTTCTGGCTTTTTAGTGCTGTGACTACGGCCAGGGCATCTGTTAACAGGACTATGTGGCTTTCATTTCTTTTGCCTGTCACCATTTCTTCTACTGCAGCCTTCAGTGCTTCTGCCTGCGCTCTGAAATTGCTTGAGTATTTCCAGTTGCCACTGATAGTGTTGTTTTTCTACCATTTGGTAGGCTCAGGAACACCGCTACCCCTCCGTTCTGTGTTGTGTTTGTTATAGAGCCGTCGGTGTATGCATCGGTCCAGTCGATGCTTGATTCCAGTGGTACAATAGTTCGGTTCGAATATGATTCAGCGAATTCTAGGGACTGTGATCCCAAAGGTAGGTGAGTTCGGAATGAGAGCTGCATGACTTGAGCCCTCAGAGAGGTGCATGACTTGAGCCCTCAGAGAGGTGCATGACTTGATCTCTCAGAGAGGTGCATGACTTGAGTCATCAGAGAGGTGCATGACTTGAGCCCTCAGAGAGGTGCATGACTTGAGCCATCAGAGAGGTGCATGACTTGATCTCTCAGAGAGGTGCATGACTTGAGCCATCAGAGAGGTGCATGACTTGATCTCTCAGAGAGGTGCATGACTTGAGCCCTCAGAGTGGTGCATGACTTGAGCCATCAGAGAGCTGCATGACTTGATCTCTCAAAGAGCTGCATGATCTGAGCCATCAGAGAGCTGCATGACTTGAGCCATCAGAGAGGTGCATGACTTGATCTCTCAGAGAGCTGCATGACTTGAGCCATCAGAGAGCTGCATGACTTGAGCCATCAGAGAGGTGCATGACTTGAGCCATCAGAGAACGAAATTGTTCGACATAAGTGTAACCAGGACACCAAAAGGGTATGCCTCAAACACTTGGTAACTGCCCACAGCTGTAAGTGAAAGATAACTCATGTGGTAACTTATGTTGATATGTTTGATAGCCTAAAGCATTAACCCTGACAGGAACGACAGATCATCAACAATTTAGACTAGACGTGGAAACGACTTAGATAGAACCATTGATTTATAATACTATTGAATTAGGCAAAGTTTAGGATGTATGTTATTTCATATGAGACGTAGAATCTGGGTTTTATGTAGTTTACAAGAGTAAGATCATTAGTACTTGCTAATATATTCTGTGGTAGTTTAGTATATATATATTATGATTATCTGGTTTGGGATTTCTTTTCGGTTTTTGAAATTATATAACCATTATTCATGTAAATAAATGATATTGTTTTGTCTAAATGATTCACGACAGTTGTAGTGTATTCTGTGGTTGAAGTTCACGTTATACAATCTATGTTGCTGGTCAGTAAAGTCTTAAAATAAAGCCACCGCTACTACAAAGTCGGGTGTACTGAACCGATAGGCGCAAAAGAAAAACAAAGTGCAACGCACACCATATTAGGGAACAGAGAAATAAGGCGAACGCAAAAGACAAAAACAACCTAAAAACCTAATGTTATTGTTCATGGAGAATGCCGTCGAGTTCTACATTTGATGAAAATAGTTGAACCCAGATCTGACCTTGTTAATACAAGCGCTAGCGTCTATGTGCCGACATGCGGGAAAAAACAGTAGATAGAATCACAAATGCCAGGTAGTAGAAAACATGGAGGAAAGCAGCACAACAGAAGAGCTATGCATGCATAAATAAAACATCTCTTAAACACGAGAAGATTGACTCAATGTGAAGGATGCACTATTCCACGACAAAAGGGTGACAAGTCTTCACAACTTAATCATGAGGAACCAAGGATCTTCAGGTGACAAGTAGAGAAAGCAATACAAGATGTGAGAAAAGGGAGAACAACAGGCATGGATACCATTTATATAGTTGTTTGATGTCCCTGATGAAGAATGATTGGTCGTAACGCAGGTTCGTTTGTGCTTTCATCTTAGTGCACTTTCTGACTATATCTATTGATGTTATTTTTACACAAGATGATCTTTCGGAATTTGAAAAGGGTATTATAATATGTGATTTGTGTAATGTCATCTAAAATATTTTTTGTCTATTGAACTATCTACCCTTATAACACTACACAAGAACTTGTTCTCTACTGAACTATCTACCCTTATAACACTACAGAAGAACGTGTTCTCCACTGAACTATCTACCATTATAACACTACACAAGAACCTGTTCTCTACTGAACTATCTACCCTTATAACACTACACAAGAACTTGTTCTCTACTGAACTATCTACTTTTATAACACTACACAAGAACTTGTTCTCTACTGAACTATCTACTCTTATAACACTACACAAGAACTTGTTCTCTACTGAACTATCTACTCTTATAACACTACACAAGAACTTGTTCTCTACTGAACTATCTACTCTTATAACACTACACAAGAACTTGTTCTCTACTGAACTATCTACTCTTATAACACTACACAAGAACTTGTTCTCTACTGAACTATCTACTTTTATAACACTACACAAGAACTTGTTCTCTACTGAACTATCTACTCTTATAACACTACACAAGAACTTGTTCTCTACTGAACTATCTACCCTTATAACACTACACAAGAAGCTTCTTGCAGCCGAATGATCACATTGTAGAACAATCAGTCTGTTGAGCTGCACCTTTAAGATACTGTTAAAAATTATCCAGGAGAAAATTCAACGAAGTTTAGGATGACAAATGTGGATTTAAAAAGAGCACCAGAACAAGAAAAGCAATATACTATTCTGTATAAGTACACTAGTAGAAGACTACATAGAAGTACAGAGAAATATTAATGTGTGATTTGCAAACTACAAACAGATCTTTGATACAGTCCCGCGAGAGAAACTAATTACATGTCTGAAAAACAAAGGTATAGATAGAAAGAGACACCAGAATTTGCAACAAGATTACAGTGTGGGCAAACTGCCACTGCAAGATCTGGCATGTTTTACACATCATGAACATAATGAAGAGTACGAGAGTGATACGTATTGCCCTTTGCCTGTTTAACATTTACACAGTACTAATCTGTAAACAGATAAAGGAAATGCCCGGAGTAAGTAAGTAAGTTACCCATCGCAAGCGAAGATGGCGAAATCAATAGACTGTCCTCGTCCTGGGGATGTTACTTGCGCTGAATTTGGATTGTAGTGGAAAAGAAGTTGCGCTGGACATCATTCTCACTTTCTCGTCCTGAGTTACCGGGAACCAGTGGCAAGACATACAATCAATACGACTGGAAGTATCTCAATATGCAGACATTTAGGTCGTACAATCCGTGAGACCAGTGGTAGTTTGAAACTTGTGGGAGTCGATCGTCCAACGTTTCCTTGACGATGTGAGAGGCGAATGTCGTACCTCTCGACAGCAGCAGCCCCCATTCGTAGACTGGAAGACGCTGCTGCTGACCAGCGCCCACATCTGTAGGTTCAGGTGAGGGACCATTAACCCATGGCTGAGGGGAGATTCCGGTCGCTTCATGCAATGACAATGGACGCATTTGCCAAGTAGGTCGGGCACACCAACAAAGGACGATGCGCAATCATGTAGTGACGTCCTATTCAACAACGTGTATTCTATAACACATGAAGAACAGATCGTATTTTCTCTAATATTCCGAGGAAATTTACACACATAGGCTTCCTGTGAATAGCGTAGGACGTGCTAGAAAATGATCGCAACACAACACTGCACTGCATACACTAATTGGAACGAGCAAACCACACGAAAATCGCAGACCATGAGAGCAGCTGTTGCTTGGTCTCCGTCTTACCGGAAGTTCTTTATAATAATAATATAGCAATAAAGAGCAATAAATAATATCTGATATACGGATGGCAGATCACTGCTAACTGAAGACAAACTAGAACGACATAAGATGTCGACTGAAGTCAAGCAAATAGTAAATGTCAGGTGTTTGCACTGACCATTCTTTCTGTAAACGTCAGGTGTTGGCACTGAACATTCTTTCTGTAAATGTCAGGTGTTTGCACTGAACATTCTTTCTGTAAATGTCAGGTGTTTGCACTGAACATTCTTTCTGTAAATGTCAGGTGTTTGCACTGAACATTCTTTGTGTAAATGTCAGGTGTTTGCACTGAACATTCTTTCTGTAAATGTCAGGTGTTTGCACTGAACATTCTTTCTGTAAACCTCAGGTGTTTGCACTGAACATTCTTTCTGTAAATTTCAGGTGTTTGCACTGAAAATTCTTTCTTAGAAAACGAAAATAATAATATTTAGCATAGTTTCCGATAATCTACACTGCTGGCAGTTATAATGAACAGTATCTGATTGTCTATATGTGGACATGTGGCTAGCCTGGGCAGGGCCGTCCGCATCCATCAGCTCTTAAAGGAGGCCACGAACCTCGTGGATAGAAAGCGACACTCACCATTATGATCCCATCCTACCGGCCGTCCGCGCAACACATGGCTGGGTCAAATAGGAAAACACCATCCTTACTGCTTGTAGCATTGTCGTCTAGCGGACTACGAAATCTGCCCACCTACAACCTATGAGAGATACGGAATCCAGTGGATATTATTTAAATAGCTAGAAGACCTGCCCACCTATCTCACAGACAAATCCAATGCAGTCGGAGACAGCCCCACTAAACATAATCTCCAGCAAAATGGTCTAGAAAACCATACTGAGAAGATGCAGGTTATACAATGTAATGCGGCAAACAGCCGAGCCACTATCAAATGAAATGGTCAATGCTGTATGAGATAGATCGCATCACGAACTAGGAAATGCATAACGAGATAGGCGATGGGAATGAGGATGTAAAAAGAGGATAAACAATGTATGGAACTTTACAATGATCTAAATGCATACCAAGCTAAGAATCACCTAAGCTCAATGTGAAGTTTGCTTTTCTATGAGCAGAAACTCGGCCGCTGACCAAACTCAATATTAAGAGATTACATGGCGTTATCAACAAAAACCTTATAAACATTCTTGGTCTTCGTTGGTTGACAATGTTCCGAAGGTAAGCTAGTGGGAGAGACCAGGACACAGGCGAGTGGAACAGGGGATCTTAGGATGACGTTCGAGTTGAATAGGTCACACACTGAGACAGTCTAAATTTGCCAATCACTTTCTGCAAGCTAACGATCCAATATCTGCTTAACAGTCTTTAATCTTTGTAAAGTTGGGTTTTTGTGGTGGTTGACAAATTATGTCTTACTATAACCTATAACGACTGTTGTAAGAGCTACTGGTTCTCCAGTAATCACAGTCTTATAAAATGTCTCGATTGACTGTGAGAACATAGAAGCCAACTAACAAGCACAAGTCATCAGTAATACATAGTAGATCAGCAGTATATGCTGTCAGTGTGAGATAACACTTTCGAGCAGGCATGTACAAACTTTATCAAGAGCTTGGACCGGAGAGTCAATTTAAAATATTTGGACGGGTCATGTCGTATATAGTGTTATTTTAACATTTACAAATATTGCTATTTATTTGGCAAACAAAAATTATTGAATGTTTGGCCATTTAAAAAATGTATGTAACTATAACAAGTTAAATCACACGTATAGCACATATGGGTGTAGATTAATACATTTCATGAAAGCTTTTATTCAGCTTTTTATAATTTGATATTTATTTTAATGATTTATATATTTTCTAAGTATAGCTCTTCGAAAAAAATGAAGTTAGCTAAGCCATATAAGAAACATTCGATGGGACGTATGAGACCTCGAGTCTCTCAGAAGAAAGTCAATGTTCGAGGAAATAACTGAAGCTGCAACATTACCAGTGTTCTATAGATGTGAACCTGCTATTCTCGCCCTCCTTTTAGATCTAACCAACTTCGTTCTAGAACAAAAATTGCTCGCAGGTGCAAGTATTTCCAGATGACGATATTCCCTTCCAAACAGAAGCTATAAGTTTTATAAACCTAAATACATTAATATTTCTGATAAAAAATCAGTAAAATATTCTTGATTTTTTACTTCAGATTCGAGTTCTCTTGTGGATAATTTATTTCCATTTGCTAAGAGCATGAGCTTGTTCTATGTCAACGTTACATGGAAAAATCATATTTTGAAATGAGATTCTTGTGCTCAGAAATGACGGTATCTGGGGTAGAATTCTTTAAACAAAGACTTTAAAGAGTCCGCAAATGAGTCACAACCAAAATTATTGTTTGGTTCGTAGGTGTGGTAGAATGTTGTTTTGGTTTTGCGTTTGCCTTATTTCTCTATTTCCCAAAGGGGTGTGCGTTGCACTGTTGTTTTTATTTTGCGCCTGTCAGCTCAGTGCATCCGACTTCAGCATGTATTTTATGTAAAGGCCTAGTTCCTCCTGCATTTTCTCAGGGTTTTCTTTCCCTGGGTAACGGCTGGTGCTGTGATGGGGATCTTCTTCTTCTTCTTCTTCTTTATCGTACGCTGTTTACAGCGATATTTACGTTGCACTGTTTTATTTTGTTAAGCCTGTGGCTCAGTAGATCCTATTTCAACAGGCGTTTCTGTAGGGATGCGCTCCTTAGCCTTTGGCTGTCCCCAGCCTTTCTGCAAGGCAGCAATTGTTTTTGGTCAGAGTTGTCTTTCTTAGGGAAGTTGTCTTGCAGGACTATCGAGTCTTCCCTACTCGTGTCTATAGGGTTTGGAAATGATATGATATGATATGATATGATGGACTATGTACTAGTTTGTACTATCCCGGAAGAGAGGCAGTCCAGTGTGACTGTGTCTCAGGATCGTCACGTCCTGCTAGAAACGTAGCATATGCATGTGAGTGAGGTATCTCTTTGCTCCCTTTATTTGCTCGGCTTATCTGCAGTGATGGTACAACTAGCATCCCCTGCCACCTGGGACGTTGTCACAATAGGGCAGGAGGTGCAATGTCCACTGGCCTGCATCTCTTCTGCGTCCATTGAGATGACTGATAGCAGACAGAGGTAAAGAGCGAGGCAGGAGTGCATTTGGCCAGGTGCATTTCTGCGGCTCGACCGGTCTGGGCTGAGATGCGAGCCCCAGGTCCCAACCATATCGTGGCCTCCCATCACAGCGGTGCTGAGATTTACGGCGGGATTCTGGCTTAGAGGCGTTCGGCCGTAGTCCCTCAGGTGATAGTTTCGCACCATTGGCTTATCAGCCAAGCACGTGGACCAAATGTCAGCGACCTGCGATTCCTCTCGAAGGAGTGCATTTAACCAGGGGACAAGCCTGGTAATGGCACAGAGATGTTGTTCGCCTGGTGTGCGGACAAATCTCATGATCAAGGGTTGCGTCTCAACAGTTCACAGTGAGGTGGCTGCTCTACTGCTTACGACACCCCGACTGAGAACTAAGTCTTCTACTAGTGGTTTCGCACCTCAACGCTGTATGGGGTGAATATCGGGCAGCTTCCCGCCCGCTTTGATCGGCGGACGGCAGAGACCTCTTTCTGCGGCTCGACCGGGTCGGGCTGGGACACGAGCCCCAGGTCCCAACCCTATCGTAGCCTCTCATCGCAGTGGTGCTGAGATTTAGGGCGGGATTCCGGCTTAGAGGCCTTCCACCGTAATCCCTCCCATGGTAGCCTCGCGCCGTTGGCTTATCAGCCGAGCACGTTAACCAAATGTCTGCGATTTGCGATTCCTCTCGAGTTGAGCAGGACTACCGTAGCAACGCCCTGTCATTAGTAGGGTAAAACTGACCTGTCTTCCGAGGGTCTAATACCAGCACCCGTTCACTATTAGACCCAACGAATCAATAGAGAGCTTTTTAGTCAGTCAATGACCAAGTGTCTGGAACCTGCGATTTCTGTAGGGTTAAGCAGGGTTACCGTAGGAGACGCTCTTTCATTAGGATAGTTCAACTGACCTGTCTTCCGTTGGTCTAATACCAGCACACATTCCCTATTAGACCCAACGAGAGTGCTCTCAGTCTGTCAGTCATTTTACAGTGTTGGCGTGGTGATGGGGATCGAACCCAGAAACTTCGGGTTGTGAGCCGTTTCACTTAACCACTAGCCCATCCCGTACCGGTGTGGTGGAATAATAACGATTACGTATCCTTAGGAACCTTTTGCAGAGAAAGAGAGAAGGATAGAGAGAGATAGAGAACGAGAGAGACAGAGAAAGAGAGAAAGAGAGATAGAAAGAGAGAAAGCGAGAGAAATAGAATGTATTTTGAAAGAGCTTAAAATGTTCACAAAGTTCACGAACGAACTGCCATTGAGTTTGTAACTAAGCATAGAGTACATTAAGGTGAGTGTAACGTCCGCAAGAAATGCCAAATTACACAACCAGCTTTTGTTTCCCAACGCCTTCAGATGTGTTCCTTTCATGTCCATGAAATCATAACTCATCTGTCAAATCATGAACGCCCTTGAGGGACTTCCCCTTAACTTAGCCAACACACTGCATGGAAAGAGAAAAGGTGTGGTCTTCATAAAACTGATTGAATGTCTGCTAGAAATGATTGAAATTGGCGATGGTTTAGGGCTATCCACTACTGACAAGGTATGCAGAAAACTAGTGTGACGAGGGCAAATATGATTAACTTTCCTCACTAGTTGTGTTAGTAGAAAATGCAGTGAAGCACACACACGAGTGTTCTTATTGATGTCTTCTTCAGAGAACTTTTATTCGAGTTTAACAACACCTAAGTTTGGCCCAGTCATAGCTTGAACTCTGATCTAATTAGCTTCTCAAGGCAAGAAGCCAGATTCAGTGATATTACGTTGCGGGCCGGATCAAATCTGGGCCTATCTCCTCACCTTGTACATGCCTGCTTTAGAGGATTCCTCACGGTTAGAGTCGACAGATTATGTGTGCTTGGGGGTGAGTTCTCTTTCTCGTTGATAACCTTCTTCGCAGTAATTTAATGGGTATACACGAAGCTGTTACCATAATTCCAAGTCTATCAATGCTACAGAGACTATCACCATTAATCTACATCCAGGCAAGGCGCGGTTTATCTATTTTTCTTGATGTTTCTTGGGTAAACCTGCTAGACATCTCTTTGTTCTATCCTTCTATAAATGATTCCTGTGACATTCGGGGTTTATTTTGTCTAACATCTGTCTACTTTAATTTATGTCCTAGTACAAAGAAAACAACTGTATTCTTGGTGGTCATTGGTTCCAGTAATTCAATTTTAGTTTATATATTTAAATATTTATGTATGTGTGGAAGGTGTTTGTGTGTGTGTGTGTGTGTGTGTGTGTGTGTGTGTGGGTGTGGGTGAGAGAGAGAGAGAGAGAGAGAGAGAGAGAGAGAGAGAGAGAAAGAGAGAGATAGAGATAAATGGAAAGCGACACAAAGAAAAGTTGAGAAATGAGATTTATTTATGTGAACGTTAAAATTGAAAGAAAGTCAATATCATCAATCATTCATGACGTGTCTTAGCAAATTGTTTGGAAGCGGTAGTCGCGTCGTGGCGTAATATAATTGTATGCACATTGTAATGGTTTTTCTATACATGTTATAACAACTTGGTTAAGCAGCCATGGCTCCCCACAACTTCCTGTCCGTAGTGCAGTTTGCGATTTTTGCTATTGACTTTCTTCAGTGCCATGATATTTATCTGTCCGTTATATGATCTGTACGTCGCCCTCTGTTTCCGTTTCGTCCACATTTCGCAGAATGATCTAGCAATGCCCTTCTGAGACCATGCCCAGACAAACTGCGGTTGCTTTCTTTGTCTGGTGTATATAATAAGCTTCCTTTGTCCATTGGTTTTCATCAGCAAAACATAATTAGTCCTTTTAGCTGTTCGTGAGATTCTTAATATTCTTGTGTAAAACACATTTCTGTGAACTCATTGATCTTCTAGTTTGTTTATCAAATGTCCACGGCTCGCATCCATATGATACGATTTGTTCTTGGTAAAACAGAGGAACTACCCACATGCTTTTCATTTTTCGAAATAACGTTTTTGTATTGGATTCTGGTCATATTGTTTGAGTGCCATGTGTGAAATCAATGGACGTATGAGAAGTTGTCACCGACGCGAGTAGTCTCTGAAGGATTATCTGTTGGAAAGAGTCCGGAATAGGCCTTACATAACACTGACAACATATCGCAAGAGGTGGCTAACAGTGGGGTTTGACGACCATAGAAGACTAGACACTAATACATTTAAACAGCTCTTCATTTATACTTGCCAGAACTCGGCATAGTAAAGAGTGATCATATTACTGGCTGACCCGTTCTTCAGCGGAGGTTACACCGTTGTGGGTCTCAACTTTTTTTCTAACGGTCTCTGTCTTGGGCCACGGTGGACCATTGGATAATGAGTCGTCCATCTGTGGCATCGTAAATGTTGTTGCGGAATGCAAGAAATCGGACCAACCTGTTGGTGGGCGTTTCTTGTCTCTAGGCTACCATATTGCTGTCGCTGAGCTCCAACGATCGTCTGCTATTCGCAGTAAGTTCCCTCTCCCCCCACCCCCCACCCAGCGATTTTTCATCTTGTCTGCATAAACAACTGCATCTTTCACTAGGGACAACTGACGTATGTCCGAGTTGTGAAAACTTTTTGTGCGCTGGCTATGAAGCGTGAGGCCGACCATGCGTCTCTAGAGAGAGGCCTTGGTCACTATGAGTTTGGACTCCATGTCGTTCGTGAGTGACCATGTTTTCGCCACATAGCATATTGCAGGTAGTATTGTGGAGTAGAATAGAGAGGTGTGCAGGCTCTGGTTGTTGTCCAGTACCGGCCTTATCGAAGGAAAGCCGCCCAACCCGCGCGACGCCATCTTGTCAACTCTGGGCTAAAGTCGTTCTGAATGTTGAGCAGGCGTCCAAGGTAGATGTACTCGTCCCCGTCGCCGAAACTCTCTCTTTCCAGGAAGACTGGGTCGCGGGAAGCGAAACGATTGCACATGACTTTCTTCTTAGACGTCTTCAGTTCGAGTTCCGCTTTCTTTCCCTCTCAGTGGAGCGCTGCTCGCATTTCACTGGCGCCTGTGACTGCCTCTGTGATAAGCACCAGATCATCTGCAAAGCGAAGGTGATTTAGCTGACTGTCATGCATGTTGATGCCAAAGGTATCCCAGTCGCACCGGCCGATGACGGATTCCAGGCATGCTGAAAAAAGGCTCGGTGAGATGCGGCTTCCCATGACATACTCCTCTCTGTATGGGTACTACTACTGGTCTTTGGAAGAGTTGGAAGGTAGTCCAGCAATCGGTGTAGCAGTCAGCAAAGATTCTTGTGTATCTACGGTCGACCACTTGAACTTTTAGAGATTGCCAGACGAATTTTGGTTCTACCGAGTCACCGGCCTTCATGGCTCTCTGGCTGTTTTGATCTGTCGGCAGCAGGTTGAAACGTGATCCATGGTGCTGTATGCACGACGAGATGTGATCTATTCTGCTGTATGCACGACGAAAGCCATCCTGTTCGATCGGTAGTGCCGCGTCAAGGGTTGAGCGGATTCTAGCGAGGAAACTTTTCGTGAATATTTTGTAGGTGGCCGGGAGGAGTGTGATTGGCTGGTAATTGCCGAGGTCTGCCTTGTCTCATTTTTTGTGTGGGAGGATCGTTTTTGCGTAGGAGGGTCGTTTTTGTGTGGGAGGATCGTTTTTGTGTGGGAGGATCGTTTTTTTGTGGGAGGATCGTTTTTGTGTGGGAGGATCGTTTTTTTTGTGGGAGGATAGTTTTTTGTGTGGGAGGATCGTTTTTGTGTGGGAAGATCGTTTTTTGTGTTTGAAGATCGTTTTTGTGTGGGAGGATAGTTTATGTGTGGGAGGATCGTTTTTGTGTTTGAAGATCATTTTTGAGTAGGAGGATGGTTGGAAGGTAAGATGATTTAAATAATTATGTGTGGTATTCTTTGACAATCGATTCCATGCCCAGCCGCATTGACTAGGTACGGGACCAAGTTGCTGTTTTTAAACAGGGAATGATATGCTTGTGTTCAGCAATGCTTCGAGACGCATGTTTTATACTTCGCCGAGTCTCCGACACTGCGAGGAAACGTTTGCGGCCGTATTTTTCGTGGTACTCTTTTAGCTTTTGGCGACAGTTTGCCAAGGGCATTGGAAGTTGTGTTGTTAGCCGAGGACCGAGTCATATTATAGGTCTCCTTCGGCACTGCTCGTGTAGTGGGTGATATGCGGTTTAGGTTGTGATTTGGTGATGGAAACCTAACGGCTCTTGAGATCTGTTTTTTTTAGATTAGCCTGGTGGACTGATGTGGCATCTGGAAGAAAAACGAATACTAATTCCACAGCAAGCCGGCTTTAGACAGCACAGATCCACTGAGGACCAGGTCATCCTCATAGCCCAGGAGATAGAAGATGCCTACCAGGCACAGAAACACACAGTAGCTGTTTGGGTGGATCTGGAAAAGGCATTTGACAAAGTCTGGAAGGATGGACTTAGAGTCAAGCTAAGAAGAAGTGATGTCTGTGGGAAGATGTACAAGTGGATCAACCACTACCTCAAACAAAGAACGGCCAGAGTCCAAGTACAAGGGCAGATGAGCAAAAAGGTGACACTCGAGCAGGGAGTACCCCAAGGGGGAGTATTGTCACCCACACTCTTCCTGGTATATATAAACGATATTACAGAGAATATACCAAGAAGAGTCCATAGCTCAATGTTTGCAGACGATCTGGCTATGTGGACCTCTGAAAAGAATCTCACCATAGCAAGAAATCGGATGCAGACGGCCCTAACATCGCTGGAAGAGTGGGCGAACTCATGGCTGGTCAAAATTAACGAGGAGAAAACCACGTGCACAATATTCTCGCTCTCATTAAAACCCCAAAGTACCAAATTAAGTCTAAATGGCAAAATCCTGCAGCCAAACGACAACCCAACCTATCTGGGAGTCACATTTGATCGGCGCATGACATGGAAAAGTCAGATTGAGAGAAACCGAATGAAAGCCAGAGAAAGAATGGCGATCATGAGGAAACTTGCTGGCACAAGCTGGGGAGCAGACGAAGGCATACTAAAGAAACTGTACACTGGAAGAGTGAGACCAGTTCTCGAGTATGGCATTGCGGCATGGACAACCGCAGCGAAGGCGAACTTCGATAAAGTTAACAAACATCAAAACCAAGCCATGAGAATTATAACAGGTGGCATGAAGTCAACGCCAATTGTAGAACTTGAAAAGATTACAAAATTGCAATCCATGACCGATAGAAGAGACTGCAGAGCCCAGCTGCAGTCAGAGAAACTCAGAAGACTGACGGACCATCCAATGTACCAGAGACTAAACAATTTGGGAAATGGGAAACTAAAGCGGAGAAACTTTGAAGAAATAGCCAAAGCAAAGATGCACGAAGATCCCATAAACACACTAACAACAACAAAACCCATCACTACTGTACGAAAACCTACTTGGAGGCAGGATATATTTCCAGAGGTGGTAGAAAATATACCAGGTATTGCAAACAAAAACTGCCAGAGTGAAAAAGAAAGGAGAGACACTACCCTAAGCTTCATAACGAAAAGCTACCCAAGCATGGACTGGACCCATGCATACACCGACGGTTCTGTAACAAACACTACACAGAACGGAGGGGCAGGAACATTCCTGAACCTACCAAATGGCAGAAAAATAACACTGTCATTCGCTACTGGTAAGTACACAAGCAATTTCAGAGCAGCGGCAGAGGCACTGAGGGCGGCAGTGGAAGAAATGGTAACACAAAGTGAAAATGAGAGCCATATAGTCCTGCTGACAGATGCTCTCGAAGTAGTCACAGCGCTAAAAAGCCAGAAAAACACTGAGCTTAATGACTTAAGAGCAGCACTCTGCAAACTGTGCCAGCAGTCCGCACCAGAAAGGGTAGTGGTACAGTGGGTTCCGTCACACTGCAACATCCAAGGCAACGAGGAGGCAGACAGACTGGCAAAAGAAGGTGCAAGGCTACCACAAACAGATACCAGTATGACGTACGAAGAGTCAAAACGGCTTATCAAAGCCAGATTCATGACCAAATGGGAAACCGAACATACTGGTTACACCAAAAACGATGCCTATTACCAGTTGAACCGAAGAGAGCAGGTCGTTGTCTTCAGACTTCGCACTGGCCACAACAGACTGAGGTACCACCTATTCAACAAATTGAAGATAGGGTGTACCGACGAATGCCCGTGCGGTACTGGTAAAATGACCACTGAAACATCTGCTGCAGAACTGCCCGACATACGAGGATCAGAGAGAGCAGATGTGGCCATTGCCAGTGGAACTGCAAGACAAGCTCTATGGTAGTGGCGAGAGTCTCAGGATGACCGCCGCTTTTTTCGAGAAAATAATGGTTACTGTCTGACTGTGTACGCAGAAGAAGAAGAAGAAGATTAGCCTGGTGTAGTCGGCGTCGATGTCTGTGATATTGGGTTCTGTAAGGTTACTACTAACAGCCAGGGAGGCAGCCATAGCATGGTTGAAGATTGATTCTGGTCCTCTGCGTGATTTCTGCATCTCCAGCTTGTCAATGCGTGTGTTGAAGTGAAAGAATGCGCCGAGGAGATGGTCGCTGCCTGTGCAGAAAGAGGCCACCACGGTGACGTCTGTCGCTATTTTTCTGTTTGATAGAACATGATCGAGTCCATGTTTGTGCTGCCTCTTGGTCCCGTGTGGGTCCATGCTTGTGCTGGGTCCCGTGTGGGTCCATGCTTGTGCTGGGTCCCGTGTGGGTCTATGCTTGTGCTGCCCTCTGGGTCCCGTGGGAGGCGGTTTCTGTAAAAAATATTTTCGGTGAAATATTCGATTTATTTCGCTAAACGTTGTTAGCCTATCGCCTGCCTCGTTCCTTATTTTATTGGAATGGGGGCCCCACATAAGTTTCGCCAAGTTGACGAGGTCCTATCCGAGCATTAAAGTCACCAATGATTATTTTGTGGTAGTTTCGGCTTTGTTGACGGGCGTCATGGAGGCTGTCGTACATGTCTTCGTGGTCCTGATCTGCTTTATCTGCTGTCGGTGCGAATGCTTGTATGATGGTATCATTGTTGCGATTGGAGATGACGATGTCTAAGGATGTCTGACGATGGCTTATGAATGACACTTTTTGGACTAGGTGGACGATGTGAGGGGCGACAAGGTATCCGACTCCCCCTGATGTTGAATTTTCTTTGCGGGCCCCTAGGTAAGCGCCCGTGTCATTTTCCCGTAAGGCTGAGAGTTCATATTATGTTTTTGTCTCAGAGATAGCGATGACGTTGTAATCGATTTTACTGCTCTCGTCAGCCAGGTAGCTTTGCTGTGGCTAGGAGCATAGAACGACAGTTGAACGTACAGTATCAACTGGCAGTTTTGTGTGTTAGTCTTCGACATAGTGATCATATGGGATGGAGAAAATGTAAACAACAATTGATACAGAGCGAAAAGAGGATAACATATTTTCCAGAAGAAGATATTGTTTCATTTACTTGAGCGCTTAACATTGAGAATCCTATTTTTTAGAAATCAACGTCCACGTGACTTATGACACAACTAGGGCAGCCCCTTCTGACATTCTCCACTGCTAGCGATGAGTGACGTCAGGGTTAGGTGAGATACTGATGAAGAGCCCGCTTTAATTCCACGTCGAGATCCAGACTTCTGTACAACAATCTGACCAACGAGGTGGGGATCGACACTCCCTTTGGCAGCGAACCTACTTAGGAGTCTCGCATTGTACAAATGTTAGGAGGACCAGTCTGCCTTCCCATGTACACCTGGGATATAGGAATACTGTAATCCGCTCCCAAAGAAATGCTGGCAAGAAGTAAATTAACTTAGTAGGAGTTGCTTTCAACAACAACTAAATGAAACAACAATAACGGCAACATTCTTCTCTATTATGACAGTTGGAAATGAAATATCAACAACATATACAAATGTTGCTCACATGCTGTAGAGGAAGGTATATAAAACGATATCATCCGTCAGCTATAAAGTTTTCATCAGGGACACGTACACAGTGAACACAGAACAAATCACAACAAGAACAATCTTACTTAGAATGGACACCAAGCACAAACATGGGGGCGGTCATTTGCAAGAGTTGGATTTATTTTACATTATTATGAGAGGAACATTAATTATCGCACGTTCTGTTTGTTATTTCCAACAATCGATATGCCGGCCGTCTACTTTCTGCATCAAGATGGTGCTCACAATATGTCAGTGTTTCTCATACGTTTTGTGTTCACTGGCTTGTGTTCACCGCGCTTATGGCACGTCTGTGAACGGTGTTTATCTGCATACTAGGCCAGATGGGCGACTGTTTAACCTGTCGAGACTGCGTACGAAGGCCAAGGTTAGGACGGTGCTCATTAAGGAGATGATATTTGCGGATGATGCGGATCTAGTGACTAATATTGAGGAGGCCCTACAGAAATTGGGAGACAGATTGGCCTACGTGTGCAAGCAGTATGGGATCAACATAAGCCGTGAACATACAAAGACTTGTGTACGGGGTATTACCATTACCCCTTCTATAAAGATTGATGGCGTCACTCTGGAAGTCGTCAACAGTTTACCTGGAGTCGGCCATCAGCAACACTCTCTCGCTCGAGGAGGTGATACATAGTAGACCTGGCAGGGTGAGTACCGCCATGGCCCGCCTAACGAAGAGAGTCTGGGAGAACACTGCGCTGTGCCACTACACCACGGTCCGGGTCTATCAGACCTGCGTTTTTGGCACTCTCGTGGATGGAAGCAAAGTTTGGAGCACTTGCACTAAGCAGGAATAGCGGCTCAACACCTTTCACATCAGATGCCTACGGCCTATATTGGGGTTAGGGTCGCAAGAGATCCTGCCACATAATATAACCTTACAGCGAGCACACACTCCTAGCATGTTCTCGCTGTTAAGCCTGCGATGTCTTCGATGGTGCGGGCATTTATACCGCCTGAAATATGTGAGGTTGCCAAAGGAAATTCTCTATGGACAGCTGATCAACAGACTAGAAGAATCGGACGTCCCACATTGCGTTTCAAGTGGGACATAAAGTCCTGCGACATCCAATCCCAGAGCTGAGAAACGATCGCTCAGGTTCGAACTGTTTTGAGACAGTCAATTGGAAGGGGCATAGTGGCTGCCGACTCTCGTAGAGGCCTTCTGGCTACAGATAAAAGAGAAAGACTGAAGCGATCAAGCAGTCTCCTCAGGATGGTTGTACTATCTGTGGCAGGGACTATCAGTCGCGGATTTACCTTAACAGCCAAAGCAGACTGTCAAAATACAGGAGACGGAGCTGGACAAAGCTCACAGGGCGTCACGTGCAGGGTATACCGAGAATGAGACGACAATGATAACACATTTTCTCCTGGAGTTGTTGTTTGTTTTTAATTCCCCACATTGAGGAAGTTTACTCGTTTGCGCTTTAAAAAGGACGTTAAGAGCCGGTTTGTAGTAGCTTTTCTAACATCCAGAACATGCTGATGAAGCTGGACCGAGGTCCTCCACGCGGCTATGCTACTATTGGCTTCACCTGCGTAGCGCTCACTACTACGATGTTCACATCGATCTACATCTCGTCAGCCAGACTGCATTTAAAACAGCCGGTTTTCAGGGAACAACACTTGGAAGAGAGATTGTGGTCTTCGTCAATGTATTGTGCCTGACCATCAAGCGATGTCCTGGTCAGTATGTTGTGCCTGACGCGACGTCCTGGTCAGTAGGTTGTGCCTGACGCGACGTCCTGGTCAGTATGTTGTGCCTGACCATCAAGCGATGTCCTGGTCAGTATGTTGTGCCTGACCATCAAGCGATGTCCTGGTCAGTATGTTGTACCTGACACGATGTCCTGGTCAGTATGTTGTACCTGACACGATGTCCTGGTCAGTATGTTGTACCTGACACGATGTCCTGGTCAGAATGTTGTGCCTGACCATCAAGCGATGACTTGGTCAGTACGTTGTACCTGCCACGATGTCCTGGTCAGTATGTTGTACCTGACACGATGTCCTGGTCAGTATGTTGTGCCTGACCATCAAGCGATGTCCTGGTCAGTATGTTGTGCCTGACCATCAAGCGATGTCCTGGTCAGTATGTTGTGCCTGACCATCAAGCGATGTCCTGGTCAGTATGTTGTCCCTGACCATCAAGCGATGTCCTGGTCAGTATGTTGTACCTGACACGATGTCCTGGTCAGTATGTTGTACCTGACACGATGTCCTGGTCAGTATGTTGTACCTGACACGATGTCCTGGTCAGTATGTTGTACCTGACACGATGTCCTGGTCAGTATGTTGTGCCTGACCATCAAGCGATGACCTGGTCAGTATGTTGTGCCTGACCATCAAGCGATGTCCTGGTCAGTATGTTGTACCTGACACGATGTCCTGGTCAGTATGTTGTACCTGACACGATGTCCTGGTCAGTATGTTGTACCTGACACGATGTCCTGGTCAGTATGTTGTACCTGACACGATGTCCTGGTCAGTATGTTGTACCTGACACGATGTCCTGGTCAGTATGTTGTACCTGACACGATGTCCTGGTCAGTATGTTGTACATGTCTGGACTAGCGTCTCAGTTCCTTTCTCCTCAAGTTAGAACAACTTAAATTAATCAGCATGATTAATGATTAATCCACTAATGAGGGACTCATTTAATAAAGAAAACTGTTCACAGTTACATAGTGCTTGGCTGCGTGATCAGTCACATTTGTAATTAAATAATGACATAAGCACAGTGTATCGTCAACTTTCAGATGTTTTTCGACATACTTATAGTATGTGAAATGAGACGTTGAAACAAAAAAACAAAAAACAAAAAACAGCCAGGAAATAAGTAAATGTGACAGAATGTTGGAACAATCTATTTTAAGACATATATAAACAGAGAATTAAGTGAATGGGTCAAGATATAAGAGTGTCTCCTATCTTTCCCGTCGTACGAGCTTACAACAACACAGCAGGTTTTTAGATCAAGAGTTCTAGTCTCTCTTTAAGAAATGTCTGATAAAAATACAAGACAATTACAAAATAGGCACTGCTGGTGTTAAAGAAACACTGCAGTGTGATGGATTGAAAATAGCAAGGGTAACTCTAAAGGTTTAATCAATACGATTGCACATCACCATGCTGTCTATACTCATACGCAAAGAGATGAGATAATATAGATTTGAGATGCAGCACAGTAAATGAGCTGACAACAGCCAGTACACCACAGTGAATGAGCTGACAGGAGTCAGTACAGCCCAGTGAATGAGCTGACAGCAGCACTGTGAATTAGCTGACAACAGCCAGTACATCACAGTGAATGAGCTGGCAGGAGTCAGTACAGCCCAGTGAATGAGCTGACAGCAGCACAGTAAATGAGCTGCCAACAGCCAGTACATCACAGTTAATATGTTGACAGGAGCCATTACATCACAGTAAATGAGCTGACAGGAGTCAGTGCAGCCCAGTGAATGAGCTGACAGCAGCACATTGAATGATCTGACAACAGCCAGTACATCACAGTGAATGAGCTGACATGAGTCAGTACATCACAGTGAATGAGCTGACAGCAGTCAGTACAGTCCAGTGTATGGACTGACAGCAGTAAATTCGCTGACAACAGTCAGTACATCATAGTTAATAGGCTGACAGGAGCCAGTACATCACAGTAAAAGAGCTGACAGGAGCCAGTGCAGCCCAGTGAATGAGCTGACAACAGCCAGTACAGTCCAGTGAATGGGCTGACAGCAGCACAGTAAATGAGCTGACAACAGCCAGTACATCACATTTAATAGGCTGACAGGAGCCAGTACATCACAGTGAATGAGCTGACAGGAGCCAGTACATCACAGTGAATGAGCTGACGGCAGTCAGTACAGTCCAGTTAATGGGCTGAAAGCAGCACAGTGAATGAGCTGACAGCATCAAAGTGAATGAGCTGAAAGCAGCACAGTGGATGAGCTGACAGCATCACAGTGAATGAGCTGACAAACAGCACAGTGAATGAGTTGACAGCAGCACAGTGAATGAGCTTACGGCAGTCAGTATAACACAGTGAGTTGACAGCAGTCAGTACAGCACATTGAATGAGTTGACAGCAGCACAGTGAATTACAAGCAGCAAAATGTACAGCACAGTGAATGCGTTGATAGCAGCACAGTGAATGAGCTGGCAGCATCAGATTGAATACGTTGACAGCAGCACAGTGAGGGAGTTGATAGCAGCCAGTACAGAACAGTGAAAGAATTGACCGCAGTCATCCCATCATAGTGAATGAATTGACAGCAACATAGTGAATGAGTAGACATTACCACAGTGAATGAACTGACTGCAGGCCAGTGAATGAGCTGACAGCAGCCAGAACAGCACAATGAATGAGTTGAGAGCAACACCGTGAATAAGCTAACAGCGGGACACAGAATGAGCAGACAGCAGCACAGTGCATGGGTAGACATCAGCACAGTGAATAAGGTGACATCAGCCAGTACAGCACAGTGAATTAGGTGACATCAGCCAGTACAGCACAGTGAATGAGGTGAAATCAGCCAGTACAGCACAGTTAATGAGCTGACATCAGCCAGTACAGCACAGTGAATAAGCTGACAGCAGCACAGTGAATGAGTTGACAGCAGCACAGTGAATGAGCTGACAGCAGCCAGAAGAGCACTGTGAATGAGTTGAGAGCAACACCGTGAATAAGCTAACAGCGAGACAGAGAATGAGCAGACAACAGCACAGTGAATGGGTAGACATCAGCACAGTGAATGAGCGGACATCAGCCAGTACAGCACAGTGAATGAGCGGACATCAGCCAGTACAGCACAGTGAATGAGCGGACATCAGCCAGTACAGCACAGTGACTGAGGTGACATCAGTCAGTACAGCGCAGTAATTGAACTGACAGCAGCCAGTACGGCACAGTGAATGAGTTGACAACAGTTCAGTGAATGAGTTAACAGCAGCAGAGGGAATGAGTTGACAGCAGCACAGTGAATGAGCTGACAGCAGCACAGTGAATGAGCTGACAACAGCACAGTGAATGAGCTGACAGCAGCACAGTGAATGAGCTGACAGCAAAGCAACGACCCTTAGCCGACTGCCTGCATCAGTGAACCAGAGCTCGTTTCATCTAAAAGTGGCGGTCCTGAAAACAGGCTTCACTAATGTAGTCTGGTTAAGAAAATCAGGATCGCAGTTTGAAATTTGAATGTGTTCGGGCGGAACGCGCTGATATCGCAGGCTCGTTGTATACTGCGGGACGGACGAAACAACTTCACAGCGGACTTTCAGGACAAACTCCGATGAAGAAGAAAACACAGATGAGATTAGATGAGAAAGATGAGATGAGAGGATAAGATATGATTCGAGATTAAATAAGATTTCTTCACTTTTAGATGAACGAGGCGACACTTTGGTGTATGTATCACACCGAATGAGATATACTGGTTTAGAGAGACAATATCAGATGATGTGCACGATTTATGGACACATTTCATAATGACATCTCTAATACCGAATCTGACGTGTTTTAAGTAGCCTGGTTTGTTAACATATCTCATTCAGCTTTGGTTCTCTTCTTAGAAGCTTGCTCATCAATAATTGGGAAACGTCTATAATGGACCTAATTTAGCCTCCATTTTTCACGGCCTGGTCAGCCTTAGACACGTTTATGCTCAGTCCGTCCATTTTTGTAACCTATATGCTAGCAGTGTTCGAGAATCTTTGACAGGCTCTATGCAAAAACCAAAGCTATTCATACTTTTTTTGTTGGATGTTTCACTGAAATAGCACATTCAATTACCCATTCACAACCTATTTATTCGTACAATTCACCTTTTCTGTTAATTTCTGGTGCCTAGTACTTTACGTGCTAGGTAGTACTTTAATAAATATATCAATTTTCATATTTATGCATAATTGAAAGCTTCTTATTTTCAACATTTCGTTGCTTAAAGACTATTTATTTTAGTTATTTTTTTTCCCTAGGCCGTCCATTTTCAATATTTGACCGTTACAACGTTTTGAAATTAGACTTCATGTTTTTTTTCTTTCTTGAATAGTGTTTTATAATGGAGTACTACTGTAAACATTTTGAGACTGTGACTTATATTTCTGCACTTTCTTTCTATAATCTACAGCTATACTGATCATATCGTATAATTAAATGCTGAGATTTATTTATCTTCGTTCTTTTTTTTTGTAAGTTGTGTTACGTTCTTCTGCGCAGTGCATCCGATTTCAGCACACATTAAAATAACGGTAGTGCTTCCAATACTTCCACTACCTTGCTGAGCCGTGTCACTTGTCACTTAGCTAGCTAGCCACCAAAAGATGGTGATATGACATAGATAAATTAGCTGAAACAAACATTGATAGATTACCGACGGGTAGCAAAGTGGACGGGTCAAGAGTGTGTACATCAAGCAAGATAGAACAATCATCAATTTTCACTCTCCTCACCATCTGACGAATGGCCTAATCTGCCGAAGTGAAGTAATATCAGTTGCGCCTAGCATAATATAACATGTCTGACTGTTCCAAATATCTTTTTTCTTCCTTTGGATTTAGAAGGAGGATGTCTTCGCCTAACATGAATCATATGGTCTTTCAGGAAGCCCGTTTACAATTTCTTACATTTCCTCTTGCAATAGAGATTCTTGTAACGTGTCATTTTGGAGAGGAAGACTCATTTCTCGTCAGGCAAAACATAATGATAAGACATATCAATCAGGGCCAGGCAAAATATACTGGTAAGTCATGTCAGTCAGGGCCAGGCAAAATATACTGGTAAGTCATGTCAGTCAGGGCTAGACAAAATATACTGGTAAGTCATGTCAGTCAGGGCCAGGCAAAATATACTCGTAAGTCATGTCAGTCATGGCCAGGAAAAATATACTGGTAAGTCATGTCAGTCAGGGCCAGGAAAAATATACTGGTAAGTCATGTCAGTCATGGCCAGGAAAAATATACTGGTAAGTCATGTCAGTTAGGGCCAGGCAAAATATAATGGTAAAGACCCCCCAGCTCGACTTCCACGTAGCCCTCCCTGGAGACGGGGTTGTTTTCATGACAGTCTGGCTAACGTGATGGTGGATCGACATGATCCCCGTAGTAGTGAGCGATAGACAGATGAAGCCAGACATAGCTCAACCACCTGGAGGACGCTGGTTCACCTTCATCAGCACACTCGGGATGATGGAAAAACTACAGCAACCCGCCACTAAATGTCTTTTCCAGGGGGCACAGAAAGAGTAATACTTCTCACCGTGGGCGTTCAACAACAATGACTCATTTTACACGGCGACGTTGCTAGTCCCAGGCATAACTCTCTTTAGTCTGCTAGTACTAAAAACTGGGAAGGTCCCGTGGTCCTTAACCAGCTATTTCCAGGTACCCAGCAATCGTTATGTAACACTAGCTTGTTCCAGTTTCCCAGTAATTGTTATGCAACAATAGTGTGCTCTGGGTACTTTGTAATCGTTATGCAACAATAGTGTGCTCTGGGTTCTTTGTAATCGTTATGCAACAATAGTATGCTCTGGGTACTTTGTAATCGTTATGCAACAGTAGTGTGCTCTGGGTACTTTGTAATCATTATGCAACAATAGTGTGCTCTGGGTACTTTGTAATCGTTATGCAACATTAGCTTGTTCCAGTTCCTCAGTAATTGTTATGCAACAATAGTGTGTCATGTTTTTGTGTACAATACAACTATACAATTCATGTATCGCTTATCTCCAGCTTTCAGATAGAAGATATCTCTAGAACCCATACAATTGAAAATATTCCAATAAGGTTAATTTTAACGATACAGTTGGACTCCAGGAGTTTGAGAATTATTATAAAATACACCCATGGACATCAAGGATGGGAGACGAACCTTTCTCTCTTATGGCCCAGCGCTCGTGTCAGTCCATGCACGATATGTACGCGGAGCTCGGCCACTAATCATGATCATGAACGGCTGTTGTATAAGCGGGCTATCTACCTCTACTTTTAAGGAGCCATGCGCTTTGTAAATTTTTTTCTTTTTTGTGGAAAAATATCGATTTATCAAATTGTTAATTTTTATGAAGTTCGACATTAATAGAATCGTTTACATATAAAATAATGTTATTTTTCAAGCTTATTAACATTTAAAAATTAATAATAAACATCCTACTCCCTGTTCTAAAGAAGACCTACTTTAAAAAGATACCGAAAACCGGTGATAAAATACAATGTTTGACACATAGCAACAGCTTTTTCAAAAAAGTATAATGGGTCATATTATATATAATAATGACAGGGTTCCAAAGTTCTCTTCACATTTTTTCATTCGAAAGCAAATGCTAGCTTTGTCTAAACGATACGATACTTCAAATATAACGACTGATGCGATACTTCATTGGTTTGATTATTTTAATCTTTCTGATTGGTCGAAAAAGGTATCGTCCATAGGAACAAAATAGTCACGGGGTTTTCCAATTCCTAGTCGGTCTGTCATTTCCATTCTTTCATTGTGTTTGAAACTGTTCCTAGCATTTAGAAACAGCAAAATGCTAAAGAAAGGATACAGCAACGGCAACAAGCGTGTTCACCAACAACCTAGAGGAATTCACACTCGAAACTAAGAGAATGCCTAAGTTAGAATGCCTGTGAAAATTTATTAAAACATCGTGAAAGTTTAGAAAGATAGTTATTAGTTTAGTATTAGATTGGACAGAATGTTACATGTGAGAAGGACAGAATGTTACATGTGAGAATGTCAAACTGTTATTTATTTTTAAAATAAATTGGGCTGTTTGTGCCATGCGTATGTGTGCTTTGTTACTGTGGTTTTTCATTGCATTTGATATTAATGGGTCATTTTCTGTATTCCAGTTCGACTGCTGAAGTCAGTGAGCCTACTGGTGCTGTTGAAACTATAGAACCCCTAAATTGGTATAAGAGCGGAGCAGAAGTTTGAAGTGTACAAGAATCATACTGAAGGGATACTGAACAGTGATACAGGAATCTTACTGAAGGGATACTGAACAGTGATCAATATACTTTAATCCATCAAAGTTTTCTACATTCTCTTATTTCCACAGTTGGATGTAGAAATTGCAGAAGCAACAATCTACAGTTGATTACAAAATAACCAAATGGTCTTGCTGTTCTTATACAAATTCTCTGTCCAAATTGTGAGTCAGAGTGGTAGACTGGACATCTCCCCAAGTGAACAAACAGCATGACATCAACTGTAGGACAGTAATTGCTTGTAATGACAATGGTATTGGCTATGCAAAGTTGCAGTCATTGCTGTCCACCATGAACATAAAGAACCAAATGCACCACAAAACATTTTACAAGGTATCCAAAACTGTTAGTATCGCAGCAAAGGATGCAGCAGAAGAAGCAATGTGTCAAGCAGCTCGTGTAGTTGCAGAAAGAGCAGCAGCTACAGGTCCCCTTCCAGGCCGTGCCAAAAGTAACACAGGGCGTCCTATCATCGTTGTGTCTTAATACGGTACATGGCAAAAACGTGGCCTTTCATCGCACAACGGAGTTGGTGTTGCCATTGACGTTGACAGTGGCCTAGTTTTGGATACTCAGGTCATCAGCAATTATTGCAAAATATGTGAAGATGGTCCAAAGCCAAGTTCTCCTGAGTTTATGAATTGGGTACAAATGTACTCTGACACAGACAGCAGAGGTCACGAAGTGGAAGATTGGGAGATAGATGCAAATCTATCCCTAATCAATAGGCCGGAGGATAGCCCTAGCTTCTACTCAAGAACATGGCATACAACCTCGACTCCAGATTTGGCCTTCTCCACACAGGACATACACTATAAAATAGACCGCCAGGTGCTAAACCAACTGGCAGGTAGCGACCACAGGCCGATCAGGCTAACCATTGACATGGAAGTAGGCCCACAGGAAACAAAACCGCTCCCACGTTGGAATTACAAACGAGCCGACTGGGACAGTTTTGCAATCCTGACAGATGGGCTGTGTGAAACCATCAACACACGAAACACCAAAATGAAGCCCATGGTAGAGAGCCTAAGCAAGGCAATAATGCAAGCCGCCACTGAAACCATCCCAAGAGGAGCTAGGAAAAACTATAAGCCCTACTGGAATGATGAGTTGCAGAAAGTGGAAGATGCAGTAACAAATGCTAGGAACATGGCAGAACGAGAAAAATCCATGGAGGCAAACATCGCCCTCAAAGCCGCCGCGGCGAAGTACAAACACACTCTCAAGCAAACAGCAAGAGAAAGTTGGAAAAATAAAACGGAAAGTTTAAACCTGGACAAAGAAGGGAATAAGCTATGGAAGCTAGTCAGAGCCATGAACGACGAAACCCCGTCAAATAAACAAATTACTATCAAGCAAGGCGAGAACTTGATCACAGGTAAGAAAGCCGCAAACGCCTTTGTCGATCACTATGCCAGAGCAAACCACATCGAGGTCCCTGCAGATAAGCATACAGACATTAGCGAAGAGCTAAAGGGGCACGAAAACATAAATACGGCTCCTGAAGAGCACATGATGGCCAAACTAACAATGCGCGAAATGGAAGAGGCTATGAGAACACTAAAGAGAAGGAAATCTCCCGGAAAAGACGGGATAACAAACGAAATGCTGATGGGGCTGGGCCAAACAGCGAAAAAAAACTACTATCAGTCCTGAACCAAAGCTGGAAAAGGGGCATTGTACCCCAGGCATGGAAAGATGCAATACTGGTACCAGTACCAAAAACAGGAAAGGACAAAACAGATCCGAATGGATACAGGCCCATAAGCCTACTGAGCTGTGTCGGCAAGCTGATGGAACGGATGATAAACACCAGACTGATGTGGCATCTGGAAGAAAAACGAATACTAATTCCACAGCAAGCCGGCTTTAGACAGCACAGATCCACTGAGGACCAGGTCATCCTCATAGCCCAGGAGATAGAAGATGCCTACCAGGCACAGAAACACACAGTAGCTGTTTGGGTGGATCTGGAAAAGGCATTTGACAAAGTCTGGAAGGATGGACTTAGAGTCAAGCTAAGAAGAAGTGATGTTTGTGGGAAGATGTACAAGTGGATCAACCACTACCTCAAACAAAGAACGGCCAGAGTCCAAGTACAAGGGCAGATTAGCAAAAAGGTGACACTCGAGCAGGGAGTACCCCAAGGGGGAGTACTGTCACCCACACTCTTCCTGGTATATATAAACGATATTACTGAGAATATACCAAGAAGAGTCCATAGCTCAATGTTTGCAGACGATCTGGCTATGTGGACCTCTGAAAAGAATCTCACCATAGCAAGAAATCGGATGCAAACGGCCCTAACATCGCTGGAAGAGTGGGCGAACTCATGGCTGGTCAAAATAAACGAGGAGAAAACCACGTGCACAATATTCTCGCTCTCATTAAAACCCCAAAGTACCAAATTAAGCCTAAATGGCAAAATCCTGCAGCCAAACGACAACCCAACCTATCTGGGAGTCACATTTGATCGGCGCATGACATGGAAAAGTCAGATTGAGAGAAACCGAATGAAAGCCAGAGAAAGAATGGCGATCATGAGGAAACTTGCTGGCACAAGCTGGGGAGCAGACGAAGGCATACTAAAGAAACTGTACACTGGAAGAGTGAGACCAGTTCTCGAGTATGGCATCGCGGCATGGACAACAGCAGCGAAGGCGAACTTCGATAAAGTTAACAAACTTCAAAACCAAGCCATGAGAATCATAACAGGTGGCATGAAGTCAACGCCAATTGTAGAACTTGAAAAGATTACAAAACTGCAATCCATGACCGACAGAAGAGACTGCAGAGCCCAGCTGCAGTCAGAGAAACTCCGAAGACTGACGGACCATCCAATGTACCAGAGGCTAAACAATTTGGGAACTGGGAAACTAAAGCGGAGAAACTTTGCAGAAATAGCCAAAGCAAAGATGCACGAAGATCCCATAAACGCACTAACAACACCAAAACCCATCACTACTGTACGAAAACCTACTTGGAGGCAGGATATATTTCCAGAGGTGGTAGAAAATATACCAGGTATTGCAAACAAAAACTGCCAGACCGAAAAAGAAAGGAGAGACACTACCCTAAGCTTCATAACGAAAAGCTACCCAAGCATGGACTGGACCCATGCATACACCGACGGTTCTGTAACAAACACTACACAGAACGGAGGGGCAGGAGCATTCCTGAACCTACCAAATGGCAGAAAAATAACACTGTCATTCGCTACTGGTAAGTACACGAGCAATTTCAGAGCAGAGGCAGAGGCACTGAGGGCGGCAGTGGAAGAAATGGTAACACACAGTGAAAATGAGAGCCATATAGTCCTGCTGACAGATGCTCTCGAAGTAGTCACAGCGCTAAAAAGCCAGAAAAACACTGAGCTTAATGACTTAAGAGCAGCACTCTGCAAACTGTGCCAACAGTCCGCACCAAAAAGGGTAGTGGTACAGTGGGTTCCGTCACACTGCAACATCCAAGGCAACGAGGAGGCAGACAGACTGGCAAAAGAAGGTGCAAGGCTACCACAAATAGATACCAGTATGACGTACGAAGAGTCAAAACGGCTTATCAAAGCCAGGTACATGTCCAAATGGGAAACCGAACATACTGGTTACACCAAAAACGATGCCTATTACCAGTTGAACCGAAGAGAGCAGGTCGTTGTCTTCAGACTTCGCACTGGCCACAACAGACTGAGGTACCACCTCTTCAACAAATTGAAGATAGGGTGTACCGACGAATGCCCGTGCGGTACTGGTAAAATGACTACTGAACATCTGCTGCAGAACTGCCCGACATACGAGGATCAGAGAGAGCAGATGTGGCCATTGCCAGTGGAACTGCAAGACAAGCTCTATGGTAGTGGCGAGAGTCTCAGGATGACCGCCGCTTTTTTCGAAAAAATAATGGTTACTGTCTGACTGTGTACGCAGAAGAAGAAGAAGAAGAAGGATACAAATGCACAAACCTCAATGCCAGCAGAATGTAGATTGTTCTTCAAATGCAATGGAGACTGTGGCAGCGAGGATTATTTACTCAAGGTCAGTTGAAAAAATATCTCTGATTTATGGCACTATGCTTTGCGACGGTGATGCAAAGGCATTCAATGAAGTCCAAAATTCTAAATGCTCTGACATTGAGATAAAAAAAAGAGGATTGCATAAACCACATAGCGAAAAGGTTGTTTAATAGCCCTTAGCAATTTGAAGAAAACAAATGAGTCACTAAATCGTAAACTGACGACGTCGCCAATGTAAAAAATTACAAACACAGATGATAACAATTTAAAAAGACAATGCCCCTAATGTTACAACAATTAAGCGAGGAGTGTTAGCTGGTTTTTTTTCACATGATGAGCATTGACAATGCACCCAACCATAGACTTTGTCCAGAGGGTGAGAATTCCTGGTGCCGCTTCCAGAGAACAGTGAAGACATGGTTGCACGAACAACATCGGCCAACATTTTTGGCGGAAGTTGGTAGACTCATCTACCCAATTGTGACAAGGCTGAAAGATACAAATCTCCTCCTGCAAAAATGGGTAAGCAGAATGTCAATGAAAGTTTCAACTCATTGATTTGTCAGCGCTGCCCTAAAACAACATTTGCTTCACTGTCACCAGTAGAGCCGGCAAATTCCTTTGCCACTCTATCTTTCAACTGTGGTCCTGTAGGGCTAAAAATGGTAACGGACAGAATTGGACTGGAATTGGGTGTTGTAAATCATACACATGCTACTCGAATGCCGAACAAAAAATACTATGATTCAAGAAGATGAACATTGGGTGTATCACAGTGGAAAAGGAAACAAACTTTAAAAAAGACGTCTTGGACAAGAACACCAGCACGAGTTAGCAGGAGGTGAACCATATGTTGCTGGCGCATTTAACAATTAATTGTGTTTGCAAATGACTATGTATATGTTGCTTAATTTAAAAAAAAACAATGTAAGAATACTTTTTTATGTTTTTAAACTTATTTTTATTTGCATTGAAAGTTTAAAATTGAATTATCTCAAAATCTTTTTTTCCCATTTGTTTTGTATCTGAAACCTTAAAATCTCAACTAATAAAGAGGACGGAAACATGCAATTTGGTGTGTACATTTCTAATATACTTTTGCTGGTAATGTTTTAAAGAAACGCTAATTTAGTCAAAGATATTTTATTAAAAAAACATTTTTTTTGCCAAATGTTGATGTATTGTGTCGACTTTTCGTGGAGCTCAAATATAAAAATTTAAAAAAAAATAATTTTTGAACCTTTTTCAGAAAATAAATATACCCTTTCCCTAGAAATATAATTAATATTCATGGATCATTCATATTATTTTTAATACATACGTTTGTTTTTTTACATTGAAGGTATCTGTAAGCAAGCTTTTTTTCAAGGTCATCTCAGTTATCATGGCAACCGAGTATTTTTTTTTTAACACCTGAAAATATATCTAAATTCATAGCCTAACTTTACCATTATACAATATTTGGTCTGATTTTATTAATTAAAAAAATAATTTGTTGGTAGCCTGGGCCCTTAACTAGGAGCCACAAACCACAAATAATCACACCATTTGTTATAAATTCAGTTTTAGTTAACAACAAGATGTTAGTGGCGGACATTGTGGGTGTATCCTGGCAAAGATATAATACGCGTCATATATAATGTGAGGTTAATATAGATATGTATTTATGTTTCATTGGCTGAACTTTAGCGGTCGACAGAGTAAAACAATTATAACGGTCGACAGAGTAAAACATTTATAACGGTCGACAGAGTAAAACAATTATAACGGTCGACAGAGTAAAACAATTATAACGGTCGACAGAGTAAAACAATTATAACGGTCGACAGAGTAAAACATGACATTAACATGAATAGATTGTATAAATACTGGCAGCAAATGTGCGAAACGAGTAAGAAATATGAATTGAGAAGAGTGATTTTACGGCCACAAATGGGGATTTCACGCAGTCAGAGATGCAGTTGTGTTGTAACCTGATGTGTGCTCACTGCACACATAAGACAAATAGATTCACTGAAAATATGCCATAATCATCAGTTTACAGAAATGCCATATCCAGGTGCAGAGATAAATTACAATCCTGTCGTTATTAAAATTGCCGTAGAATTGAAACATGAATAAAGAATATACATCGCAAAAGATCAACTTTTAGATATGCCAGCAATAAGCTAAGAGGCATTAAACTGAAATACTTTGTTATATCCAAAGTAAAACTTATTCTCTACTGTAGAGAATAATGGAATAATACAAATGATTAAAAATAAGAGCAGAATGTAAGAAAATAAATGGAACTCCTTAAAAAAAACATACATTGAAGAAAATAACACTCAACGGATAACATGCGCATGAAAAAATGTGAAATTATAAATTGCATATGATAATGAAATGTATAATACTTCATGAGAAAAGTCATTTACATCTGTATAAGGTAATATTATACGAAAATGGTGGCTTATGAAGTTTTACTTTTGTTACATTTGTTTCAACATTATCAAATGCTGATGGAGGTTTCTCAACATCAATTGTGTGTGTGTATACAGCTTGTAAAGAACATACCTTTAATAATGGCATTCTTCATTGTCGTCATTGTTTGTATCAGCATAAATTAATATTTAGCCCTTGCAAAAACTGCATCCGAAACAATAACATGCTACTTACGTAATTCGTTGTTTGTTAATGGATGTTATAAAGAAATTTATTCAGTTTTACATAAAAACAATCTTTTACTTGGGAAGTAAAGCATCGATGAAAGCAAACAAAGAGGATTGCTCTAGGGCACAGAGATGCATTGTTACAGCAGAATATCAGGAAGCCCATTTATAACAGAAAATAATGATGATGTCTGGGACCCACATGCGCTCAGGACACGAATAACTTTTAGTAGAGTAAAACAAATCTAGGTCTTAATGAATGCTAATAAGGCAGGACGTGTCGGTTATTCTATAGGGACTGGTCAACTTGTAGGGTTTGGGGAGAGAGGGTGCGTGGTAGAACAGGAGTAAGATGGGGGTGGAAGTAATAGAGGGAGGGAGAGAAGGTGGGGAGAAATAGTGTGTGTGTGTAAGAGAGAGAGAGAGAGAGAGTAGGGGGAAGTAAATGGTGACATAGACCATGACAGAATGGGATGGAGTGCGAGAAACAGAGAGAGAGAGAGAGAGATAGAGAGAGAGAGTGAGAGAAGGGGCTTGAGAGAGTGAGAGTAAAATAGAGTGTGTAAAAGAGTGATTGTCGTAGAGGGTGTGAGAATTTGAAAGAAAGAGAGGGGCATGGATTAGGTTGTGAGATTGAACGGATTAGAAGGAGAGAGTGTGAGAAAGTGAGAGAGAGAGAGAGAGAGTGGGAGGACGACAGTATGAAAGAAAGTGGGGGGGGGGGGCGACACAGAATGAGAGAGCGTAAGAGAGTGCGACAGAGAATGAGAGAGCGTGAGAGAGTGCGACAGAGAATGAGTGAGCGTGAGAGAGTGCGACAGAGAATGAGAGAGCGTGAGAGAGTGCGACAGAGAGTGAGAGAGCGTGAGAGAATGCGACAGAAAATGAGAGAGCGTGAGAGAATGCGACAGAAAATGAGAGAGCGTGAGAGAGTGCGACAGAGAATGAAAGAGCGTGAGAGAGTGCGACAGAGAATGAGTGAGCGTGAGAGAGTGCGACAGAGAATGAGAGAGCGTGAGAGAGTGCGACAGAGAATGAGTGAGCGTGAGAGAGTGCGACAGAGAGTGAGAGAGCGTGGGAGAGGGCGACAGAGAATGAGTGAGCGTGAGAGAGTGCGACAGAGAATGAGAGAGCGTGAGAGAGTGCGACAGAGAATGAGTGAGCGTGAGAGAGTGCGACAGAGAATGAGAGAGCGTGAGAGAGTGCGACAGAGAATGAGAGAGCGTGAGAGAGGGCGACAGAGAGTGAGAGAGCGTGGGAGAGGGCGACAGAGAGTGAGAGAGCGTGGGAGAGTGCGACATAGAATGAGAAAGCGTGAGAGAGTGCGACAGAGAATGAGTGAGCGTGAGAGAGTGTGACAGAGAATGAGTGAGCGTGAGAGAGTGCGACAGAGAATGAGTGAGCGTGAGAGAGGGCGACAGAGAGTGAGAGAGCGTGGGAGTGGGCGACAGAGAGTGAGAGTGCGTGGGAGAGTGCGACAGAGAATGAGAGAGCGTGAGAGAGTGCGACAGAGAATGAGTGAGCGTGAGAGAGGGCAACAGAGAGTGAGAGAGCGTGAGAGAGGGCGACAGAGAGTGAGAGAGCGTGGGAGAGGGCGACAGAGAGTGAGAGAGCGTGGGAGAGTGCGATAGAGAATGAGAGAGCGTGAGAGAGTGCGACAGAGAATGAGAGAGCGTGAGAGAGTGCGACAGAGAATGAGAGAGCGTGAGAGAGTGCGACAGAGAATGAGTGAGCTTGAGAGAGAGCGACAGAGAGTGAGAGAGCGTGAGAGTGGGTGACAGAGAGTGAGAGAGCGTGAGAGAGTGCGACAGAGAATGAGTGAGCGTGAGAGAGTGCGACAGAGAATGAGAGAGCGTGAGAGATTGCGACAGAGAATGAGAGAGCGTGAGAGAGTGCGGCAGAGAATGAGTGAGCGTGAGAGAGGGCGACAGAGAGTGAGAGAGCGTGAGAGAATGCGACAGAAAATGAGAGAGCGTGAGAGAATGCGACAGAAAATGAGAGAGCGTGAGAGAGTGCGACAGAGAATGAAAGAGCGTGAGAGAGTGCGACAGAGAATGAGTGAGCGTGAGAGAGTGCGACAGAGAATGAGAGAGCGTGAGAGAGTGCGACAGAGAATGAGTGAGCGTGAGAGAGTGCGACAGAGAGTGAGAGAGCGTGGGAGAGGGCGACAGAGAATGAGTGAGCGTGAGAGAGTGCGACAGAGAATGAGAGAGCGTGAGAGAGTGCGACAGAGAATGAGTGAGCGTGAGAGAGTGCGACAGAGAATGAGAGAGCGTGAGAGAGTGCGACAGAGAATGAGAGAGCGTGAGAGAGTGTGACAGAGAATGAGTGAGCGTGAGAGAGTGCGACAGAGAATGAGTGAGCGTGAGAGAGGGCGACAGAGAGTGAGAGAGCGTGGGAGTGGGCGACAGAGAGTGAGAGTGCGTGGGAGAGTGCGACAGAGAATGAGAGAGCGTGAGAGAGTGCGACAGAGAATGAGTGAGCGTGAGAGAGGGCAACAGAGAGTGAGAGAGCGTGAGAGAGGGCGACAGAGAGTGAGAGAGCGTGGGAGAGGGCGACAGAGAGTGAGAGAGCGTGGGAGAGTGCGATAGAGAATGAGAGAGCGTGAGAGAGTGCGACAGAGAATGAGAGAGCGTGAGAGAGTGCGACAGAGAATGAGAGAGCGTGAGAGAGTGCGACAGAGAATGAGTGAGCTTGAGAGAGAGCGACAGAGAGTGAGAGAGCGTGAGAGTGGGCGACAGAGAGTGAGAGAGCGTGAGAGAGTGCGACAGAGAATGAGTGAGCGTGAGAGAGTGCGACAGAGAATGAGAGAGCGTGAGAGATTGCGACAGAGAATGAGAGAGCGTGAGAGAGTGCGGCAGAGAATGAGTGAGCGTGAGAGAGGGCGACAGAGAGTGAGAGAGCGTGAGAGAGGGCGACAGAGAGTGAGAGAGCGTGGGAGAGGGCGACAGAGAGTGAGAGAGCGTGGGAGAGTGCGACAGAGAGTGAGAGAGCGTGGGAGAGTGCGACAGAGAATGAGTGAGCGTGAGAGAGGGCGACAGAGAGTGAGAGAGCGTGAGAGAGGGCGACAGAGAGTGAGAGAGCGTGGGAGAGGGCGACAGAGAGTGAGAGAGCGTGGGAGAGTGCGATAGAGAGTGAGAGAGCGTGGGAGAGTGCGACAGAGAATGAGAGAGCGTGGGAGAGGGCGACAGAGAGTGAGAAGATGATACATGTATGACTCTGCTGCCATGGCACTGGATCAATATCCCCGAGAATACACACATCCCCGAGTGAAACCAGGGACCCACGTACTGAGGAGGAAAGAACAGAACTACTGCGCCTCCATGAATGTCACAAAAAGACGCTTAAATATTGTACGAGTCTAGCGACCTCATCATGTAAAACAAATGAGTACAAAAGCCTCCACTGTTTAATCAGACAAAGTGCGTTGGTTCGGGCCTCCTGATGCAGATCTACTGCAGGGGTTACCCTATGCCTCGGCTTGAATGACGTAGGAACAAGAAAATAACGCACAGTTAATTCAGAAACATATTTAGTTGTCTTTAATGAAAATGTTCGGTGTTCTTAACTTAACTTAACTCAACGTCTGTATACTGGTGTGGGAAGTCGCAATCCTGGGCCAAGACCAACGCTTAGAACCTCATTTCCGACACATCACTCCATGGTTTTGTAACTCAAGACCACACAGCGGAGGGCACCAGTACATTTATATATCTTGACAACATGATATCATCCGATAGGCGCATCGTTCCCGATATGTCAAGGCGGAACGGACTAGCTTCATCTGCTATCTGCTGTACGGCTTCGAAACATGGACAATACTCAAACATGACATGTCAAGACTGGAGACCTTCCACATGCTCAGCCAGAACGTATCCTGGGCATCCGATGGCATGACTACATCCACAACGCAGAGGGTAACCTGGGCATCCGATGGCATGACTACATCCACAACGCAGAGGGTAACCTGGGCATTCGATGGCATAACTACATCCACAACGCAGCGGTATCTGCTAAAACAGGCATCTTCCCAATTTCAGAAACACTTGACTGCTGCCGTCACTTTGTTCGGTCATGTTGTACGGCTGGATCAGGAAACACTTGACTGCTGCCGTCACTTTGTTCGGTCATGTTTACGGCTGGATCAGGAAACACTTGACTGCTGCCGTCACTTTGTTCGGTCATGTTGTACGGCTGGATCAGGAAACCCCAATAAATAAGATACTACACAGGTCATTTCTCAGCGCCAAAAGTCTTCCCCCGACCGGCTGGCGGCGCAGAAGAGACCGTGCACGCACAATATGGTTCCGGTAGATAGCAAACTCAACCTCCTCTCTGGACGAGGCCTGGAACCACGCCGCTGCAGTGGGTCATGGATGTAGCCGACCAACGCAACGGGTCTCAGATGCATAAGCGAACATTATCGTTATAGGAAAACTCTGCAGGGTCTGTATACAACCAATTTCTTGGATAGAAGTTAACTAATGTGCGAGTCAATCTTAATAGACTCACATACTAGAGAGAAGTAGACCTGTGGCCTGTTAAGCGTCATCTATGCTGCTCTTAAAAAACCAACCAACAATGGCCGGTGTTATGCCATGTCACACAGTTAGTCGCCTCTTACCGCATACTCTCTGTGGGGCAGGCGTGCTATTCTTGTCGTTGTCATACACAAAGACCCCGGTGGACCACTTCTTTCTGGCTAATTGTTGCATGCTTGTGCAGTCTCCCATAGTGACCAACTATCGATGGGATTGATCGTGATCTTGCTGTGTGAATTTTCATTGTAGACTTACATAGTGTTGTCATTGCCGGAGTTGATGTCTTGTGATATCAATGATTATATAACTACTAATATTTTCTCCCTGCATTTAATGTTGTGTACATTAGCTAAACAATTTGCTTCAACCGACGGATCTAATCTTGCAGCAAAAACACATCACGATAAAACTGATTAAAACGGTTATGTTGCAAAGGTGATATCATTTCTTTTATGAACTTATTTTTCTGAACATATACTGTTCTGTAGATACAGCAAGATAAGTTGAAGTGTGACATCACCACTGAGTTCAGGAATGTCACAACGCAAATTAACGCTGAACGTTTTCCAACAATTATTTTCACCTGGCCTTTGACCTTTTGGTATTCATTTGCATGGTACTAAGACGGAATATGAATAGTTCGTAAAATGCACTTTTCGGCAACTGAATCTTATATAAATCGATTATTTGGTGCATCCCAAATATTGATTGACTTGAGGTCAGCAGCTGGTTTTCTCGTTGTCTTGGTCCATAATAATTTACAGCTATGAAGAATTACAATTATGCCATAATAATATGAATCTGAAAAACCATGTAACTATTACAACTATCTACATCAAAAAACCTTAAAAGATAAAAAAAAAATTAAAAAATGCGGTCGGGATAAAATGACATGTTAACCATGAAAAACATCGCTGGTAATTATGAGCACAAAAATGCTAGTATGCAGGCATACATTCTTTTGCGAATCTGTGAACTTTGTTATTTGCTGCCACATTGGGGCAAAAGCACTTCTCTTGTTAGTTCTTTGTCCTTATTTCTTCTCAAGTGACAGGGGATAACCATTTTGATTTTTAAAAAACTGCGATACTCATTATGAGAGTGCGTTTTTTTACGCCTGCCTTCAGAAAACAACACGCAGATTTGTTGATAATTTTGTAAACATAAAAATGCTGAAAATAGATGAGTGTATTGTTGATCTCTTAAACAAAAATCAAATGGAATTGTTGCTGATCTTTTAAGTAGAAAGGAAGGCAGATGATACATGTCAAGACGATTTTAAAATCTGCCAGACACAAAACTTATACATTTGTTGCTAATCTTAACAATAACAAGGCAGATAACTGATGGATGCTTAGCTGATCTTAGAAATATCAAACCATATAACTGATTGATGCTTAGCTGATCTTAGAAATATCAAGCCATATAACTGATTGATGCTTTGCTGATCTTAGAAATATCAAGCCACATAACTGATGGATGCTTAGCTGATCTTAGAAATATCAAGCCATATAACTGATAGATGCTTAGCTGATCTTAGAAATATCAAGCCATATAACTGATGGATGCTTAGCTGATCTTAGAAATATCAAGCCATATAACTGATTGATGCTAAGCTGATCGTACAAACAGTAATTCTGATAATTGACAGTTACTAAGGGGATCTTAGCGGTATCAAGGCAGATAACTAATGGATGCTTAGCTGAACTTAATAACATCAACACAGATACCTGATGGATGCTTAGGTGATATTAAAAAATATAAAGACAGATAACTGATGGGTGCTTAGATGATCTTAGCAGTATCAAGGCAGATAACTAATGGCTGTTCAGGTGCTTTTAAAAACATCAAGGCAGATTACCGATAGACGCTTAAGTGATATTAAAAACATCAAAGCAGAAAACTGATAGATGATTAGGCGATCTTAGCAGTATCAAGGTAGATAAATGATGGTTGCTCGGATGATGTTGAAAACATCAAGTCATGCAACTGATAATACTTAGCTGATCTTAAGCGCATTAAGACAGAACGCTGATCTTTACTGGAATTAATAAACGCCGATTTGTTATAGATCGTTGGAATGGGCCGAAGATACAGAGGGAATGAGCTGGAAACAGCTAGTGACTTACAGCTGGCTGAGTGCACTAGGGTCAGCGAACTAGAGATGGCCAAGACGTTATTGTGCATCAAAGTAGTGGTCTGGAAACAGGCTGCGCTAGTGTAATTTGATTAAGGTATCAAACATGCCGTGCTAAAATCGAATGTGTAGGGCAGACAATTTCAGTTATCACAACCTCGCTATAAAACATTTGACATTGTCCTGTTCAGGACGAACGCTGAAGAAAATTAAGAAGAATTCAATGTGCCACTGTGGAGTTGCATATATACGGTTACACCAATTTAGCTCTGCAAACTTGTAAGCTGGTTCAGGTTTAGTCGCTTGCGATATTTTAAACAAATAAGGAATGTAATTCTCTGTCTTAAATAAAAACCGTGCAATTCATTTAAACAGCTTCAGAACTCGGGGGTTTGTCTGGATTTAAAACTTTTTTCCTGGTTAAATGCTTTTAGTGCGACACAAGACTATTTGTATTTACCGGATCACGGTGTCTTCATAATAACCAAAAATAGATTATGACTTACATTTGATGGAAGCGCACAATCGACAATGGAATGTTACACATTTAAGAACACTATACATACACATTGGAAAAATGTAAGATGACCACGCCTTTCCGGCTGCGCTCTCGACTCGCTTCGGTGTTTGTGTCATTTTCCGATGTTTAGGGGTTCCTTTTTGGATTATATTTCACAGCTCTTTCACCAGGTGGTATCAGGGACAGTATTCTGTGGAATTGATGTGCTTTCGATTGTTTATCCTGTTTGTTAGGTTGCATTTAGCTGTATTTCATGCCTGGCTTAAGTCGTGAAAGACCAGTCCATCATGGAATTCAACATTCCGCTTAACTGCACACCAGAATTCAGTCCAGGTTACCACTACTCAAGGGCCTTTCTGCTCGGTCTGAAGCCAACTTCCTCCTGCCCGCCGGAGGTTGCACGATTCTTCTCCCAACCTCGTATTCTCAGCGCAGCAAGGAACACGGACAACTTGACACAAACACTCATCGCGGCCCTCATTCTAAGGTAGCGGAGTACTCGGCTCCCTCGGGGAGTCCGTAGGGATTTCGGTCGACATGCTACGTATAAACACAGCCTCAGCAGTTGGACATGGTAATGATCGATCGACGCAATGAGTCTTTGACGCCTACGGGAACATTATTATTATTATACATACACGAATTTTAAAGAATGAACGGTCTCTCTTTCGCCATCAAAAAGATGAATTGTTTACTCCTCAGAGGTACGCGGCAGATATCTATTTTTACAATACACAAATACATAGTTCTAGATTCCCTCCTATGGAGGAAATCAATTTATGACTATGATAAAATGTCGGCGACAAACGCGTGAATAGTATTCAATTCGCAGACTGTCATGTCATAGTCAATGAGACAAAGAGGCTTCACAATACTTGGGTAACCAAATTAGCAGCACCGCACATAGCTTTGGGATACACTTAAATATAAAGAGAACAACAGTTATGTGCACAAGAACCACACATAGCTAATATGGGTCAACAAATCGAACACTTGAACCAGTTTCCATGTTTGTGGCAAAAAATTACCGATGATTCGTCTCGCCAGAAAGATATTTGAAACTGAAATATAAACAAGAGAGAGAGAGAGAGAGAGAGAGAGAGAGAGAGAGAGAGTAAAGCCATTTGAATGCTTTTGAGATATGGTGCTATGGAAAGGTGAAAAATACCAGCTGGACAGATGGGAAGTCTAATACAACTGTAATGGAGGCTACAGATGATAAACGACAACTTCAGACAACAATATGGAGTTGAGGATTGTCCTGATTTGGTCGTAATTTAAAACACGCTGATTTAGTACAATACGTCCGTGTGGATCAAAAACAATGTAGAGGAGGCACATGACGTCCAAGGAATACCTTCATCACACAGGCTTGCTGGGATTGGGCAGTAACATACTACGCAGATCTCAGTAGAGCAGTAGAGGACAGACGGCATTCAAGTGACTCGTTTCAATGTCTTCTAAACCAGTGCGACAACTGAATAACCGATCGCTATGGTAAAAAAAAGTGCGGCCATATCCAAGATTTATCGCAGTTTAACATAGAAGTCTGAAATTTGTATTAAAGTTTAACGGGAGACGTTGAAACATTACTATATCTTAGAATACGTTTGTTACACCTTGCAGTTAGTAGTTTCAAGCGAATTGCAACTGAAAACATACATTTCGAAATACAGTTTTATGTGAAGACAGACTGTGATGGGAGCGACGTTCTATAAACGACATGGTACATGATGGATGGATGAAGAGTATATTCAATGAAACCTTTATGGAAGGATAATTACATCGCACTTAAAACAAAAATCAATCTGATGCAAACGCTGATCTTCTCCGTATAACTATACGCATGTGAGACATGGACACTGAATGGGGAAATGGAGCGAAACATCCAGGTGATGGAGATGTGATGATTCAAACGGATCCTTGGAATAACCTACAGGGATCGTGTAACAAACGTCAACATACGAAACACAATCACACAGTCTATTGGACCTTATCAAAACCTCATATCAGTGGTAAAGACACGCAAGCTTCAATGGTACGGCATTTACTGCGATCAAAGTACTCAGAGACACAGTCCGGCAAGAGAAAAAGAGATCGCCCAAAGAAACGCTGGACAGATGATATTCAGAAATGGACAGGAAAATCCCTGGAGGACGCCGAAATTATGGCGAGGGACAGACAAAAATGGCATCAATGTGTTCATGAGGCAGTGGCATTAGGCGATGTCAAAACGACCTCACACAGACCAACGATAAATCACACATCGCCCGGGAGAGGACTGGGCGCCCCCCCCCCCCCCCCCAGATAGGAAAATGCCTAGGACAGATAACTCACAAGTGGAGGGATGACGCTACGACCTTTCTGAGGGATACCAGAAAGACGAGACGAGACTTTGTGAAATAACTCAAGCTCTATTGTAACAGTCCAACATGTCCTTCCAGTGATCACTCTATCCTCGCAACCGTTCTCAGTGTAGAGCCTAGCTTACCTTTAGGGCTCCCGTTAAATACCTCTTGGTGATGGGTAGTCTACACCTCTGTGCCTCACAACATATATTTCTGGACCCCTCCCCCCCCCCCCCCTCTCCACACAATATACCTCTTTCTCCAACTCAACATATCCGTATGTGTCTAGCAACATATTAATTTTGCCCTAAGCAACATAATTATCTGTTCCTAGCAAAATACTTATTAGTGTCTCCCAATATTCCTCTATGCCTCGCAAAATAATCTAATTTCCTTGGAAAATACATATCTGTATCTCGTAACGCGTCTCAATCTCAGGCAACATATGTCGTTTTCTCTTACGCATTGTAACTATGTGTAACTCGTAACACTAGTCTCAGTCCCTCATAACGTGTATATTTCTCTCTGCTCCATCCACCATTCCTTCCGGTGAACTGCCACAAACTATTTGTTCCCTCATTATCTTTCCCTCGACCTATTCACACGCATGACGTGGTCCTTCACGGCCCAACTCGCGGTCCCTCACGGCACAATTCGCGGTCCCTCACGGCACAACTCGCGGCCCCCCACGACCCAACTCCAGGCCCTGTCATTCGTGATACAATTCATGGGTCATCACTGCACAACTTGCGGCCCCGTCCTTCGTGATACAATTCACGGTTCCTGACAGCACAATTCACGGTTCCTGGCAGCACAATTCACGATCCCTCATGACGCATCTCGAGGTCCCTCATGGGACAGCTCGCGATCCCTCATGGCACAACTAACTCCTGCAAATGACACAACTCAGTCCTAATGGCTCAACTCGTGGTTGCTAAAGGTACAACTTACCGTACCACACGCAAAAATCGCGGTCCCTGACGGCACAACTTGCCGTTTCTTGCGGCACAACCCGCGGGTAATTAGGGCCCAAATCGCCGTCACGGGACGACTTAACTCACAGACCCTTACAGCACAACTCACAGTCCCTCCCGCACAACTCACAGTCTCTCACGCACAAATCACAGTCCCTTACAGCACATCTAACATTCCCTCACGCACAACTCACATTCCCTCACACCCAAGTTACAGTCCCTCACGCAAAACTTACAGTCCCTCGCGCACAACTCGTGGTCTCTCGCTGCACAACCCGCGGTTACTCAAGACCAAACTCGTGGTCTTTCAGCGCCCAACTCACATTCCCTCACACACAACTAACAGTCCCTAACGCACAACTAACAGTCCCTAATGCACAACTAACAGTCCCTCACACACAACTAACAGTCCCTCACACACAACTAACAGTCCCTCACACACAACTCACAGTCCCTCACACACAACTCACAGTCCCTCACACACAACTCACAGTCCCTCACACACAACTCACAGTCCCTCACACACAACTCACAGTCCCTCACACACAACTCACAGTCCCTCCCGCCCAACTCGCAGTCCCTCACACACAACTAACAGTCCCTAACGCACAACTAACAGTCCCTAACGCACAACTAACAGTCCCTCACACACAACTCACAGTCCCTCCCGCACAACTCGCAGTCCCTCACACACAACTCACAGTCCCTCACGCACAACTCACAGTCCCTCACACACAACTCACAGTCACTCCCGCCCAACTCACAGTCCCTCACACACAACTCACAGTCCCTCACGCACAACTCACAGTCCCTCACGCACAACTCACAGTCCCTCACACACAACTCACAGTCCCTCCCGCCCAACTCGCATTCCCTCACACACAACTCACAGTCACTCACACACAACTCACAGTCCCTCCCACCCAACTCGCATTCCCTCACACACAATTAACAGTCCCTCACACACAACTCACAGTCCCTCACACACAACTCACAGTCCCTCCCGCCCAACTCGCATTCCCTCACACACAACTCACAGTCACTCACACACAACTCACAGTCCCTCCCACCCAACTCGCATTCCCTCACACACAATTAACAGTCCCTCACACACAACTCACAGTCCCTCACACACAACTCACAGTCCCTCACACACAACTCACAGTCCTTCACACACAACTCACAGTCCCTCACACACAACTCACAGTCCCTCACACACAACTCACAGTCCCTCACACACAACTCACAGTCCCTCACGCACAACTCACAGTCCCTCACACACAACTCACAGTCCCTCACACACAACTCACAGTCCCTCACGCACAACTCACAGTCCTTCACGGCACAACTCGTGGTCTTTCAGCGCCCAACTCGCAATCCATCCCGGCACAACTCGAGATCTAAAAGAAAAGACAATGCTGTCACCACCCCACTAAAATATTGGTGTATAGTACAATGAATTCTATAAGTGTCACGTATAAGGCCGAGGTTATGCCTCCATATCACTAACGCAACAGCAATATATTGTCCAATATATATATTGTTTACACATCGACGAGCTCTTGTCCGTCCCATCGGTAACGCGATTCACTCAAAATAGCACCTCATGACTTACTCAGTAGGTGAATGCACACAATCACTCAACATGACTACTCACAATTAATTCAAAATGACAAATTTAACTCCTTTAAAATGACTCTTTGTGACTTTTTCAAAATTACTCTTCCAGGACTCAAAATGACTTTTCACAATTCATACAAAATGACTTCTTACAACTCACACACAATGGCACCTAACAACTCACAACAAATGACTTCTCGCGACTCACACAAAATGGCCCTTAACAACTCACTCAAAATGGGCCCTAACAACTCATATAAAATTACTTCTGACGAATCACACAAAATGGCCCCTAACAACTCACACAAAATGGCCCCTAACAACTCACACAAAATGGCCCCTTACAACTCACACAAAATGAGCCCTAACAACTCACACAAAATGGCCCCTAACAACTCACACAAAACGTTCAGTATCTAGTTTTGCCTCTACTTGTCTATTTTGATCTACCAGTTGTTTTACGTGTCCGTCCCACTCAATGAAAGATCACTGCGCTGCCCGCCACGTCACACTGACAGGTACAATCACTTCTCTACACCCACTGATATCTTATCATGTCCTTTCCGACACGCTTCATTTTGTCATATCATCCGTCTTCAAAAGTCTCTAGTGTTGGCGATATGCCTCCTCTTGCCCAGTGATACCGCCATTAAAAACTTTGCAATTGCTACCTACAAACAAAACGGCTGGCAATGCTTTCAAGATCTCAATCAGGAGGGGAAGTAATGAAGATCACTCAGCCAGCATACGAATCATTAAGTGTAATTTAGAACATGTATTCTGTCAGATCATTCAGGTTTTAAATGACTGTCACTGTTCTCTTTAACAAACATATGTTTGGACCTGGCAAAACGTGCACTGCTACTTGTGATGTTGTGGAACAAATTGGAATAAAATCGTTTGACGGAAACTGCTTGTGCATGAAGCAGACAGTGTCTCTTTAGCGGTGAACTGTCTGTTATTCATAGCACCCATTACATCAACTGTTGAATCATTTCCATATACCTAGTGGTTTTTCATTTCCTAATGTGGAGATAGTACTTACCCCAGAGGCATGACAAACGTACTGTACTAAGTCCCCACCTCACCAACACGCCGGTATTCCTAGAAGCAGACGTTGTCGCAGAAATCTGTCAATCGTTATTGTGATCTCAAAAGTGGGGAGCTTACTGAAGAGCCTCGCATTGACATTGTCCTACAGCCAGGAGGACTTCGCATGGGTGACAGCCAGGAAGATCTCCATCAACCTTCACAACTACCCATGAGATTTCAGTGACCCAATGTATTTCTGTTTGCCCAAAGGATCTACTTACTTCTAAATGCCTAAATGATCTCATTATTTATGTTTGCCTAAAGGATCTACTTATTTCTGTTTGCCTAAAGGATCTACGTGTGTCTGTTTGCCTAAAGGATCTACTTATTTCTGTTTGCCTAAAGGATCTACTTATTTCTGTTTGCCTAAAGGATCTACTTATTACTGTTTGCCTAAAGGATCTACTTACTTCTAAATGCCTAAAGGATCTCCTTATTTCTGTTTGCCTAAAGGACCTACTTATGTATGTTTGCCTAAAGGATCTACTTACTTCTATATGCCTAAAGGATCTACTTATTTTTGTGTCTAAATGATCTGCTTATTTCAAGATGTCTAAATGATCTGCTTATTTCTGGATGTCTAAATGATCTGCTTATTTCAGGATGTCTAAATGATCTGCTTATTTCAGGATGTCTAAATGATCTGCTTATTTCAGCATGTTTAAATGATCTGCTAATTTCTAGATGTGTAAGTGATCTGCTTTTTTCTGGATGTCTAAATGATCTGCTTATTTCTGGATACCAAAAGGATCTGTTTATTTCAGTATGTCTAAAAAGTATGCTTATTTATGTATACCTAAAGGCACTCACCCAGTGAGAAACATCACAACGAAATAGACTATATAATGATACAAACCAGATTTTTTTCCATCATCAATAAGACATAAACAAGAAGTTATCCAGGGACGGACATAGACAGCGACCATGATCTGCGCATTTTTACTTTTCGTCTCTGCTTAAATAATAAAGCTAGACCACAACAACCAAGGATTAGGTATGGCCTGGATAGATTGAAAGATCTCTTAATCGCGGAATAGTTTCATGATAGTCTGAGGAATAATCTGAACCTAGTAGCAAACACTGACTCAGATACAAAACACCGGGATATACAGTCTATGATAGAAGTCTTTAAAACTGTATTAAATGACATGGCCGGAAAAAAAAAACTAGGAAGATATAAACGAAGGTTCAAACCCTGGGTCTCAGATCATATATTACTATTATGGGTCACTAGGAGAACCCTCAAAAATGAGAAAACACCTGGATCGGGAAAATACAGATCTGTAAACAAGAATATAAGAAAGGACATGGCGAAGGCAAATGAGGAGTGGGTAGTAGATCAGTGTCCACAAATTCAAGACTGCATTGCCAAGAACAATGGTAGAGCAGAATACCAACTAGTTAGAAGCCTGACAAAGAAGTTCACACCCACAATAAGAACAATTCAGGATGAGACAGGGAATCATATGACTGTGGAAAAAGATGTCATGCAGAGATGACGGAATATTGCTCCCAGTTGTACAATATGAAGTGCCGTAGGGATCCTAGAGACGTGACCCCAGCAGGCCAACAAGAAGAGGATTATAAATTTAGCATTATGGACGAATAAGTTGAAGTGGCGGTTAGACCTCTTAAGAAGGGTAAATCTGTCGGAGAGGATAACATACCAGGTGAAATTTTGATCCTCGTAAAGACAGTCGTGATTGATTTTCTAACAAAAATATGTAACATAGTTTTACAGAAGGGAGAATGACCCACAAGCTGGACAAAATCATTGATCGTAGTGATACCAAAGAAGGATGACCTCCAACAGTGTCAGAACTACAAAACCATCAGTCTGATTAGCCACGCCAGTAAAGTTATGCTCAAAATCAGACTGCAGCAGCGAGCAGAAGATATTATTGCGGAAGAACAAGAAGGTTTCAGAGCTGGTGGCAGCACAATAGAGCTAATTTTTAACTTGCGTTTGATAAGCGAAAAAATCATCAGCACAAACATAAATTGTATGAGATCTCAGTTGACTTTAAAAAGGCTTTTGATAGGGTGGGACATGAAGCATTATGGGAAAACTCTGCGCAAGTACAAGATATGATAGCGGCTCACCCACGACATTGAAAAACTATAGTCCGATCCCAGCAGTGCAGTTTTCCTCAATGAGACCACAGGTGAGTAGTTTCGCACAACAATCGGCGTTCGCCAGCGGTGTCTTCTCTCTCCGACGCTATTCAATGTTTTGTTAGAGCGCATTATGTCAGAATCATTTAAAGAACACAAAGGTGGACGCATACTCACCAACCTCCGGTTTGCCGACGACATTACCGGTCTGACTGGATTAGATTCGGAACTTGCGAGCCTGGTCGCAAACCTGGATAATGCTGCAAAACAATTTGGGATGGAAATCAGTGCAGAGAAGAGTAAGATCAGAGTTAATGCCCCACAGGGTATTTATAGAGGGTATGGTCAAAGGCGAACTTAAGGAAAGTGTTACGCTGTTCACATATCCGGGAGCAGAAATGAATGCGAAGGGGTCTAGAGGGGAGATCCAGTCAAAAACAGCTATGGCCATGGTCGCCCTGACCAGATTGCAAATGATCTGGAAAGACAAGGACATTAGCCTTAAATAGAAGCTGTCTTTAATATACACAATGGTCAACTCGGTATACATCTACGCGTGTGAGACTTGGACTCTGACGGCTACCCTAGAGCGCAACATTTGCGCAATGGAAATGGGGTGTTTGCGAAACATTCTTGGCATTTTATATCTGGATTGCGTTACAAACGAGAGTGTTCTTTCAATTGTTAGGAAGGAGCTAGGCCAAATTAAAAACCTATTGACTATATTATAAACACGAACATCGACATGGTATAGACATGTGTCAAGATCGCTGTCCACAACTGTCCTGCAGTGACTGTGACTGGGACGCGTGGGAGAGGGAGACCGATAAAGAGATGGGAGGACAACATTAAAGAGTGGACAGAACGGTTTATAGCCGAAACTACCACCGGGCAAAAAATAGTCTTATGGCATGAACTGGTTCGACAAACTGCAACAACTTTGCTTCAACTCAACGACGTTCAAGGTTACGGGACTGATGATGATGATGAAAGAGTCTGCTTATTTCTGTATACCTAAAGAGTCTCTTTGTTTCTTTATTCCTAAAGAGTTCTCATTTTTGAGAACGTAAATAATTTCCTCTTGCCTGTATAACTTAAGAGTTCCCTTATTTCTATTTACGAAAATGGGGTCCTCATTTCCATATACCTAAACAGTTTCCTAACTCTGATAGCCGAAGAACAAGCAGGGATCAGACAGGGAAGAAGCACTACAGAACAGTTATTTAATTTAAGGCTGCTAAGCGAGAAATATCTAGAACAGCAGCAAAAACTGTATCATGTGTTTGTTGATTTTAAGAAGGCGATTGATAGGGTATGGCATAAAGCGCTCTGGGCAACCATGAGGATGTATCGAATCAACGGAAATAGTATAACGTTCCTTGAACACCTGTATGACAACGCGTCTAGCGCAGTTCTTATGGATGGGAGGCGAGGGTACTGGTTTCGCACATAAGTTGGTGTGAGGCAGGGGTCTACACTCTCTCCTACTCTTTCCAATATATTCCTTGAGGGAATTATGAGTGAGGTACGTGGAGGTCACGTTGGTACTGTCAAGATAGTGGGCCGAACGATTACCAACCTTCATTTTGCAAATGATATCGACGGGTTGGCGGGTTCAGAAGCAGAGCTCCAGGAATGGGTCAGAGGGCTCGATGAAACAGCTCTTGACTATGGTATGGAGATAAACGCTGGAAAGACAACAATTAATGACCAACAACGCCGATGGCTTCAACAGCAGGATACAAGCTAATGGTCAGGAACTCGAAGTGGTTGACCGTTTTAAATATCTAGGGTCGATTGTCAGTGATGAAGGATCAAAATGTGAGGTGCTGGCCAGAATAGCACAGACAATAGGGGAGTTTGCGCGGATTAACAAAATCTGGCAAGATAAACGGTTAGCATTATGCACGAAAAGCAGATTAATGCGTACAATGGTCCTGTCAATATTCCTCTATGCTTGTGAGACCTGGACAGTTACAGCTGACCTTCAGCGAACGATACAGGCCTTGGAGATGAGATGTTTCCGAAGACTTTTAAACGTCATGTACAAAGATCGAGTTACAAATGAGGAAATACGAGATATAATTACAACAGTAATAGGGCCTTTTGAAGACCTCTTGGCAATTGTCAAAAGAAAGAAACTCGCTTGTTACGGTGACATTTCAAGATCAAATGGTTACGCAAACACGATCCTCCACGGAAAGATGCAAGAGCAGACGGCGAAGAGGTCGTCCCAAAAAGAGGTGCGATGACAACATAAAAGAATGGACCAATCACGGACCAGAAGAGGCACAGGCAGCGGACGCTGACAGAGAAGGGTGACGTGGCGTTGTGAGGATGTATTTATGTGTGCCCCAACGACCTCACCGGTTACGGGTTGACCTAACTTGACCTGACTCCGAAATACCTAGAAGGTTTCTTCCTTTCCGCTTAGGTAAATGGTTTCCTTACTCTACTTATCAAAGTACCTACACGCATATCAGCAAGACTGTTTTAGCTAAACACATTAATACCTCACTAACAAAATAAGCATCGTCCACATAAAATAATAAATTGCTTCAAAATGCAAATGGCTATTACATAAATTGAAAACTTTAGAATCTTAACAGTAGACAAATCTTGTAACTGTTCATCGATACTGCCAAAACTCGTGGAGTCAGCAAATATCGTGTCAAATTGTTACAAACATTATCAGAGCCCATGCTCAATTGGTACACATTGATGAACCTCGGTGAGTGAACAGAACCCATAACTTAATGTGAAATATTGCTAACATTCGCTAAGTTAATAACTTCGTGTTCTAATGGTATGCGCCGCTAAAATTCGTCATGTCACAATGAAATGCACTGCTAACACTCGACTAGTTACCAGTCCCCACACTCCAATTTAAGTGCCACTGAAACTCATAGTTTCGAGTACAGACGCCGCAATGCAGTATTAATTAAAAACTCCCTGCAAAAATTGTACATCATATTAGTCGTTAGTCGTGGTTACCTCTGCCTTCTACGAGTTGTATTTTTTGGTCAGCAGGTAACACGGGCCAAGCAATGGCATCTCTGGTCATCGGCTGTCACAGCGCGGAATCTACAAGAGATGTCAGTGTTTGATACAAAATGTTAAATTATCAAAATATGTGACGAAGAAATTGTATCTTTGAAGAAAGTTGATACTTAGAAATATCTACGAACATCGCAACGTGTTTTCTTGTGGTCGCTTCTTTGATGTTCACTTCGTCAGACGAGGAAGAGGAGATAAACTTTCAGCAGTTCGATGTAAACTTGATGTTTCATAGCAGTCTGGTTAACGACGCGTAAAACGATACTGTAATTCCTAGATCAAAAATACTTAAAAAACTCGCATTGCACAACAGCCATGAGGATCCCTGTCCACCTTCTCAAGTACACATTTGGATGTGACGAAAGCCACTGTAACCCATAACAAAAGAAAGTGTCCAAGAGCACCTAACTGAAATACGAGTGACATTAACCTTATCATCGTCAGACACTCGACTGTGATGAACTCGACTGTTGTCTTGAAGCTCCTACATAACTTAGCGCAGTTTTGTCTTTCGTGATGAGATTCTGGGCTAGTTTTTCCTCGTTTTTGGCGATGCCAGGGACAGTCATGTATCACATACTCATCAGTTTACTCTTTCAGTCCACATGTACACCAGCTGGAGCGGACAGCCGAAGCGTGTATGTTTATCTGTTCAGTCTGTTATGTCCTGTCCTGACAAGAGGTATGGTGATCTGTCCCTGTCAGTAAAAGAGTATATAAGTCGTTGTTTGGTTGGTTGTGCTCTCTTCTCACAATGTGTGCAGTTTTAATGTCTTCTTGTTCCTAATCTCTTCCCCAAGTTTACATCAGCTTCCTTTTAGTGGTTGACCACTAGTTCTCAGTAATCCAGCTGAAGGTTAATGTTTGAATGCCAACCGGGAGCAGACGACGCTCGTGAGAAATCAAGACAACCCCGCCACCCATCTCCTCGGCCCCCACCCCCTCCCCAACCCATCCACTCCCCCCGGCTTACCCAATCCCTCGGTAGGGGCAGGGATGAGCCTTTTCCCCCAAAGACAGAGTCGCTGAATGCGTCGATACTGGTCCAGAAGACGCACAGGAAACCACAGAGTTGTTGAATACGTCGACACTGGTCCAGAAGACACACAGGAAACCACAGAGTTGCTGAATACGTCGATACTGCTCCAGAAGACGCACAGGAAACCACAGAATTACGAAATCCTCGCTTTACATGGATGAGTACACCATTACATCGCAACGTGTCAAATGAGGTTATCGCAAAATGTTGTCAGTTTAGTCTAAATGAGATTAAGTCAGAGACATTTCGACAGACAGTCGGGACAGCCTCATGCACAGTGCGAATTGACAGACATAAAATATTAAATGATGTGGGCGTTACGTGCTAGCCTAAAAACAAACAGCACCATCAGTCTATATCACGTGATCAGACAGTAGGGCTCCAGAGAACGATAAGGTTCAATATGATTGACAGTGACTTTGAAATATTACATAAGCCTGAGCGTCAATACGAACGGCAGAATAAATGACACATGTACTTGTCGACATTGTCTAACGACATACATAGTTCAACATTGGCATATGAGATGAGATTAGATGATAAGAAAACAAATGGGAAGAAATGACATTAAATGGAATGAAATTAGATCATATGACATGAGATGAGACGAGATTAAAAACATATGAGATGAAATCAGATTAAATGAAAGGGGATGTCGGGGGCTAGTGGTTAAGTGGCGTGGCTCACAACACCGAAGGTGCTGGGTTCGATCCCGATCACAGCACCGGTCGTTACCCCGGGGAGCAAACCCTTAGAAAATGCAGGGGGTAGCAAATCCTTACATAAAATGCATGCTGAATGCGGATGCACTGGATCGATAGGTGCAAAATAAAAACCACATTGCAGCTCACACCGCCTTGGGGATTAAAGAAAATGGAGCGATCGCATAAACAAATTAATTAATTAAATGAGATGAAATTAGATTAACGTGAAATGAAATAAGGTTAGATGAGATGAGATGAAATTAGATTAAATGTGAGGAGATGGAATGAGATGAAATAATATGAGATTAGATTAAATGTGAGGAGATGAAATAAGATGAGATGAGATGAGATTATATTAAATGTGAGGAGATGACATGAGACGCCTAAGGTAAATACTTGTGCCTATTGAAGACTGATTGATTGATTATTGATGACGTAAGAATAACATAACCGTCACATCACTCTTGTAAGAAATGAAGAGAGATTGTAATGGCACAGAACGAGTACGCAGTACGTGAAATCAAATCGCCTTGGCCTCAATTTCCTTTAACCAATTAACACATATATGGGAGCAGGTACGGTACTACAAAGCAAGTCTCAAGTCCAACAAAATATCAGTATTAACATAAGAATGAGAAAGCTGGACAATGATAAAAACTATTCAAAATGAAATTAAAGTAATTGAAAATAAATATCTTAGAAATCTATTGTACATTGTCTGGAAAGAATTTGAGACAAATACAAAAATAAAACAAACAGCAACATGTTATACCATCGTAAGGAAAACAATTGTAGGTGTGCATTTAATAAGTCAACCCAATGAACCGCAACAGACTTACAATTCAAAAGATTATGTGAAGATCTCCTGGCACCAGAAAGAGGGGCAGAACAAGAGAAGGCAATACGCAGGACAGTCACTTATAGATAGATAGATAGATAGATAGATAGATAGATAGATACATAGATAGATAGATAGATAGATAGATAGATAGATAGATAGATAGATAGATAGATAGATAGATAGATAGATAGATAGATAGACAGACACACAGACAGACAGTCAGAAAGACAGACAGGCATGCAGACAGGCAGGTTTATACGATAAAATAAGATGAAATAAGATAAGATAAGAAAAGAAAGGATAGGATTAGATAAGATAAGAACAGATACCATCATATCAGATTAGGTTAAATTAGATTAGATTAGATAAGATTAGATCAGATGATTAGAAGAGAAGAGATAAGATATGATTTATAGGTAGATAGGTAGATAGATACATAGATAGATAGATAGATAGATAGATAGATAGATAAATAGATAGATAGATAGATAGATAGATATATAGATATATAGATAGATAGATAGATAGATAGATAGATAGATAGATAGATAGATCGATAGATAGATAGATAGATAGATAGATAGATAGATAGATAGATAGATAGATAGATAGATAGATAGATAGATAGATAGATAGATAGACAGATAGATAGATAGAAAGATAAATAGATAGATAGATGAGGTTAGAAAATTAGATTAGACTAGAGTAGATTAGATTAGGTAAGTTAGGTTAGATTTGATAAGGATAAATAGATAGATAGAAGATGAAAGATAATTTTGAAGGGAACTACAAATGAAATCATTAAGCAAACACAAATGTCGAGGACGACGTTTTGGAGACGTTTAACTGAGACATATCTCTTCCGAGGAGGAATGGTCAGTTCTGTTTATTCCGTCTAGCCTTGCCCTACAGTAAAATCCAATCCTCTTTAAAACTGGGTAGACTGGAGCGATTTGAGACCAGGAAGCGAACCGGTTTCTTTGTCACTATAAATATAGGTTCTATTCGCATGTCTGCCCACACGCCTTAAAGGAAATGGCAAGGATAACTCTGCCCGTTTGTATGTTTACACATCCAATAGTGCCACCAGGAGTCAAATGGATATTCATTGGAGATTTATGAGCCCTTACGAAGTAATCAGTCTTCGTGTCCTTAATGTAGCAACCTGTTCGATTCATAATTTTCCGTTCTCAGGTGCCTTGCTTTGTAATGTTTCTGTTCATCTATATTTATTCTCATCTCTTGTATGTTCTATGTAATGTATTTTTCATAGACTCCTATACTTGTCTTGTTTTCCTCCAAATTAACAGATAGCAATAAATACAAAGTGCAGGACTATTGCTTCTCCCTACGTGGTACAACATCATACTAGGGCAGAAGAGAGGATATAGGGTTGAAAACACAACAGTAAAGCCAGGTACAAAAGAGATCAAAATGCACCAAAGAAAGCTAGTACACTTTCTAAGTAATAATCACATCACGAATATACATTATATATTTTCTCTTAACCGCCTTCATAAGGCGAAGGTCATCTTTTACTGTCACCCGAAGATAAGATAAGCGTCGTATCTTGGCACTAACCTGGGCCTCTAACATAACCAGGCTTATAGCAGATACTTCCTGAGTCTAATGAACGTTTGTGTAATAGATAGTCGGTCATGCCTTGCCCAAAACAGCAGCTGTTCCGTCACCAGGACTGTCATGATCAACTTAAATGATTCCATAACTGATTATGATTAGAGGCGAAAACCTGACCAGCTCTTCTAGACTCAGTTAAGTTTAAGTCATGGATTAACAGGTAATATCCTTTAACGAGAATATAGTTCAATTCTTCTTTGGATTATTTTAATTCCAATGGTAACAAAGCAGAACGAAGCCACTGAATTCGGCGGGTTGCATGAGAAGTGATGGATTCTGTAGCAACTGACATTTCACTATGAATTCACCAAACTTATTAACAACTCTTTAGTTGCCTGTTTACTGAAAAATTGAATTTAGCAGTAGCCCTATTCTTGGGTCTACAAAAGTTTCTGTATTTTTTTTGTCTGAAATTATATTGGAACTATAATTTACTACACATACACAATTCAATGATTATGATCCTGTTTTAAATCTCTAATATACTACTCAACAAAATTGAAGGTCCTTTTTTAAACTTTATTACACTAAGTCTTAGACGACCTGTATATCAATTAGGGATGTAGCCGTTGTGTAGGCCCCAACAGTTGGTGTTAGCCGGTTGATGCATTTCTCTTCTTATCAGACTGGGCACAGGCAGTACTGTCTTTTCTGGCTTTTGTGCTGGTCCCAGATCAGTTTCCAGTCGGCTCTTTCTCGGGCACGGATTGTCTTGTAGAAAGCAAACATATTTGTTTCAGGATCGCGAGTGTTGTGCAGCTCGAGCGAATCTTGCAACCCAGTAGGGGGTCTTCCAGGAGGACTTTTTGTGTTGCTGCGCGGGTGCCACAGAGTGGTTTATGTGCTCTAACATTCGAGTTGTTTGCATGATGTAGGGCATCTTTGACATGTGACAATGCCTAGATGTCACTGCCGTGTAAGTCCATCTGGCGCTGTTGCCTAAGCTGTAGACCCACGAGACGATGATGTTTTCCATGGCTTTTGTCAGAGACCAAGTTTCACTTCCATAACATAGCGCTAGTAATACCACTGAATCCAAAATGTCTGCTCGTATTCTGGTGCGTCTCGCGGCGTCTGTTGCCGTTTTCATTGAGTTGAAGGTCCCCCGGCCTGCTCGACGGTGCATGGCTTCAAGTTATTTACCATGTTCAGGAGACTACCGAGGTGGATGTATTCGTCGACATCCTCCAGGGGTGTATCGTTTAGGAGCACAGGGTAGGAGTCCACAAAGCGGTTGCGAGTAACTTTCGCTGTTCCTATATTTATGGTGAGGCCTGCTTTCTTGCCCACCTCTTCCAACGATGCCACTATCTGTATCGTTTCGTTAGGTGTCTCTGTGATGAGTTTGGTATCGACATATCTTAGATGGTGTCTCTGTGATGAGTGTGGTATCGACATATCTTAGATGGCGTCTCTGTGATGAGTGTGGTATCGGGGTATCTTAGATGGCGTCTCTGTGATGAGTGTGGTATCGGTATATCTTAGATGACGTCTCTATGATGAGTGTGGTATCGGCGGCATATCTTAGATGGCGTCTCTGTGATGAGTGTTGTATCGGCATATCTTAGATGGCGTCTCTGTGATGAGTGTCGTATCGGCATATCTTTGGTGGCTTCTCTGTGATGAGTGTGGTATCGGCGGCATATACTTAACTTAACGTCTTAATACTGGTTTAGAAGACTCTGCAGAGTCTATATACAACCAGTTTAATTTACATCACCTTGCTCTAAAAGCTATGGGCATAGAATTTATTCTTAAATGCATTAACTGTCCCTGCCTCCACTACCTCTCTTGGCAATGCATTCCAAGTATTCACCACTCTTTAACTAAACAAATATTTCCTAATATCCCACTTGTTCTTGTGTGTTGTTATATTTTTAAAAACTTGTTATGATCTAATTTATCCATTCCTCTGATCATCTTATAAACCTGTATTAAGTCACCAGGAATTCTTCTCTCTTCTAGACACTGTAGGCCGATTTTTCGGATATCTTGGATGGTTTAGTAATCGCCGATTTATGTCAACTCCAGACATGAAGATACAAGTTTGAGCGAGATCGGGTCTATTTGTCACGCATTTTTTTTCAGTGTTGATAGTTATCGGTTGTGGGAATGGACGAATGAGTTATCGGTCGTAGGAATGGGTGAATGAGAGTTATTGGTCGTGGTAATGGACGAATGAGAGTTATCGGTCGTGGGAATGGACGAATGAGTTATCGGTCGTAGGAATGGGTGAATGAGAGTTATTGGTCGTGGTAATGGACGAATGAGAGTTATCGGTCGTGGGAATGGACGAATGAGAGTTATCGGTCGTCTGAATGGACGAATGAGTTATCGGTCGTAGGAATGGACGAATGAGAGTTATCGGTCGTGGGAATGGACGAATGAGTTATCGGTCGTGGGAATGGGTGAATGAGAGTTATTGGTCGTGGTAATGGACGAATGAGAGTTATCGGTTGTGGGAATGGACGAATGAGTTATCGGTCGTAGGAATGGGTGAATGAGAGTTATTGGTCGTGGTAATGGACGAATGAGAGTTATCGGTCGTGGGAATGGACGAATGAGAGTTATCGGTCGTCGGAATGGACGAATGAGTTATCGGTCGTAGGAATAGACGAATGAGAGTTATCGGTCGTGGGAATAGACGAATGAGTTATCGGTCGTGGGAATGGACGGATGAGAGTTATCGGTCGTGGGAATGGACGGGTGAGAGTTATCGGTCGTGGGAATGGACGGATGAGAGTTATCGGTCGTGGTAATAGACGGATGAGAGTTGCATCCATTGTAGCAACGTTTCAACATGTCTGTGTAACTACCATCAAGGGCCTACTTTTTCATAGCTTTTCACACATATTCTGGTTCTACGTCTTTTTGATGTCGGTAAATGTCAACACTAACGGCGTGTGGTACTGTCATACTCCCTCAATCAAACGGAAATACGTGGTATGTAATCCAGCGTGCTATAGGTGCGCCTGAACCCAGGCTGCTCTGAAATTATCTCAAAATAACTCAAGGGTCATGATAATTCATCCGCTGGGTTAGGAAAACATATATTGCTGCAAATATTCAAAAGAACGTCCATAAAATATGATTGTCATATTAGACACATTAAAAAAATCGCACGATCTTGACAGATCCTACTGCAATAACACGTAACACATTCTGTCATTGCACAACAACCCCTCCCTCCCCTCCTCCCCCCTCTCCGAAAAAGGAGAATGTATCAATGATTAGCCCTAGGAAAAGTACAGCTCGTGCATTCATGTACACAGCTGAGCCACTGTTGTACACTAAGGATATTTTTAGTCGTTTCGGTGGGACTGTTTAACAGTTCCTCAGAGTCAACGACTTTGTGTTCATGATATATGGCGTACTATAGTATGGGTTTTAGAGAGTGCAGATCTCACACACCGATGAGTGCCCATGTGGAACATGATGCCAGAACCCTGAGCATATTCTACAAGAATGATCAATCTATAGGGAAATGAGATGCCAGACCTGGTCAGAGCGTGCGGAGCTGAGACAAAAGCTGTGCGGCAGCCGCTCCGACCTGGTGAAGACTACAGACTTCATCATGGCGACTGGCCTGCAGATATAGCATGACCAAAAGATCCTGAACGCAAAGAAGAAGAAAGAAAGAGAGTGTCAATACGTGAGGTTGTCAAACGGCCTGTAGTCTGGAACTGTGGAAGAATATAGCATGTCTGGGAGCTCAAGAATAACAGGTGTGCAACAAGCTGGACGCAGCGTCATAGTAAGATTAAGAGACAGGACAGCCACCACAATGAGAGCGCAACTGTCATCCGCGTCATGATGTGCATCTTCAGCCAGACGCCCTACAGTACGCCTTCGTCTTACACAATTGTATGCCTGAGGTACAGATGCTTGAATTGTGTCAATGCCTGTGGTGATCACACGTTACTGATCATCTTTAATTCATCGGTGGGCATGTGTGAGTTTCAGAAATAAGGGTGTGTTCCTGTAATCAGTACTTTCTTCCATACAAGTTCTTCGATTTACATGAACATTTCACACAAATGGTGTCCAAATGACAGAAAAGATGTGACTAAACATGATTAGTCTATAATTTTAAGAAGTTCATATGGTGAGATTTTAAAATATTCTAGGAATTATTTTAAGTATTATATTATGCGAACTGCAATAACTTTAAGTTGCTCTTGCATATGGCTTATGCAGAGTCGATAGTATTCCTGTCAAGAAAGACCATTCGATATACTTCTTTGTTAGCAAGTAGCTAATAGTTTCGGTGTTGATAGTTTCGTTTACACGCCACTTGTAAAAAGATTAGACAAGGACAGATCCACTTTTGCACAATAATGTGACATGTTGCGGATAAGACGATATGACCATATCTGCTTGAGCAGCCAGGGAATGATGGTGTCAGTATCACACTGTCCGCCTTTCGATCTCAGACCTGTTTTGAAAACTAAATGTGAGGTTTGGTGGAACTCGGATCCGTTTGCGATCGAAAAATTGCCCTGCATCAATTGGGAATGGCAATTAGATCACTTGGCTGTGCAGTCAATGCACCCATTGCACTACAGAGGCGCACCACCCTTCCTGTATACGCACGTCATGTATCGTGTGCCTCACTACATGGTGTTTCAAACTCGTACATTTAACTTAACGTTACTTAACGTCTTTAGACAGGTAAATAAGATTAAGTAGAATCTGTATACAACCATTTTCATTTACATTTCATTTTTGAAAAATCTTTACGAATCTAATATATTATTAAATGCATTAATTGTCATTACTCCCCGTGGCAATGCATTCCAAGCATTTTTATCCTCTCTGACTAAATGGATATTTCCTAATATTTAATCTGGACCTTTCTTTAGTTAATTTGTAGCTTTGCACTCTTGTTCTTGTCGGTGGTTGTATTTTGAAAAAAAACTTGTTATAGTCTAATTTATCCGTTCTTTTGATTATCTTATAACCAGGTATTAAGTCACCTCGGATGCGTTGCCAAGGAGATTCGTGGAGTACAGGAACATGAACAATGTGGTTATAAGTTCAGTTCGGTGGGTTCCCATTCAAGTACACAATGACCTCATTAAACGAGTTGTTAAAGAAGATATGCTGCCTTGTCCTTTACTGATGTGAGACCCAGCATCTTCAGAACATTGCATTCACCAGCTATTAACTAAAAAAGTTGACCATTTTTTCTTTATATGTTGATTTGTTAGTTCAGTATTGTTGTCCCGGGTTAAGGCCTATTGGTCGTAACGTAGATTTTGTTTATGTTCTCTTCTCGGTGCGGTATCTGACCATACCCATTTTTAATCTTTGATTAAACTGAACCTTAATCAACTTTCACATTTTGTTTCATGTTTTTGTTCCCATTAAACTAAACAGCAGCGGCAAGTGTTCACATAAATCAGAAATAGAACAATTTGACATGTATATATAACCTGGAGGACAAGGGGGACGGACCCCGACCAGGCACGTCCACAGGTGGCGGATAGTAGGGCGACCGACCCCAACCAGGCACGTCCACAGGTGGCGGATAGTGGGGCGACCGACCCCGACCAGGCACGTCCACAGGTGGTGGATAGTGGGGCGACCGACCCCGACCAGGCACGTCCACAGGTGGCGGATAGTGGGGCGACCGACCCCAACCAGGCACGTCCACAGGTGGCGGATAGTGGGGCGACCGACCCCAACCGGGCACGTCCACAGGTGGCGGATAGTGGGGCGACCGACCCCGACCAGGCACGTCCAAAGGTGGCGGATAGTGGAGCGACCGACCCCAACCAGGCACGTCCACAGGTGGCGGATAGTGGGGCGACCGACCCCGACCAGGCACGTTCATAGGTGGCGGATAGTGGGGCGACCGACCCCGACCAGGGACCTCCACATGTGGCGGATAGTGGGGCGACCGACCCCAACCAGGCACGTCCACATGTGGCGGATAGTGGGGCGACCGACCCCAACCAGGCAGGTCCACAGGTGGCGGATAGTGGGGCGACCGACCCCAACCAGGCACGTCCACAGGTGGCGGATAGTGGGGCGACCGACCCCAACCAGGCACGTCCACAGGTGGCAGATAGTGGGGCGACCGACCCCGACCAGGCACGTCCAAAGGTGGCGGATAGTGGAGCGACCGACCCCAACCAGGCACGTCCACAGGTGGCGGATAGTGGGGCGACCGACCCCAACCAGGCACGTCCACAGGTGGCGGATAGTGAGGCGACCGACCCCAACCAGGCACGTCCACAGGTGGCGGATAGTAGGACGACCGACCCCAACCAGGCACGCCCACAGGTGGCGGATAGTGGGGCGATTGACCCCGTCCAGGGACCTCCACATGTGGCGGATAGTGGGACGACCGACCCCGACCAGGCACGTTCATAGGTGGCGGATAGTGGGGCGACCGACCCCGACCAGGGACCTCCACATGTGGCGGATAGTGGGGCGACCGACCCCAACCAGGCACGTCCACATGTGGCGGATAGTGGGGCGACCGACCCCAACCAGGCAGGTCCACAGGTGGCGGATAGTGGGGCGACCGACCCCAACCAGGCACGTCCACAGGTGGCGGATAGTGGGGGCGACCGACCAAAACCAGGCACGTCCACAGGTGGCGGATAGTGGGGCGACCGACCCCAACCAGGCACGTCCACAGGTGGCGGATAGTGGGGCGACCGACCCCAACCAGGCACGTCCACAGGTGGCGGATAGTGGGGCGACCGACCCCAACCAGGCACGTCCACAGGTGGCGGATAGTGGGGCGACCGACCCCGACCAGGCACGTCCAAAGGTGGCGGATAGTGGAGCGACCGACCCCAACCAGGCACGTCCACAGGTGGCGGATAGTGGGGCGACCGACCCCAACCAGGCATGTCCACAGGTGGCGGATAGTGAGGCGACCGACCCCAACCAGGCACGTCCACAAGTGGCGGATAGTGGGGCGACAGGTTTTTTTGAATACTAGGATTCACATTATTTCGAGCATTAACAAAATAGGCGCTCTGTGCCTGAGAAACCACAACCATCGTTTGAATGCAGACTCTGCAGTTAGTGAACTATTTAAGGCTGACGTCCGTGGTAAACTATTTAAGGCTGACGTCCGTGGTAAACTATTTAAGGCTGACGTCAGTGTGAACTTTTAAAGATACTGCCGTCGACGGTGTACTTTTCAATACTGGCGTCAGTGGTGGACTTTTATAGATTCTGCCTCTGTGGTGAACTATTTAAGATTCTGCCGTCAGGGGTGAACTATTTAAGACTCTGACGCCAGTGGTGAACTATTTAATACTCTGCAGTCAGTGGTGAACTTTTTGCCGCCAAGGAGCAACTATTTAAGATTATCACATCAGTGGTGAAATGCTAAAGACTTCATTTTGTGATGTTTCAGCTTGTAAAGTAATATGATCAAATGTAAACGTAATACGTGGTCAGATACTAACATGGTTAAGGATGTGTTAGGTTCTTCATTGTATGCGATATCATCTGTTGCATTATGTATGATGAGCTCTAATCGTCGCTATCTTACTTCCCCTAACTGCATTTCAGGTATACATTTACAGCTAGAAAGACTGGGGTGAGCTGCGCCTTTGTAATTATACATAAAACTTCAGAATTTACTATCAATATTTGAATATAAACTTACCATTTGTTTTAATTTTTTCAATGGCGGCAATCAGTCGAAGCACCAGTAGTCAACTGCAGGTATATATAATCAAACGTGAACACAATAAGGAGTACTGCCTGGGAGGAGGGAACAGAACTCTTAATAACATTAGACTTGCATCGATTGACTGTATTTCTATCCTTCGCAATGTCTTTATAAAAAAACCAAGCACCTATAGGCTTGCCTGGAGAGCAGCAATATCGAATTACTATAGCAGATAACATACATATATGATGGTGTTTGACTAGAGATAAAATAAATAGAACAATAACACATTAAAAGCTATTATTTGTAGCATTCTCAAGATGTGAGCAAATAAAGCACTCGGAAGTCAACGGTAGGATCTGTAGATTTCAAACTTTGTACTGACAAGAGTTCAATATAGTAGAACAGTTGATAACAAAATGTTCACACGGAGCAGGAGGTAACGGAAACAAGTCGGGAGATACAGACCGGCATTTCTGGGATGGAAGCTCCCAGTGGGAATGAATTATCGCGAAAGGCCGGAAGCTGCGCACACTATCATCACGCCCTTCCGTTTGACGACATTAAGCGGTCTGTTGTTGAGAAGAGTGTGATGGAGTGCTAAATAAACAGTATTAAAAGGCTTGTCTTGGATACGGCGTTCTCTGGAAGTGATCAGGGATGAGTGTCCATGTGATATATTGCGAACAATTCAGAACAGCAAACCACTCGGCTTCATTTAATAATGACGTTCGCGGATACACAAACAGATAAATATAACAACAGGATCCGTTGATATATATTTATATATATCTTTGTTGCTGACTGCCATCTAAGCGATTTTTTTCTGTTACTGGCTGGTATGTTCTGCGCTTCTTGTCAAGGGCTAATTTCTATAAAAACTGTGGTGACCTTGCTGTTTGTTGTTGTAATGAATTTTGGCTTTGCTGTTTACTCTTTCCGGTCCCATGCTGTAACAATTGTAAGCCAAAGAAACTCCCCAGATTTTGGAAAGGCAAATTATAATTAAGTAAAACTCATTGCCAACACTGAAAGAGACATGCAGACAAGTCTACAACGTGTGACACGTTCGGTCTCACCAATAATACAAAAACAAAGGAAGTCATGTTTCAACCTGTTACGACTGACATATATCGTGACCCAGTCAAGAATATGTACCTCCAATCAGTAGACAATTTCACTTATCTTAGCAGTACTATCTCCAGGCAAAAATACCAATGACTCTGAGGTCTGCAACCAAATATCCAAGGTCAGACTGCGCTTCAGCGTATGGGATCGAAGGGGTCTTAGCCTTGATACGGAATTCAGAGTTTATCGAGCCGTAGTGCTCATCCCCCTTCTGATAAGACATAAATTGTGTACTGCTGACATGCCAAACAAATAAACCACTTCCATACAAGCTACTTCCGTAGATTGTTGAGAAAACAAAGGTAGGATGGAGTACCAGACATAGAGATGCTCACGAAGGCCAACATTCCGAGCATCCACACATCGTTGCAGAAGACCAAGTTTTAAGAGCGACGATCACGTGGGCGTGGGCCTGTTAGAAAATCGCAAACCAACTAATGTCCGGCGAGGTGGAAGGGGTCCCGCTTATGGTCGATGTACCAAAGAAGTGCTTCAAAGACTCCCTCAAAATAATTCTGACACGCTTCAAGATCGATGTCCAATCATTGAAGTGCTTGGCATAGGACCGCCAGGCATGGCGTTTAGCGACAATCAGAGGCGCCCACATTGAGGAACGCCGGATCTCCCAGGCGCCGAGTAAACGTGCTATACGAAAAAAACAGAACAGCTGACACTCACTTGTCCAAACTTGACCTTACATGATGCATATGTGGAATGGATGTATGTGCTAGAATTGGATTATACAGTCACATCCAGACTCACCGGTCAGGTCCAACACAACATTTGTGACGGCAGTTGTTTTCCTCGTTTGCGGTGTGCGGCTATTACAAGTAAAACTCAAATACTAAAGACAGAAGAATGCTTATTTATCTTGAAGACATCGGACGCAGGACATACAAAGGAGCGTGCAGTGCCGACTCTCACTTCATCTAATAGGAACACACATAAGATAGTGCACACTAATGTACGAATAACTGATAGGGATGAAGGACAACGTATATTGATTTAAGCTACCATCTTCCTTGTTAGTGTTAAGTATTTTAGTATGAATTTTAGTGTTGGAGGGATCAAGATGCTGATCAATGTATGAGATGTAGTAGTCAGCGACCCAAAGCTGATTGCTAGCGCCAGGGACAGCGACCTAGAACTGTCAATTCACGTCTCCACTTCCACCCGGTGACACTGAATAGCAAGCATCAATGTGACAGACTGGCTAAGGAGAAGGGATTGACGAGGGAAGGCTAGTCTGGTTCCCCCAAAAAGACTGCTGCAGCTGGATGTGTCGAACCAAGAATTGCAAATATCGTAGTCAAACTGTAAACTACGACACAACGATATCCGTTATCCGGACTATATACTTCTACGTACAAAGCCCTTTTGAGAGCTTGATAGCGTGACATTGAGAACAAAAGACGAAGAACGACAAAGAGGTATTTGCTGACGACCGGTACTCCCTCCACATGGCCATCTGACATATTGATTTATTGCCAGCCCAAACATTTCGGTTGAGTCACCTTGTAATTTTTCTTACTTTTGACTATTCCATATTTACATATGTCTTTAAACATATAGCACGGATCACTTTCCATGTGAAAAAGCTTCTATTTATTGCCAATACTTACTAATATTATCACTATCATGTTGCTTTTGTCAAGCAGAGAAGGACTTCTGAGAAGCAGATATTGATTGTGTGCAGTCGTCGACTAACTAAACAATAAATATCGAAAGTCTTGGCTATTTCATGAGACATAATCAGCACCTATATGTCTGTCCGGAATTAAGTGATGTTGTTTATATATAACATTTAACCCATCCCTATGTTTTATGATTTTTTTTGGTGACACAGTTTTTGATTCTAAGTCACTGCATTTTAAAAATAATATGTGACAGTCCGAAAAGTCTAACTAAACAATCTACAAAAGTACATCAGAATACTCTCTAAACTGTCGAGGTCGATCACACGTACAGGCTTCTGATAACATGGAAACAGGTTCACGAATAGATTTATTTTCATTTTAAAACATACACCACTAACAAAATAAAAGGAGCATAAAGATGTTATTTACGCAGACAAGATCGAACACCGGTATGAGGGCACGTACTGCGAAGAACGGGCGATCGATGCACCAGAACGACAGCAATTTGTACCCCAGAGACAAGAAGCGACCACCGGGACGACCATCGGCGAGCCGGTCCGACTACCTTGCATCCCACAACAACATTTATGATGCCACATATGGGCGACTCATTATCCACTGGTCCACCGTGGCCCAAGACAGAGACCGGTTGGAGAGAACTTGGGACCCGTAACGGTGTAATCCCCGCTGAAGAACGGGTCATCCAGATATAACGATGTGAGCCTTTAGTGGATAGACTGTAGCATTATGTCTGCCATAGATTTCAAACATAACGCACAGATCTTGCACTCTGAAACTAAAAACATCCAGGCTAAGTTTTATATGTGTCCAATAAACATGATCTTATAATTAATGCTGAACTTCTATCGAAATGTCAGTAGTATTAGAAACACTACTTTCTAGTTTGATTTTCAGTCAAGCATCTGGACCAACCGGTCGCTTAGACAGACTGGGTATACTATAAGATAAGTTGACCATTTTTTCCGTATATGTTGATTTGTTAGTTCAGTATTGTTGTCCCTGATGAAGGCCTATTGGTTCGTAACGAATTTTTTTTTTTGGTGTTTCCTTCTCGGTGCGGTATCTGACCATACCCATTTTTATATTTTGATTAAACTCAACCTTAATCAACTTTTACAATTAAAAACAATGTTTTTTCCCATTTCTTGTTTGTCAGAAAGTTATTGGTGTCTTTTTCTGCCTTTGTGATTGTAAAACGGTTGGTTGAGCTTCCTGTCTGCAAATCAATACATTTTACTCTCAGTCTAACAAAACAGGCTGTATCTGTTTATATGACGAGTTCTTGCTCTGTGCCCTTCAGGCTGTAGCTGTCTCTCTGATGTGTTCCTGCTCTGTTCCCTTCAGGCTGTATCTGTCTCTCTGATGTGTTCGTGCGCCGTTCCCTTCAGGATGTATCTCTCTCTCTCTCTGATGTGTTACTGCGCTGTTCCCTTCCTTGAACTATTCTCAATATCAAATACCTAGTACACACAACGCACCTCTCTCTTTCCAGTCTCTGGCTTGTTCATCTTTCCTTTGTTTTGCTTAGTTTCAAGCGAAGGTCCGCTCCTCTCAGAGCATCTATCTGGATATCTAAACTTTTGCATCTCTCTCTCTCACTCTCTCTTTCTCTCTCTCTCTCTCTATTTCTTTCTCTCTATTTTTCTCTGGTCACGAAATGTTTTTACCGGAATGTCCGTCCGTCCTCTGTGTCATGTGTCACATGAAATGACGCCACTTTCAACCACAGAATACCTCTAGTTATCTCACAGCACGCCAGACACTTGACTAATTATCGCCATCATGACATGATCTGCTGTGCAGCACTGAACACTACCCCTTAACAATAAGGGCTTCAATCTAAACAATCTCTCCGCTCGTTCTGTCTTTTTTACGTTGATCAATGTGCTTTTCCCCTGGGCTCTTCTCTTGAATAGCAAATTTACTCATTGGTCTCAGCTTTTCTTACGACATGAACAACGTGCGTACACTTGCATGTCAAACTATCTTCTCTTTCCAACAACAGTTGGAGGACAGCAGAGCTCTCACAGCCTGATTGATACAATCTTCTATTTCCAAGAGCAGTTGGAGGAGACTCGAGTTCCCACAGCCTGATTGGTACAATCTTGTTCCCAACTGCAGTTGGAGGACAGCCGAGCTCTCACAGCCTGATTGATACAATCTTCTATTTCCAAGAGCAGTTGGAGGAGACTAGAGTTCCCACAGTCTGATTGATACCTTATTGTTCCCAAATGCAGTTGGAGGAAACTTGAGTTCCCACAGTCTGATTGATACCTTATTGTTCCCAAATGCAGTTGGAGGAAACTTGAGTTCCCACAGTCTGATTGATACCTTATCGTTCCCAAGTTCAGTTGGAGGAGACTCGAGTTCCCACAGTCTGACTGGTACAATTGTTCTCCTGTACATCTACTGTCTGATCATATATCCTACCCTTATTCATACTCCCAAACTAAAACTGAACTAACGCAGCGCTTCTCCCGCCTCAAATTAAACATTCAACCATATGCTAATACTTTCATCACGTGTTAAAATTTAGTTACAATCTTGGTATAGAAGTGGGCACAAAAAGATTAACAGAAACCTCTGCTATAATTACTTTGAAATTGTAACTTCGGCTTGAGACCTTTCTATGGGCACTGGGTACAGTTTGTTCGTGAGGTTTTTTTTTTTGTCATTGCTGACTATTTCCATCTATTTAAGTATTGCTAACGTATTTTCAGAAGCCTATTTGTATATTTCACAATTACTTTACCTAGTTTAATTTTTGTTTATCGCTTCACTTATTTATAATGCAATACAGCATCGACTCATCTCTAGCAGGAGTTGTTCAAAAAAAAAGTAACAGCTATCGCCGTCACTATGCATATGTTAATCCATATATCCTGCTTGTGATCAGTGAACAGATGATATCCTGCAACCAGCTGGTGAGGTCAGCTGGTTGGACTCTACCTTTAACTGAAACCAAAACCATTCTATTTTCCGTTTGACCGAATACAGTTCATCTCCCACAACTTTCTAACATCGTATGCAGGTTATGAATAATATAGACAAACTACTCTCTCACAACTTATAGTTAATAATATAAAGTGTCAAGATGTTAAGGACTATTATCTGTTGTCAATCTGAATAGGGTGGTTACAGAACTATCGCTTTCCACTGCAAATGTACAAGTGTATCGATACGCTCCAGTCCAATGAACTATAAATATGTTGGGAAGGAAATGAGGTGATGAGAACTGGTCTCTACCTTTGAGAACTACCACTTCCTCCCTGACAGCAGTGTCGGTTAACTGATTACCGTTATATGCATGTGTCCTGTCGGGGCCAGAAAGAGGAGCAATGCATATTTTCACTGTAAACTACTCAACGTCAAATGAATAGTATGAATGCGGCCTGCTACACGATCCTGTAGGCACGACATCTTTATGATGAATGGTATGAATGCAGCCTGCTACACGATCCAGTAGGCACGACATCTTTATGATCAATGGTATGAATGCGGCCTGCTACACGATCCTGTAGGCACGACATCTTTATGGTGAATGCGGCCTGCTACACGATCCTGTAGGCACGACATCTTTATGATCAATGATATGAATGCGGCCTGCTACACGATCCTGTAGGCACGACATCTATATGATGAACAGTATGAATGCGGCCTGCTATACGATCCTGTAGGCACGACATCTTTATGATGAATGGTATGAATGCGGCCTGCTACACGATCCTGTAGGCACGACATCTTTATGATGAATGGTATGAATGCGGCCTGTTACACGATCCTGTAGGCACGACATCTTTATGATGAATGGTATGAATGCGGCCTGCTACACGATCCTGTAGGCACGACATCTTTATGATGAATGGTATGAATGCGGCCTGCTACACGATCCTGTAGGCACGACATCTTTATGATGAATGGTATGAATGCGGCCTGCTACACGATCCTGTAGGCACGACATCTTTATGATGAATGGTATGAATGCGGCCTGCTACACGATCCTGTAGGCACGACATCTTTATGATGAATGATATGAATGCGGCCTGCTACACGATCCTGTAGGCACGACATCTTTATGATGAATGGTATGAATGCGGCCTGCTACACGATCTTGTAGGCACGACATCTTTATGATGAATGCGGCCTGCTACACGATCTTGTAGGCACGACATCTTTATGCCGCCATACAAGAATGTTGACTAACTCCCGACATTAAATTCTGGGAGACAAATAGTATCAGGCATTTCATCGTGCATTCCCTTTCTTAGGGGATTGCCTGTCCATACAGTTTCTACCCAGTTTGCAGGCCAGATATATATACCTTTTTACGGTTTTGAGCCTGTGACCTCTTATCAATTGATCTATAACCAAACCACACGACCACCTGTTACTCTTCCAACAGAAAATATTGCTTTTTAATGTTGTTGTATTTCTAATCCATTATCACAACTATGTGTGTTAAATTAGGTCTAATCCAGCGGCAAAGATGGCGCCCTACCGGCTGCGGGTCTACATTGCTCTCCTGTTTTTGTTCATTATGGATACCGCCAGACCACGGATTTGCATGGAATTCACGCTAGTCGACGACTAATACTTGTGTTCACGGAAATGTGTCGTTGTTTTCCATTTAGGCTGGTTAATTCGTTCGCTTTTTGTGTTTTCTTCCTTCCGATTATCCTGGCCTGGACATCGGCCTTAGGAATTAGCAATACGCTTAAGCCTGTGTCGTATTTTCACGGTCTATTTCACACGGCTGAGCTTCACGAGATTGGCGTCCTTCAGCCTAACTGCAGACATCGTCTGTTTTTGTGTAACTGAAATTCAGAACCGACTATAACGGATTAGATCACGACCGGGAGAAATGCCCAACACACTGCTCACACGCCGAGTGAGGTCCCTACGACCTCTCGCGCTTAGGGAAAAAGCACGACACACAACGTTAGATGTCATCCCCCTCTGCTGCCTTGCGGGATATCTGTTTACGGTAAAGGCTTCGGGAATAAACCCTGAAGAAAATTCTGCATCCTGTGCTATATCGTCGTCTCGAAAAATTCTTGTCATGGCCAAAGTTAGCTCATGACCAGAGAGTGAGGTTCACAAAAGGCGTATATTATTTTTCACTTTATTCTAAATCACAGCGCAAGTCACTCATTTCAGCGGACACAACAAGCGCAAAGGCTGTCCACATGGCTGAACAAAAAGAGTAGTCTGCATCACAAATGACGGAATAAAATCAATCCAAGGTCACGCCTTTATGTGTTGCATTATGTAGAATCCAAAGCCGTAGCTGTGTGTTGCATTATGTGTATTCCAAGGCCACATATTTGTGTTTTGTATTTTTTACTGTGTGTTTCATATCATTTAAATTGATTGTGTAGCTAGCGGTTCACATCTTGAGGCAAACGTGATTTATGGACTGCAGCAATTCAGAATTAAATCACAATACCTACTAGATTTTGTATTAAATAATCATTAACATTTATATGACATTATGTATGAGATTTCTAATACATCATGCTCCAGATTTCGTGTGTTTCATCCTTCAGAGTTCTATTATATCAGTCTTCAGATTTCTACAGTACTATCCCTCATATTTATTGTATCAAACCTGTGATGACTATTACATTTATATTATATTGTATTGAATTATATTATATTACATTATATTATATTATATTATATTATATTATATTATATTATATTATATTATATTATATTATATTATATTTTATTGTATTGTATTGTATTGTATTGTATTGTATTGTATTGTATTGTATTATATTATATTATAGTATATTATATTATATTATAGTATATTATATTATATTATATTATACTATATTATATTATATTATATTATGTTATGTTATGTTATGTTATATTATATTACATTAGGGATGTCGTGAGCTAGTGGATAAGTCATACGGCTCGAAATCCAAAGGCGCTGGATTGGATTCCCATCACAGCACCAAACGTTAGACCGGGGAAGCAAGGAAACCCTTACAAATTGCAAGAGAAAGCAAACCCTTACATAAAATACGTGCCGGAGTCGGATGCGCTGGACCGACAGGCGCAAAATAAAAACATAGTGAAACGCATACTGTCTTAAGGAATAGAGAAATAAGGCGGCGAAAAAAATATATATATTATGTTGTATTATACCTGCGATTTCCATTCTATCATCATTCATTTTTCTATTACATCATCATTCTTTTTATAACACATTTAACCTCAGATATATATATAAAATGAACTACTGGAACGGGTACATAGTTTTTCCTACCTAGGTTATATGATAACCTAAGAAGGCAACTGTGAAGAATAAATCAGAAAGAGAATACGTGTGACCAAGAGGGTATTCAGCAACACGTGACACATACTGGCATCTAAACAGATCAATCATAATTTGAAAAGGTGAATTGTCCGGTGTTATGTATACTCGTCACTATGGCGCAGGAAGATGAACACTGAATTTCAAGTTAGAAAATAGTATTAGAGCCTTCGAAATGTGGATATATAGAAGATTGGGTTTCATTTCTTGGAAAGAAAAGATAACAAATGTGGAGGTATTGAACAAATTGTGGCTGAAAAGAGAATTAATGACCGAAATCAGGTAGGCGTTCAAAAGGCAGACTAAGTGGGTGGATAACATCAGGAAATGGACTGAGAAAATTATGTCATATTGCACCATTGCCGCAAGAGATAGAGTACACTGGAGATCCATTGTAGCTGACATTCGATGCGAAGATGGCACCTAGACTGAAACTTTTATATAAATATTCACGAGTATATTCATTTAAATTACTATTATAATTTCACAGAGATGTCCATTACGTTATCGCTGAGATGTCCGTTAGATCATCATTGACATTTCTAATATTTCGTTTGAAAGATTTAAATTAGATCATAATTCCGATCTGTTATTTTATGTCAGTTATTTTTGTACTTATGCTTCAGATTTCCATTGTATCAACATTCAGATTTATATTATATTGTCATCCCAATGTATCTTATATTACAACGGAGATTTATATTATGTTATCACTTCGATTTATATTCTATTGCATCTCAGTTTTCTAATATACTCTCTCTGAGATGTGTATTTCATTATACTTAGTATTTATATTTTGTTTTCTATCAGATTTCCATTTCCCCAGATTCCTACTAAATTGTCCATTATATTTATATTATAGAATCATTTAAATTGATATTATATTATTTTTCAGAATTATATTAGATTATCTCTATGATTTCCACTGTTTTATCCATGATATGTACAGTATATTGCCATTCACATTCCTTGCATATTATCATTCAAATCTATAAATGTATTATTTCGCAAAAATCTATTATTTTACATTACAGTTGCTATTATATCACGATTTGGATTTGTCTTATATCATTATTCAGATTTCTTTTAGACTATCCCTCACATAATATATATACATATAAATATTATATAATCATTCAGATATCCCTCAAAATTATATTATATCATCATTCAGCTGTAAATTATATTATCACTCATTATATCATATATGGTATCAGCCCTCATATCATCTATTAAATCACCTAATAGATCATCTATTATATCAGTCCCCATATCATCTGTTATATCATCTCACAGATCATCGATTATAGCAGCACTCACATCATCTATTTTATCATCCATCATAAAATCTATCTAATTAACCCCATAACATATAATCTTTTATAGCTTCCCACATTTTATCCTATTATATGATCCCTCCCATGTTCTATTTAACCCATTTACAAATAATTTATTATGTCATCCGACATATCAACTATTATATCATCCCTCATGTTCTATTATATCATTCTGTAGATATTCTATTATACAACATAAATCATCTATCACCGCACATATCTTCTATTATATCATCCTAAAGATCTATTGTATCATACAACAGAACATCTTCTATATCATCCCACAGACCATCCATCACAGATCATCTCTTATATCATTAAACAGGTCATCTTATATCATCAAACAGATCTTCTCTTATATCATCAAACAGATCATCTCTTATATCATCACACAGGGTGAGGAAGACTAACGCCTGGTCAGGCAAAACATGCTGATCATACATGTTAGTCAGGGTCATGCAAAATATACTGGTCAAGATCCTCACCTCGGGTTACTCGCAGCCATCCGAGGTAACGGGTTGTTTTCATGGCAGCCTGTCTAAGGTGACGGATCGATGTGATCCTCATAGAAGTGAGCGACATGCAGATAAAGCCAAGTATAGCATAACCCTCTGTAGGACAACGGTCCACCTTCATCAGCACGCTCGGGATGTGAGGAAAGCTACTGCAACCCTCCACTTAACGTCCTTTTCGGGGCGCACAAAATAGTAGACCTATTCTTCTTCTTCTTCGTCTTCTTCGTTCGTTCTCAATCTCCCGCTACCAAACCCTGAAAGGGCTTAAGTAGCAGAATGTAGTCCAGAGAACGGAATGCGTTGTGTCGTACTTTACAGATTGACTGCGATATTTGCACCTTTCGGTCCAACACATCCAACTTCAGCAAGCATTTTTTGAGTACCGGGTTAGCATTCCCTTTCGATCCCTTCTCTTTAGCCAGTCTGTCCTGCTGCAGCCTGTAATCCAGGATCACCGCGTGGAGGTGTAGAAGGGTCTTGCAGCTCTGGTTCGCTGGCCCTGACGCTAGCAGTCATCCATGGGTTGCTGACCTTGCAGCTCATGGGCTGCTCGGCATCTTGATCCTGTAAACCTATTCAATTTGGGTATTCAAAACAACAACAACAATATCATCTCACAAGTCATTCATTATATCATCCCACAAATAATCTATTATATCACCCATCATATCTTACATTATATTATCACACAGATCATCTATTACATCATCCCATAAATCATGTGTTATCATCCTATAGATCATATCATCCTTCATACTGACGAGCCTCTCTTTGCACTACAGTTTGGAGAATCCTGGTTCACGTTCTCGAGTACATCTCGAGAATCGCCGGCAAGAGTTATCCTTTAACAACAGCATCGTCATCCCTTAGATCATCTATTAAATCATCTATCAATAGCCTCATTTTCCTTTGTCGTGTAACCAGACAATAAAAAAAAATAGAAATGAAGTGGTAGCTGACAGACTTCCATTCTACTAAAACCACCTTTCTTCCGCTCTCCGCCTCTCTCTCTCTGTATTAGACACAGGAAGTAATTTCAACTAAAGTTAAGGTCATACTATTTATCGTGTTAACTTTTCCTATGACATTAATGACTTTTCTCTACACAGTCTAATTATCATTTCCTTTGTTTTGTACAGATACCAGGTCTGATTGTGGAAACATTTGTTGAATTTGTTCTTAAGTTGAGCAAGTAGTGGAGGCTTCTTTACTGGATTATGTGGCTCTTTACGGAAGAGTTATAGGAGGAAGAATAAAGTCTAGTCAGGCAGGACACACTAATCAGACATGTTAGTCAGGGTCAGGCTAGACATATTAATCAGACATGTTAGTCAGGGTGAGGCAAGACATACTAATCAGACATGTTAGTCAGGGTCAGGCAAGACATACTAATCAGACATGTTAGTCAGGGTCAGGCTAGACATACTAATCAGACATGTTAGTCAGGGTCAGGCTAGACATACTAATCAGACATGTTAGTCAGGGTGAGGCAAGACATACTAATCAGACATGTTAGTCAGGGTCAGGCAAGACATACTAATCAGACATGTTAGTCAGGGTCAGGCTAGACATACTAATCAGATATGTTAGTCAGGGTCAGGCTAGACATACTAATCAGACATGTTAGTCAGGGTCAGGCTAGACATACTAATCAGACATGTTAGTCAGGGTCAGGCAAGACATACTAATCAGACATGTTAGTCAGGGTCAGGCTAGACATACTAATCAGACATGTTAGTCAGGGTCAGGCTAGACATACTAATCAGACATGTTAGTCAGGGTGAGGCAAGACATACTAATCAGACATGTTAGTCAGGGTCAGGCAAGACATACTAATCAGACATCTTAGTCAGGGTCAGGCTAGACATACTAATCAGACATGTTAGTCAGGGTGAGGCAAGACATACTAATCAGACATGTTAGTCAGGGTCAGGCAAGACATACTAACTAATCAGACATGTTAGTCAGCGTCAGGCTAGACATACTAATCAGACATGTTAGTCAGGGTCAGGCTAGACATACTAATCAGACATGTTAGTCAGGGTGAGGCAAGACATACTAATCAGACATGTTAGTCAGGGTCAGGCAAGACATACTAATCAGACGTGTTAGTCAGGGTCAGGCTAGACATACTAATCAGACATGTTAGTCAGGGTCAGGCTAGACATACTAATCAGACATGTTAGTCAGGGTGAGGCAAGACATACTAATCAGACATGTTAGTCAGGGTCAGGCAAGACATACTAATCAGACATGTTAGTCAGGGTCAGGCAAAATATACTGGCTAAGACCTTTATCTCGACCTCCCCGTAGTCATCTCTGGAAACGGACTGTTTTGTCTTGGCAGCATGGCTCACGAGATGGAGGATCGACGCAATCTCCGTAGTAGTGAGCAACACACAGATGAAACCAAGCATAGCACAATCGCCTGGAGTACCCAGGTCCACCTTCATCAGCACGTCGGGATATGAGGAAATCTAGTGCAACCCACCGCTGAACGTCCTTTCAGGGCGCACAAAAGAGTAAACCTACTCATTGTGGACATTCACAACAACTTAACTTAGCGTCGTTTTATTGGTTGAACAGATAGCAGAGTGTGTATACAACCAGTCTCCTGGATGGTGGTTAACCAATGTGCGAGTCCATCTTAATAGACTCAAACGTTAGAACAAAACTAGATCATCATTCTGCTAGTTGCAATCTATTCTGCTCCAGCTTGCTGAAGTCGGATGTGTTGGACCGAAAGGTGCAAATTTCGCAGTCACGCTGTAAACTACGACACAACGCATTCCGTTCTCTGGACTTCATTCTGCTACTTAAGCCCTTTCAGTGTTTGGTAGTGGGAGATTGAGAATGAACGAAGCCAACTGAAGCCTATTCTGCACCAACCAGAACCACGCATGTCGTGCAAAAAAAAATTACTGAAGTGAGTCGAGCAGCTGGAGGCAAGCTCATTACATACAACACATTGTTGAAGATATCGCAACTGTAAAACACATAATTTGCTTTGAAGGAAGCATATGTTAAAGAACATAAACTGTAGGTGTGGCCCTTTACTTGGGCTGGAATGAGATAAAAGGACAAAACAAAAAGAATATTGACGTGAATGTAGTTTTTAATAGTTGGGGGCTATCTCCTTTGCTGATAATCGTGGGACTAAGTAGTGGTGACAGCAAGCAAGCAAATACCGGTTATCAGTCATCGCATAAGGTGATATTCAGGTGTGTAAGAATATGTTGTATTATGTGACACCAGAAGCAGAAATAGAACTGTTGGAAAACACACCAATGATCCAACGGACGAGCAATTTTTCTGGGCGGCAACTCCCACGTATGATTTAAGATCATTTCATGTCATTTTAATCTACACAGGTCATAACTGTCATTAAATCTGCACAGGTCATAACTGTCATTAAATCTGCACAGGTCATACCTTTAATTAAATCTGCACAGGTCATAACTGTCATTAAATCTTCACAGGTCATTACTGTCATTAAATCTACACTTCTCACGTATATCCGATATCAGAATATGACTAAAAGGTAAAGATCATGATAGTTGTGTGCACACATCTCCATTCATCTACAATAATTTTGAAGGGAGATATTGATGTAGGTCACGAGATGATAGAGACTACTTAATTCTCCAGAATGATGAGACTAAGGAATATCTTTCTAGCGGCATTGCGTACCCTAACTCAGAGAAGTCGTGTATCAGTTTTGCAATTGGGTAAACTGCAGCACCCAGCGATTTGTTTTCAAATCTCGTCTCTTAGCTGCGAAAAATAATCAGTGTCTAGTCAAATTCTTATAATTGTATAATCGAATTATTTATTGATGTTAAAGTAAGTACTCTGGATGACACGTTCCAAAAATTGGAACTGAAAATATAGACATAAAAATGTGCAGCAGTAATGAGACAACACAATTAACTACACTAAAAACACCAGATTACGAGTAGTGTCAAGTTCTTACATGATATGTGCAATCGCTCTTTCCTTTTAGTGGGCAATATTGTCAAAGGGTTACAGATCCTAGTTGTAGGGAGAATACATAGCAGGAGCTTAGACATGTTTTAACATTAAACAGAGTTGGGAGAAAGATATGAAGAGCTTGGATAACTATTTTTCTTTCTTTTCCTTGGGATTACAAGGACCGATGCAGTGCAGCTGAACTCAGTTTCGTCAGAATTCAAGTAACCAAAACGAACCATGTACGTTTTTGTCTCAAAGGGCGCAGGTGAGAGTTTAGGTAATCATACTCAACCTGATGTAATAACAGCCATATGTATATGAGACGATAGAGTGGTGGCCAGGTAGACTTATTGCAGCCGACAAACCCGCGTCGTCTGGAAACCGCGCGATCAGGATGGGGGATAATGGCAAGCAGACTGACAAAAACGCGCGCTGTTTTGGAAATAATGCGATCTGGGGATGCAGATCGAATATAAATCCCCGTGGAGAGAGGTGAGGCACATTTTTAGACATCACTTTGGAGAGAGACAATCAGTGGAGGGCAGGCGACGGAGATATATAGTTGAAGCAGATTTGAGTTTAGAACCACAGAGAGAAACGATTTCACATCAGAGACAGAGAGAATACTTCACTTCAAAGACAGAGAGAGAACATTAGATTACTTTGGAAAGAGACGATCAGTAGAGAGCAGCTTACGGAGATATTCAGTTGAGATAGACACGCAACAAGCAATGTAACTACTACCATATTATATATTGGTCAGGATTACAAGTCGTCGGTAGCTTAGATAGGCAGTCTTCCAGTCATCTCATTCATCGTATTGACGCAGTCCTACCAATCACGTCGACATCACCTTGAACACATGAAGTGACTAATTCGCCAGTCGCAGCTAGAGGCAGTTTTCCAGTGATCCCATGGATCATATTTGACGCAGTCTATCATGATCACCTCGAGACCACTTTGATCTACCGCAGACAAAGAGGAACAAACCACAGACGTCAAACCTGGGCTTAGAACCTACGAACGTCACCATCAGCATCAATCCACAACAAAGCGCGATCACAGCCGCTCAGATTAGGAGAGGAGAAAGAACCGGACAATAACAGTATCGATAAGGTTAGGTTTAGCGGTAAGAGTAGTTAAGATAAGAATGTGACAGAAAGAATTTAAGTTGTTAGAAGTTTACAGTTGGGAAGTATTACTTGAATAAAGAATCGGTTGTATTGTGTTTATATTTAGTATAACTCGAATTTGTTTAGAGTGAGTGTTTAGTGAAATAGAATAGAGCATACCCCTTTACCGTCTGCGACAAAGCTCCATCAAATCGACGGGCTCCTGTATAAAAGTATTACGAGCGATTACGATATCGTGATAAGAATGTCAAAATAAGAAAGCAATTTTTATTGCGTTTGGTAATTTTTGAAGATCAATATAAATTGAGAAGACTACAAGAATACCAATCTCTACAGTTAATGTAAAGTCAGTTATATTATATTGGAATTACACAAAGAGAACAAATAACAAGAAAAGCAACAACCGACAACTTAGAAGAATGTCAACCGCATGATAATGTCACCAACGTGAAACTCGTGGAAACAATCAGGAGAAGGAGAAGAACTGTAGTGGGGCAGTATTAAGGTTAATGAAACCAGAGTATACTATGACTTGGAATCCCCAAGACATGGCCATATAAGAAAGATACAAATACACAAGAGAGCGCAAGATACACGTACATGAAACAGGTAAGATATGCAGAGATCTAGAGCGGATAATTCAGGCCAAGAAGACGTCGACTGTGCTGCACAGAAATCTGAGAAGGTGTCGATGACGATGGAACGTTTCATTTGTTAAATTAAATACGGAGGACGAGTGGATAGAGTATGGAAGCCTTCCTGCCAGATGTGTAAGCACTCCACACACATACTTAATAGATCGTGCATACACAAGACATGACGTCTGGGTTCCAATTCTGACATTTACAACGTAAATAGCTTCAAGGCAGTGACTAGTTTCCAGACAGCATCACAGCCACGCAACAGATACAATTTGCAAGCTCAGATAATTTCATATTGTGACTGTCGCTATGGAAATCAAAACGTCAAGTAGTTATTATGGGCAGCCAGACCGTGTTTCTCATTGTTGTTGTCGATAATCAATTATTGTCTACAGTAAAAGACACATGAAGATGTTGATTGGTAGAGTGAATCGGGTAGGGTGGTGAAGGTTTTGTAGTGAGGTAGGGTAGTGAAGGCAGAGTGGTGAGGGTAGAGTGGTGAGGGTAGAGTTGTGGAGGTAGAGTGGTTGAGGTAGAGTGGTGAAGGTAGAGTGGTGAGGGTAGAGTGGTGAGGGTAGAGTGGTGGAGGTAGAGTGGTTGAGGTAGAGTGGTTGAGGTAGAGTGGTGGAGGTAGGATGGTGAGGGTAGAGTGGTGAGGGTAGAGTGGTGAGGGTAGAGTGGTGAGGGTAGAGTGGTGAGGGTAGAGTGGTGAGGGTAGAGTGGTGAGGGTAGAGTGGTGAGGGTATAGTGGTGGAGGTAGAGTGGTGAGGGTAGAGTGGTGAGGGTAGAGTGGTGAGGGTAGAGTGGTGGAGGTAGGATGGTGAGGGTAGAGTGGTGAGGGTAGAGTGGTGAGGGTAGAGTGGTGGAGGTAGAGTGGTGAGGGTAGAGTGGTGAGTGTAGAGTGCTGGAGGTAGAGTGGTTGAGGTAGAGTGGTGAGGGTAGAGTGGTGGAGGTAGAGTGGTGGAGGTAGAGTGGTTGAGGTAGAGTGGTGGAGGTAGGATAGTGAGGGTAGAGTGGTGGAGGTAGGATGGTGAGGGTAGAGTGGTAAGGGTAGAGTGGTGAAGGTAGAGTGGTGAGGGTAGAGTGGTGGAGGTAGAGTGGTTGAGGTAGAGTGGTGGAGGTAGGATGGTGAGGGTAGAGTGGTGGAGGTAGGATGGTGAGGGTAGAGTGGAGAGGGTAGAGTGGTGGAGGTAGGATGGTGAGGGTAGAGTGGTGGAGGTAGAGTTGTGAAGGTAGAGTGGTGGAGGTAGAGTGGTGAAGGTAGAGTGGTGAGGGTAGAGTGGTGGATGTAGAGTGGTGGAGGTAGAGTGGTGAAGGTAGAGTGGTGGAGGTAGGATGGTGAGGGTAGAGTGGTGGAGGTAGAGTGGTGAAGGTAGAGTGATGAAGGTTGGATGGTGAGGGTAGAGTGGTGGAGGTAGAGTGGTGAAGGTAGAGTGGGAAGGTAGAGTGGTGGAGGTAGAGTGGTGAAGGTAGAGTGGTGGAGGTAGAGTGGTGAATGTAGAGTGGTGAGGGTAGAGTGGTGAGGGTAGAGTGGTGGAGGTAGGATGGTGAGGGTAGAGTGGTGGAGGTAGAGTGGTGGAGGTAGCGTAGTGAGGGTATTGTAGTGAGGGTAGAATCTGTAACAAGAAAGTTTTAGTGGACTTTTGTCTGGCGAATATGGCAATGTCAAATTAACGATATTGAACCTATGAGATTGTTGGCATTATGGATATCATGTTTCCCTGTATGATGTAGAAAAATGGAAAATGAGCAGGCTGTTATAATAGAGGATGGAATCCTGACAAATGAGGGCATCTCAATATATGAACTGCATCGAAGGGAAAGAAAATAAAACAAATCAAGAGATGTTATTAGATGTTACCTCTAGTAACTCGTGAAAAGATGTCTGCTGAGGATACAGGTATAGGTTTGCAAGACATGGTAGGGAATGAAGAACCTTCGGAAATGTGCCAACAACAACCAGTGGATCAACAGCTCAAACCTAAGAAATGGGGTCGGATAGGACACGCTACGGAAATGGAAATTATCGTCAAACCTGGCCAGACAGGCACTGACATGGAATCCACAGCAGAAGAGGTAGAGAGGTAGACCAAAAGACACATGGATAACATAATGTGCAAATGGGCGTTGGTCCATGAGCCTCAACTGGATAGATGCAGAAATTGTAGCTTAAGACGGCACTTGCTGAATGAAGGTTGTCAATGGCCTATGCCTCAAAATGAGGAATGGGCATTGACGATGTGAAAGATTGACACAGCTTCTCGTCCCACAGAGGAACAGTCTGCATGTAGAAGATGGTAATGCTGATAGTTATACCGTTTATGACGATTGTACTTATGATAAAGAAGATAGCTAAGCGATAACATACTTTTATCTTCACTGCGCGTATAGCAAATATTATTATTGCCGTTATTGTTATTTTTTATTGTTATTACTATTATTGTTAAACGTCAAGTAGCAGAATAATGGTAAGAATTATAGATTGTTCGCCATCGCAATTTCTCAGACAAAAGAATTATCATGACCATTCTGGTCTGGGCAAAGTACAACTCAATTTTCAAGCTGCGTATTCCGGAAATGGCGCACATCATTTACCGGTCTCCCACCCGACGTGGGGATCTCAAACAGATACAAAGAGAGTTGTTTGTCTTTTACCTAAACCAGTGTTTCTCAAACTTGTTTACTCCTCCAGACGGTTGAAAATAGGACATTTTTTTCCAACTGACCGTTAGACATAATTCTTAAAGACAATTTATATAGCATTTTGTGTATTCGTTTTTCAATCTAATTTTATACAACGAAAATTGTAGTTATTTAAAATAATCAGAAACCGAGAAGTAAGTAAAAATGCTAATAATAGAACGTAGAATGTCGTTTGCAGAACTTCGATCTGATGACTGCCGGTCTGAAAGATAATCAATCCCTGGCCTTCTTTTCCACCTCTGCCACTGCCAATCTCAGAGCCTCTGTAATGTTTGTTGTCCGTCTTCTCCTTAGTCTACCTATATCTCTTTTGTCAGGTGTCTTACTTCCAGTATCGTTATTCCTAAGCCAGACAGCGTTTCATGTGGCCGGAGTATTTAATTGCAATATGTAAATACTTTAGTCACATCAAGACACACGACGATCTTGAGCGAATGTGAGATGGAAGGTATGGTGCCAGGTAAAACAGGTAGGGGTAGATCAACGAAGACGATGGCTGGGTATGACTGTGGCGGAGGCTGGAGTTTCTGTCTTTCAGACAGACTGTGATGGGAGCGACGTTCTATAAAGGACATGCTACATGATGATGATGATATCATTCTAGTAAAGTTAGTGCAAAATATGTGACTGCTTATTTGCTATAATATTTCGGAATTATGGCGGCACCATTGTTTCGCTGACATCCATTCGGTTTTTCTGTTTGGTTTTTATTACTAGTAGATCTGAACGTCTTTTCATACCAAATCGGTAGTCAAATATACGACCAAGACTTTAATGGAACTTAGTTTACCTCAAGGCAAACTCTGTTGTTAAAGTGTTAAGTCGTAATAACTTTTTTGAGAACCGGCAAGAGGTTTCTGCGGACCGGTAGCCGTCAGAGGACCGGCGGTTATGAAACACTGATCTAAATCATTCCTGGACAGTGGTTCTCAGCCTTCATCGTATAACAGACTCATTGAAGTCAATTATAATTCTTGATGAACCCATTCCTTTGTAAATGAGACGAGATGATTACAAATGTGCGCACAAAAGCATAATTTTCATATATAGCATTTGCTGAAACCAAAAAATGGTTCTTCGCCGACCCAATGTTTAGAACCACTGCCTTAGATGTTACAAAATGTAACAAGATTTTAATAGAGAAATTTACATCCTTTAAAGGTTCATTAATAGATAAGAGTGCAGCGTGGATAGAGTGGAGCGTGGATAGAGTGCAGCGTGGATAGAGTAGAACTAACTAGACAGTGAGGTTGCTTGCTAAGACTGGGATTACAGCGTGTCAGGGTTCCAAATCATGGATGGACAGAGACAAATTCACGGGTGGTTCGTTCCTGGTACGACCGCTCCTCCAGTCGACCCAACTGTAAATGGTTACCTGACGTATGAGTTGGGGTAGGAATAAACAGCAAGGAAGGAAACTGGCCACCCCACCTCACATAGGCTGCGGCTAAGAACACAAAAAGTTATGTTCATCCCCGACGTGATCTAAAACAACTGTGTGTATTAAATACATTGTTAAATGTATTAACTGACACTGCCCCCGCTATTTTCTGTGGAAATGCATTCCAAGCATTCACTTTCGCACCCAAAAAAATATTTCCTAGTAAATAATCACGACCTTTCTTTAATTAATTTGTAGACGTGACCTCTTGTTTTGAAGGCCGCTGTAATTTAAATAAAAAATTGTTATAGTCTAATTTATCCTTTCTTTTAAGTATTTATAAACCTGTATTAAATCAACTTGAATTTTTCTCTTTTCTAGACACTGTTTCTGAGTCGTTTCTCATAACAGTAATTCCGGGCTCCCACTCTCAAATGATACGACTGTCCACACGGCTGAACAAAGAGAGTGGTCTTCATCACTTGTGATGGACAAACTATCATCACGCTGCAGGTCAGCCTAATAGTCCTTGGTCCATTTACAGTTGTTCTTCGGATAAATACGACAGAGATAGGTTCAGAACATTTTTGCATTATGTCTCAAATTGTATTTGGTAAATATCATCATGAGACCAACACTCCAAGGTATAACGTACTACCTTTGCTTGCTATCAGTACATATTATTTGTATAAACCGAGTTGTGTCATGTTTTCCATGTTTAAATAAGCAGCATGGGATCAGGATGCTGGGCAGCGCGTGAGCCGCACCTGGTCAGCGACCCAAAGCTGACTGCTAGCGTCAGGGCCAGCGAACCAAAGCTACCAACACTCTTCTACACCTCCACGCGGTGGTCCTGGATAACAGACTGCAGTAGAGCAGACTGGCTAAGGAGAAGGGATCGAAGAGAGAAGACTAACCCTGTACTCAAAAATGCTTGCTGAAGTCGGATATGTCGAACCGAACGGTGTAAATATCACAGTGAAGCTGTAAACTACGATACAACGCATGCCGAATTCTTAACAACATCCTGTTACTTGCAAAGTACCATTTAAGAGATTGGTAGCGGGAGATTGAGAACGAACGAACGAAGAAGAAGAAATAAGCAACATCTTCGTCTTTTATTTTCATAACGTCTTTCAGCTTCATCTTACTCTTAAGCCAAATTTTCTCTTACGAAACATCGATAATAAAGTAAATATGTGCGGGAATTGTTAGTGAAGTTATGTTATTGTTTGGGGGAGCATGTCCGGGAATTGTTAGTGAAGTTATGTTATTGTTTGGGGGAGCATGTCCGGGAATTGTTAGTGAAGTTATGTTATTGTTTGGGGGGGTGGGGGTGGGTGGGGGATGTCCGGGAATTGTTAGTGAAGTTATGTTATTGTTTGTGGGAGTATTGTCCAGGAATTGTTAGTGAAATTATTTTATCGTTTGGGGGAGCATGTCTCGCCATGTTTAAACGGTTCTGTTCTGTTCTGTCAAGCATCACGGTCACTGCACTACGTGAGAACCCGGGGGTGCTCAGTCGCACTACCTCGACAGATGTTACAGAATGTGGAGAATCATGGTTGCAGACAAAGGTTGGATTATCCTGAGTAGGGTTGCTAGGGTGTCTGGTTTTTGCACCACACTCACCCCTCTCCACTGAGGCAATATTTACAGAGATAATTAACGGATGATAAATATATATATAATGTTTCTGTGAATACGTTATTTTTAACAAAATGTTTTTTAAAAAAATAATTGAAGACATTTTATTGAAAACATGTTATTGTTTTTCTTTCAAAAATGTTTTTAAAAAGTGACGGAAAATCATATTTCTGAGAACAGTAAGTTCTATGTGTATTATTATCAAATTGTTCAATGTATCATCAGAGGGTTTGTAACATGCTTTATAATAGACATTGACCGTCCTATTGAACTAATGGCTGTCGTAAGCGAAACAAACATGTTTTAGTACAGAAAAGAGCCGCTTTATTGAACTGCTGGTTGTCAAACGCGATATAAGCAAAAGGAGGGAAATGAGTACATATGGTCCAATCTTCTTGAAGGCCATTGTGTACAAGGATTATAAACAGCGGATGCGAAACTAAAGAGTAGCTGCTTCCATTCTCATCTTTTGAAACCCCATCTCATTCCCTGATACGTTCTCTGAAATAAATAAGTTCAACAAAATTGTCATGAAGATATATTACGTAAACAGACACCAGGCACTTAGCCAAATAGTAACTGTCCCGTAGATATTTTAAGTAAACACATACGAGACACTTAGTCAAATGGTAACTTTCACCAAGATCTGTTATGTAAATACATACGAGACACTTAGTCAAATGGTAACTTTTACAAAGATCTGTTATGTAAATACATACGAGACACTTAGTCAAATGGTAACTTTCACAAATATCTGTTACGTAAATACATACGAGACACTTAGTCAAATGGTAACTTTCACGAAGATCTGTTACGTAAATACATACGAGACACTTAGTCAAATGGTTGTGACAGTTCCAGCTGGAGCATGGGCGTTTAGGGCAGGGAAGATTGAGCTGGCGACTGTGTTCATTAGGTTTTAAAGGTTGCCTGAATGCTTTGGACGAACGCAGGTCACGCAAGGGTCAAGCATCGTTTCGACACTCGGTCGACAAAGAACCGAGGGGGTTAGGAACACGTTGGGTAGAAGACTTTGTCTGGTACAAGGGTGGGTGTCAGAACTGACCACTCTGGCGTCAGACTGGACAATCTGATACCTACACGACAGGCTTCCAGATTTAGGCTCACAGTGACTCGTGGATAGAAAGACTTCCAGATTAAGAATCACAGTGACTCGTGGATAAACAGGCTTCCAGATTTAGGCTCACAGTGACTCCTGGATAGACAGGCAATAACATTTTAGATGGGATAGCTCCAAAATGGAGTGATAACTAAATCAGACAACCCACAGAAGACCATTGGACAGCCATGCTGTTGCTTGACTTTATAAAATGCACTGCAGAGATAAATTCGGGAGATTGGCAGGAAGACTGAGAGAGAGTCTGGAAGTGAGAGAATTTACAGGGTGGTTGTCCCTTCATACACCTCGAGCTTGGCCAGTCGGGCGAAATAGGTGCTTATGATGGAAACTCTGTGAACAGTACGAGATATGAGTGTGTGTGACGTACAATTCGCCTGAGTACGAGAATTGATTGTGTGCGAGTGTACAGATCGACTGAGCACGTTATTGTATTATATGTGAGTGCACAGATCGACTGAGTACGTGATCTTATTATATGTGAGTGCACAGTTCGACTGAGCACGTAATCTTATTATATGTGAGTGCACAGTTCGACTGAGCACGTAATCTTATCGCGAGGACGAGCTTGTTATTATGTGTTGAGATGCATAAGAAAGACGGCAAACTAACTGGAGCCATTAACTTGAGGCTAGAATAATTCTTGAGGTTGTCAAGTTTTGTTGTTGCAGATATAGACTTAGAATCTTGTTTTTTTAAATGTAATTACATAAATATAAATAGCATCAACAGCAATTGATTGCATTTTTTGTGGAAGTTAAATGTATACATGTATTTATATATCATGATTATTTGATTATTTAGTTTAGAAGTTCTTTTCATTTGTTGATATTTTGCAACATATATTCTTGTTAATAAATTATATTAATTTGTTTTATGGTCAGCGATAGTGTTTACTGTTTTACTGTGTTGAAGTCGTGTCATTGTGCAGATATATGTTGTAACTCTTTAGATAAGTAAATTACTCAGCTAAACATAGACTACCACATATCTTAATTTGTTCCGAGTGACTAGGATATCATGATAGAGATAACTTCTCAACGTATAAGCCTCATCTACATGGTAACTGTGACGAAGATCTTTTATGCAAAAAATATATGAGACATTTAGTCGAACAGTAACTGTCATGAAGATCTCTTACGTAAACATATACAAGACACTTAGTCGAACTTTTAAGCTCATTACTGCCCTTTAAAATTTTGTTAAAGACTGAATATCTGCCCTGAGAGTATCACAACTGTATATCTGCCCTGAGAGTATTACAACTGTATATCTGCCCTGAGAGTATCACAACTGTATATCTGCCCTGAGAGTATCACAACTGTATATCTGCCCTGAGAGTATCACAACTGTATATCTGCCCTGAGAGTATCACAACTGTATATCTGCCCTGAGAGTATCACAACTGTATATCTGCCCTGAGAGTATCACAACTGTATATCTGCCCTGAGAGTATCACAACTGTATATCTGCCCTGAGAGTATCACAACTGTATATCTGCCCTGAGAGTATCACAACTGTATATCTGCCCTGAGAGTATCACAACTGTATATCTGCCCTGAGAGTATCACAACTGTATATCTGCCCTGAGAGTATCACAACTGTATATCTGCCCTGAGAGTATCACAACTGTATATCTGCCCTGAGAGTATCACAACTGTATATCTGCCCTGAGAGTATCACAACTGTATATCTGCCCTGAGAGTATCACAACTGTATATCTGCCCTGAGAGTATCACAACTGTATATCTGCCCTGAGAGTATCACAACTGTATATCTGCCCTGAGAGTATCACAACTGTATATCTGCCCTGAGAGTATCACAACTGTATATCTGCCCTGAGAGTATCACAACTATTTTTCGTCTCGTCATTGTGCAGGCACTGGTTGAACCTTGATTTTGCAGTTACCTTTTCTTTTTGTTGTCAGTTTGAAATGAGTTGACAATGCCCGCATTTTTATTTCTACAATCTTCATCTAAATGTCTGGTCCAAAAATCGCGGAAATGCTTTGTAATGTTGCTTAGATACAATTCAAGATCATGGCCAATCATACGATAACTTGATTAAACCAATTGGCTGTGCAGGATTTGAGCCCATGAGAGGTAAAAGCATTGTCCCTTCATAAATAGAACTTAACAATCTATGCCCATAAAAGATATTAGCAATTCCTGATGTTTCTGAAGTTGTTTTTCGTCATTGCAACTTTTGTTAACTTGAAAAGACTCGCAACAATCAGATTTACAAACGGGATCAAGATGCTGAGCAATACTGAAGCTGTAGCGGTCAGCGACCCAAAGTTAACTGTTTTCGTCAAAAGCCAGCGAACCGGGGCTGCCAAGACCCTTCAATACCTCTACGTAGTGATCCTGTGTAACAGACTGCAACAGAGCAGACTGGCTAAGGACAAGGTTTTAAGAAAAGAACTCTAACCCGTTATAAAAAAATGCCTGCTAACGACAGATGTGTCAGACCGAAAGGTGTAAAAAAAACGCAGTCAAGCAATAAACTATGACGCAACGTATTCCGTTCTCCAGACAACTTCCTGCTACTTGCAAAGCCTTTTCATGGCCTGGTAGCGGGAGACTGAGAACGAGCAAAGAAGATGAAGAAAAAGAGGAAAAAGAAGAAGAATCACTAAATTAAACTTCACTCGTAATGGTAATGGGGTTCTTATTTGTTTCTGTGACAAGAACACCATAATGTAAGAGGGTTTAGCTTCCTTTGCTGTTCCTTTGAACACTTTGATGATGTTCCTTTTGCCGTTGTGCTTGTACTTGAGTATATTCTGTATTTATTTGTAGGCCTGTACATACCATCCGAATGGTTCCTTAAAAAAACAGAATTTAAACTTGTGTCCTTCTTTATATGTTGTAAGAGGCAACTGAGGATGATTGTACAAGTGGTTTGCGACATCATTATGCGAAAACAATAGCTGTAAAGTCGCTTTGAGAATACAAGAAAACAGTGTTTTCTAAAAGCTGGCTGAGGGAGCCAAGTGTAGTGTTGGACCTATGTTTTAACAATTGCAACGCCGGTTAAGTTATGGATACAATATTCAAGCTGCAAACCGAGAAGATTAAAAACAGCTTGTGACCTATCCAAATTATCCGCGCAACCCGCACGAGCAGTAACGTTTGGAAAATAAAATATTTAATGGCCCAATGTTATGTGGTTGGAATACATTGTTTTTTAAGTCATCTTTTTAGAACGTTAGGAATGCGATTGCTAAGTTTCAACTGTTTCTTTTTTAACGTAATGGGATATCTTTATTATTAATTTGTTTAAAATAGTATGTACGTGCCCCAAAGACATCCGAGCCCTACTAAACTTAGCTAATGGATAATCAGCGAGTGGATTTAGTTTCAAGCTAGTTGTGCATAACCTGCTATTTTCTCTCCGTTACCTTTCCAGCTTCTCGCTCGACTTAATTAAACTTGCTAGAATATGTGGGTCACCGATGTTTAAATTGCAGAGCCCAAAATGGGGAGAGGAGACTAACGTCTGGTCAGGAAAAACACACAGATCGGACTGGGTCAGGCTAAACATACTGTTCAGACTGGGCCAGCCAAAACATACTGATCAGACTGGGTTAGGCTAAACATACTGATCAGACTGGGTCAGGCTAAACATACTGATTAGACTGGGTCAGGCAAAACTTACTGAATAGACTGGGTCAGGTAAAACATACTGGTCAGACTGGGTAAGGTAAAACATACTGAACAGACTGGGTCAGGTAAAACATACTGATCAGACTGGGTCAGATAAAACATACTGATCAGACTGGGTCAGGTAAAACATACTGATCAAAAACCGGATCAAGATGCCGAGCTGGAGCGTCCAGTGATCCAAAGCTCACTGCTAACGTCATGGTCAGCAACCCAGAGTTCCCAATTCCCTTCTTCACCTTCACGTGGGGATGCAGAATAACAGGCTGCAACAAGACAGACTGGCTAATGAGAAGAGATCAAAGCGGTAAGGCTAACCTGGTATCCAAAAATGCCAGTTGAAGTCGGATGTGTCTAGCAGGAAAGTTTCAAATATCGCAGACAAGTTGTAAACTAAGTCACGTCACATGTCTTTCTCCAAACTACAGCCTGCTACTTGCAAAGTCATTTTTCAGGTCTTGGTAGCCGGAGTTTGAGAACTTTCAGGGCTTGGTAGCAGGAGTTTGAGAACTTTCAGGTCTTGGTAGCGGGAGTTTTAGAACTTTCAGGGCTTGGTAGCGGGAGTTTGAGAACTTTCAGGGCTTGGTAGCCGGAGTTTGAGAACTTTCAGGGCTTGGTAGCGGGAGCTTGAGAACTTTCAGGGCTTGGTAGCCGGAGTTTGAGAACTTTCAGGGTTTGGTAGCGGGAGTTTGAGAACTAATGACGAAGACTGACTATGACCCACACCTAGACTTCATCGCAGTTCTCCCCGGAATCGGACTGTTTTCAAGACGTAATCCCCATAGTAGTGAGCGAGAAACAGATGAAGCAAATCATAACACAGCCGCTTGGAGGACCCCGTTATACCTTTATCAGCAAGCTTAAGATTTTAGGAATGCAACTGGAACCCACCGCTTAACGCTCTTTTCAGTACGCAAAAAGATTAATCTTGCTCATTGTGTGCAAATAACAACAAGCCATGTCAGATCAGGTCAAGTTATCCAGTAACCGGTGAGGTCGTTGGGACACACACGGAGACATCCCCAAACCCTACTCCATCATTCAATACCAGCGGCCGTTGCCTGTGCCTCCTCTGGTCGGAAATTGGTCCAATATTCGATGTTGTCGACCCACATCTTTTTGAACGACCATTTTATCGGCCGCCTTGCATCTTTCCCTGCATGATCGTACTTGCAACATCGTTCGATCTCGAAATGTGACCGTACCAGCGAGTTTCCGTTTTGGATTGTTGCAAAGAGGTCTTCAAAAGACGTTGTAATTCTTTCTCGTATTTGCTCGTTTGTAACTCGGTCGTTGTATCTGACGTTCAGAAGTCTTCGGAAACATCTCAGCTCCAAGACCTGTATCCTCCGCTAAAGGTCAACTGTAAATGTCCATGTATTAATGGACATTACCAATTCAACAACAGGTCCAAATTAAAAACAGCCAGGTCCTTTACGTGAAATCTGAGATTAACATATGTTTGTATATATTCTGGAGTAGCGTGACCTTGGAGTTCAACGTATGTTTTACGTATGTTTTACGTATGTTTTTCTCCGCATGTGGAAGCTAATGGCAACCTATCGAACTGCACACTTTCAAAGAAACAACATCCAGATAGGTTGGCGGTTGTAAGAAGCAACGTTATGTAAAGGCCGTGTCATTTACTTTACTTGTAAAATCAGATATGTAAGTTGTGTCCATTATTTTCTCTTGTATTAATACTGTGTAACATACTTTATCGTCATAGGGTTGGATTGAAAGTAATAATCCGATCTCAACATCCAAAACATGTCTCTAATGATGGCTACAGAGAGTTGTGAATGGGGCTAGCAACCTTATCATGCGAAAAGATCGAAATAAATCACTAGTGTAAATGGTTGACTATTTGCTTTTTGTAAACTGGTTAGCCCGCTTCGGTGGTCTTCTGTTCTATTTGGGGAGAACAGACGAATCAATCAATAAAGCAATCACTCAATCAGATGATGTCGTCACAAAATGGAGAACCAGTTACCTTCTAAATGTGAACAACCCGGTGGGCACACATAAAAGGAACTCCGCGTTGAAGTGTTGCGGGCGTCATGTTAGGAGGAGACCTAGACAGAGAAAATGAATGAGACAAGACACAGAGAGAAACATTGAGAGGGAGACGAAATATCTCAATGTATGGACATAGAAGGTGAGAGAGAGCATGAGAGAGAGAGAGAGAGTGGGACAGATCGAGACGGGGTGGGAAGTAGAGAAAGAGAGAAAAAAAGAGGACCCATTTGTGTAAGTGCTGTCTTGTGAATGTATGGCCGACCTAAACGAAACATCGTACATCTTTTGATGAAGATGACGATGATATGAAGAAATATCACAATTAATTGTTATCTTCAAATGAAGCATGGCGGATATTATTAGAGCTGGCTTCCTGAAAGGTATCCCATGCCCATTCACTTACACATTCGTGGTGGGGTGGGTTCCGTAACAATTTCTTTAATTATATAATATCGTAGGCTCCTTCAACAAGAAGGAAACGATTGTAAATATTACAAATTGGTACAACATTCACCAATACATACATAAATACAACTGTTAGATATGAAAACACATATGTTGTTTGCGAATATCCACAATGAGTAGGTTACACTTTTGTGCGCTCTGAAAAGTGGCAGGTTGCAGCAGCTTACCTCACATCCCTACCGTGCTGATGAAGGTGGACTGGGTCCTCCAGGTGGCTGTGCTATGCTTGGCTTCATCTACGCGTCACTCACTACTACGAGGATCACGTCGATCCCTCATCTCGTTAGCCAGGCTGTCATGAAAACCGCACGTTTCCAGAGAGGGCTACTAGGAAGCCGAGGTGAGGGTCTTGGCCAGTACGTTTTGCCTGATCCTGAATAGCATGTCTGATCAGTATACTTTGCCTGACCCTGACTAACATGTCTGATCAGTATACTTTGCCTGACCCTGGTTAACATGTCTGATCAGTATACTTTGCCTGGCCCTGACTAACATGTATGATTAGTATACGTTGCATGACCAGACGTTAGACTTCCTCCCCTATAACACATATGTAAATGTTATCAACATTCACGTAAACATCCCCTGCCAACATACGGGTTAAATATAACGCCATGTGCACAAAATCAATGCGCAGAGAACGATCAAATACGTCTGTAAAAAAGATCATAAGAATATCCTTTCGCTCTCAGCAATAGTTATAAATTAACATTTTTATTTTATAAATTGGCAATGTTTTCCTTGTGTTACTTGAGTTAATTCACGTGCACATAATTTGTAAAGTCTGCAATGCCGTTGTCGATTCCAGGTGAAAATAATAGAGCTACTGTAATGCAGGCGTTTCGTAAAGATCGACTAAAGAAAGTTAAACGTGGTGCTAACAACATCACCATGTAAAAAAAATTGCCGTAGAATAAAGAATTGTTTTTCTTCTTCAGCGTTCTTTCTGACAAGAACGTGTTGTCAAGTTGCATTACAGTTTACAGCAATCAATCAATCAATCTATCAATCAATCAATCAATCAATAAATCACTCAATCAATCAATGCCCGTCTCTCCTCTCAGTACATACGCCATCGACTACATCCCATTAGCATTCACAGTCCTGGGCTGCACTTTATCTCTCTCTCTCTCTCTCTCTCTGTCTCTCTCTCTCTCTCTCCAGGTATGATCATTTAATTTGAGTTCTTCTCACATTCTCTTCTACACGTATTTTCGGGTCTACCCCCCTCTCTCTCTCCCTCTCTATCTCTCTCTGTCTTCCCCCCCCTCCCCCCACCTTGAGGATTCGGTGCAAAAGCCTGTCTGACTATGTTGGACTGTGCCTTCTGCAGCGTATGTCCTATTCAGCCGTATTTTTGTCGATTAATTTGTTGTTCCAATGGATGTTGTTGGCTCCTTTTCCATAAGTCTTCATTTCTCAAAATGTCCTACCACTTTATGTCCACTATCCTGCGTAGGCATCTGTTAACGAAGGACTGGAGTCTTTGTTGTATGGTCTTGACTGTTCTCCATGTCTGCGCTCCATACAGCAACACCGACGACACTGTCATTGAGTATTCTAATTTTGGTGTGAATCTTGATGTATGTGCATCTCCATATGTTGTGTAAAGCAGGGGATGTCATTCTAGCCTTCCCAATTCTGATACTTAAATCTGCATCTGTACCTCCTGGTGCGTCTATTGTGCTGCCCAAATAGGTAAAAGTATCTACTTCTTCGAACTGATATCCCTCCAGCATGATTGGTTCTTTGCTGTTAGTGTTGGGTTTAGAGAGTTTAGATTTCTTCATGTTGACATTCAGTTCCACTTTTGCCGATTCTTCTTTCACCTTATCAAGTTTCTCTTCCATTCGGCTATGACAATGTGACAAAAGTACCAGATCATCTGCGTAGTCTGTCCTCCAACTGTGATTATAGTATAAACGGAATACCAGTTATTTTTCATTCAGTACGATTAATGTCTTCATTATCCAATCTATAACCAACAAGAAAAGGAAAGGGGAGAGCAGGCATCCCTGTCTTGTCCCTGTTTGCACCCCGAAGTTATCAGCCAGTGCTCCGTCATGAGCCACTCTACTAACTGTATCTTTGTACATATTCTAGATGAGGGTTGTGAACTTCTCTAGTCGTCCATAGTGTCTCAACAGTTGTTATAGAGTACTTCGTTTCACAATGTCAAACGTCTTTTTATACTCTTTACAATTTGCCTATATGGTTGGTTTCCATTCAATACTTTGTACTACAATGATGCATAGCGTAGCTATATATGATCTGTGCATGATCTTCCCTGCTGAAATCCTGCCTGTTCCTCTCCTAACTTTTTGTCTTCTTCAGTTTTTAATCTGTCCAAGATGTTGCTGTTGAATATCTTGTATGGCACTGACATCAATTGAATCTCTCTAATATTTCTACAATCTGCCAGATCTCCGTTCTTAGGCAGTTTAATCAGATGCCCTTCTTTCCATTCTGTTAGCACGCTCTCCTCTTCCCATATCTTCTTACAAAATCCTTGCAATATATCAGAGGCCACATCTGTATCTGCCATCATGGCTTCCGTTGCCATTCCGTCTGGTCCAGCCGCTTTCATTTTCCTGAGGTTGGGTATGGCCCTTTGAATTTCTATCTTATTTAGTGGGTTGTAGTCCAGCATACAAAGCTCTGCATTGAAGTTTCCTATAAATATTACGAGATCTTTTGTTTTCGTTTCTATCAGTTTATTGTAAAACTCTTGCTTCTGATGATCTTCGGTTTCGTTAGTTGGGGCATAGCACTGAAGGATGTTGATATTGATGTTGTTGTTCCTTGTTCTGCAACTTGCACTCATGATTCGATTGGTAATAGAGCTTCCCCCTACCCCTTTATGTGCGCTCTCTGTGCTTCGCTAGAGAGCATCAGTGCCACTCCCTCTGTATGAAGAGCATCATTGCCACTCCCTCTGTATGAAGAGCATCAGTGCCACTCCCTCTGTATGAAGAGCATCAGTGCCACTCCCTCTGTATGAAGAGCATCAGTGCCACTCCCTCTGTATGAAGAGCATCAGTGCCACTCCCTCTGTATGAAGAGCATCAGTGCCACTCCCTCTGTATGAAGAGCATCAGTGCCACTCCCTCTGTATGAAGAGCATCAGTGCCACTCCCTCTGTATGTAGAGCATCAGTGCCACTCCCTCTGTATGTAGAGCATCAGTTCCACTCCCTCTGTATGTAGAGCATCAGTGCCACTCCCTCTGTATGAAGAGCATCAGTGCCACTCCCTCTGTATGAAGAGCATCAGTGTCACTCCCTCTGTATGAAGAGCATCAGTGCCACTCCCTCTGTATGAAGAGCATCAGTGCCACTCCCTATGTATGAAGAGCATCAGTGCCACTCCCTATGTATGAAGAGCATCAGTGCCACTCCCTCTGTATGAAGAGCATCAGTGCCACTCCCTCTGTATGAAGAGCATCAGTGCCACTCCCTCTGTATGTAGAGCAGCAGTGCCACTCCCTCTGTATGTAGAGCATTAATGCCACTCCCTCTGTATGTAGAGCCTCAGTGCCACTCCCTCTGTATGAAGAGCATCAGTGCCACTCCCTCTGTATGAAGAGCATCAGTGCCACTACCTCTGTATGAAGAGCATCAGTGCCACTCCCTCTGTATGAAGAGCATCAGTGCCACTCCCTCTGTATGAAGAGCATCAGTACCACTCCCTCTGTATGAAGAGCATCAGTGCCACTCCCTCTGTATGAAGAGCATCAGTGCCACTCCCTCTGTATGTAGAGCATCAGTGCCACTCCCTCTGTATGAAGAGCATCAGTGCCACTCCCTCTGTATGAAGAGCATCAGTTCCCTCACTTCCAATATAATAGTTTATCATCGTCACAGTTGTCAGTCTGATCTTTCCTGTCTCCATCTTGTTTGTCCCAGCCCCAGCTCAGGGATGTTGACATTTTTCATCTCTTTAGCTATATGTACTGTTTCTGCCTGGTATATTTTCAAACATTCCATGTCGCTATATTGGTTATCTTCTTTGTATTGAGAAGGACAGTCAGCCGTTGAGCTTTCTTGTAGCTTTCACTCCACTGCGAAATTCTTGTCGTTTTTGAAGGCCTTTGTTTTCCCAAGGATGTTGCTTTTGCTTTGTTTTCAATGTCTTCATAACCGACTGACTTTGTTTTTATAGATGTGGGTGGTCAGCCCTAATCTAACCTATTATACTCTAGGTGAGTTGTTCATCTTAATCTATTCCCTCCCCTATGACCTATCAAACTTGGGTGACCCTTCTGAAAGTTTTCACTTCCGCTGGCTTAGCTCATGTGATCATTGAGACAAGCAAGCTCTCTCATCATTTCAAGTAATGGACTCGAGGGATATAGTTTACAACGAGGCTGTAATATTAGTACTTTTCGCTCCAGCACATCCGGTTTCAACAAAGTATTTTTGGGACCAGGTTTGTCTTCCACCTGCGATCGCTATTCTCTCAGAAAGGCGGCACTGGTGCAGTCTGTCTTCATGATTGCGGCTTAGAGGACATAATGGGGTCTACGTCTGCTCTAATTTGCTTTCCCTGTTGCAATCAACCACTATTAGTCGTTGCTTTCTGCACTTTCCTGTCTTCGGCTTTCTGAACAGAAATAATCACTGAAAGAACACTCACAGTCCTTTGACAAGGTGGGCAGGTAGGTAGGTGTCATGTTATGTATGTAGATAGATAGATAGTAGATAGGTATACGGTTACGCGACAAGCGGCTGTGGCGCCAAATATCCATAAACTCGAAGAGCAGCTGATTCATAGGTCGCGTGTAATGTATCATTCAGATTTGACCTAGTCAGTAGGTTGGCAGACGGCGACGCTGGCGGGACCATACTGGAGAAGGTCGTTTCTCATACTTGACGGCGTGTTTTAATAGCTGTTTTAATAGCTGGTGGACGGGGATGTCATGGACCAGACAAGCCACATATACAAATGTAGTAAGACGGCGGCGGTTTAGCTTGGTGATTTTACTTTTGATGCTGGTCCGTTGGGTGACTTCGTCGTTTAATACCTGATCACATACGTGGATCGAAAAAAATGTTCCTCTGTCTGCCCATTTGCATGGTTTCAATACGCTTCTGATCACTCTGCAGTATATTCATACCGTACAGCAGGATAGGGCTGACAAATCGTTCTTTTATTGTCAGTGAAAGTATTTGCTGGTTCCAGGCTCAATCCAGGGCGGTCATAGAGATGCCAGCTGTCGACTCTCCTAATGATTTCCAGGTGATGTATGCAATTAAGTTTTATTTTGCACGGCAAAGGATATCGGATAGGGACAATAACTGAAGTCACTCTATGCTATGTAAGCAGCGGATTAGAGACAAGAAGAAGAAATGGCTTTGCAAACTTAACGATTATTACCTTAATAAATATGCATATATATGGCACTTACCTGTCCACAGCGATGGCCATAAAGGTGAGAACGCTTACGGAGATTGTGCAAGGCGCAATGAAGTAAGCAAACTTGCAATACTCAAAGCCGAAAAACCAATCCTGGTACAGGTTTAGCATGAAATGAAAGAGAACGTTGAAAATGGACACCATGACATCGGCTATAGCCAAGTTGACCAGAAAATAGTTTGTGACTGTCCTCATCCGTTTGTGAGCTAAGACTATCCAGATAACGATGATGTTGCCTCCGGCGGCAACAACAAACATCAGCACGAACATGGTGTAGAAGATTGCCTGCTGCCACCAAGGGAGGAAGTACTGCGGCGGCTCCACTGTGGTGGCTTCCAGGCTGATGTTATTGTACGTGCTGCTGCTGTCAATGCTGCTGTCATTGCTGCTGTCATTGAAGAGGTGATGAAATGTGGCACTGCTAGGCAGCAAAGATGACTTCAGATCTGAAGACATTATGCCATACACAAATGCAGCAGTCAAATGTAACACCGTATACTGAATAGTATTTTTGTAAAATGCTCTGCAATATGGGAACCTCCTTTACAAAGTACACTCTCCAATTATTCAAAAAACAGTATAACATTCTTCCAGAGTAATTGATCTCCAAGTAACTTATAAGTTTTAGCAACAATGGAGACTTGCACTGTCATTTCGCACCAGATACACAGCCTGCGCTGAGTGCTCATTTCGAGACCATTAAGTTACTTAATCCAACATCAACATCCGGTCCTCCCACAGTTTGTACACGCTTGATTTGTGTACCTCTGAGATGGACCATCTGTGTATAGTATCCAGAGTCATTCGTTATGTGAAGATGTTACAACGTACCGCTCGTTCTTGCTGTATTCAGTTTGTGTTTTCATGAAATTTCTCGTCTCTTTCTGGATTACACCTGGTTGTGAGATAACAAATTGACAGATTAAACATAGACAAAGTATTTCCTGTCATGTCATGTTCAACATGCTGACCCAGACCCATGCCCACCCCGTACACCTGGAAACGGGATGCGCTTCATCAACTAGCCAGCGAGGTGGGGATCAACACTGCTGATTCTCCCACGAGTAAGCCTGCTTAAAGTATCGCATTTCACTACAGCTTGCAGTGCCCAGGTCACAGTGCACCTTGGAATGCATTGAGGAGTAAAGGCGGCCAGCGTAATGCTGACTACATCATCCCCTATGTGCCCATGGGTCAACAAATAATATGGACCTAACACCGTATTTCCTATACTCCGCATGGGATCTTTACTTTACTTTATTTTTAATTTACACCATGTTACCAGAAACAAATCGTAAAGAGTGACCAAATCAACAAAAGAGATGCTTTGAACAACCGACAACAATCAAATCAAATACCGACACATGCACAATATCCTGCTTTTTAACAATTGTATACAGTTTTTTGACAATATACGGACATATGTATTTGATCTACGATGATAGATATGACCATAATGGTGTTTGATCAAATTCACAGATGACGTTTCCACAAATGAAAGTCTGTAACAACGACCTTTTTTTCGCCCTCCATTCTCAAACTCAAAAAAGCTCTGAAAAAGGCTTTCAGTCGCTGACCGCTACGGCACATGCACTGCTGATTATCTTGATACACAGACCTGATATAATTAAAACTGGACGCTAGAAAATAGTTAAGTACGCTTAATATAATAATATAATATAATTATTTAATAAAATAATAAAATAATGAACATGCTAAGAGACTCATAACTGAAAACACACAAACTAAAATGTATATCAGAACGGAAGGTGAAAGGAGAAGTATTTATGAAAACAGAAAACAAAAATGGAAATGTATATATATATATTGACAAGTTATAAAAAAACTATGTGGAAATTGAGAAATACATGAACTTATATAAAGGACGGAAGAGCTTGGAGAAGTATGTGTAAAAATAGAAGCAGAAATATGACGAACATTATACACATTGTTGTTGCGAATGCCACTAGTGGTAATATCAGACACTTGATAACTTTCTTTGGAGGCTGGCCTCACATCCTGATGCCTACTTGATAAGGTAGACCAGGGTCCTATTGGTTGTAGTACAATGCGAGATTCCTAAGTAAACTGACACATATGGGGATCACAATACCGATTCCCACTACGTTAGCCAGACTGCCATGAAACAGCATATTTCTAGGAACAAGTGATTGAAAGTGAGGTGGGGACTTTGATCGATATGTTTCACCTGGTCTTGGCTTACATAATCTGATCAGTATGTTTTGTTTGACCGGACGTTAGTCTCTTGTCCTCAAATGATATTCGTAAAGACAGAATACTTAGTTGCAGTAAAACTAACACAAATGGGATGAATAGTTGGACAAAATGCAATAACACTAAATACTTTCATAAATAGGAGCTTAGGTTGAAAGATGAATTGACAATTACATGACAGGATCAGATGTTTAAAAAAACCAGACATATATTACATCAGTAGAACTTGAGATACTAGGAACTTGTACTGAGGAGAAGAAACTGAGAACGAGGTGAGGAGAGGACACTGAGAACTTGAAGTGTGGAGAATACACTGAGAACTTGAGGTGAGGAGAAGATACTAGAAACGAGATGAGGGGAGGGAAGACACTGAGAACGATGTTAGGAGAAGACTGAGAACTTTCGGTGAGGAGAATATACTGAGAACGATGTTAGGAGAAGAAAGTGAGAACGAGATGAGGAGAAGACTCTGAGAACTTGTACTGAGGAGAAGACACTGAGAACTTGAGGTGAGGAGAAGGCACTGAGAACTTGAGGTGAGGAGAAGGCACTGAGAACTTGATGTGAGGAGAAGGCACTGAGAACTTGAGGTGAGGAGAAGGCACTGAGAACTTGATGTGAGGAGAAGACACTGAGAACGATGTTAGGAGAAGAAAGTGAGAACGAGATGAGGAGAAGACTCTGAGAACTTGTACTCAGGAGAAGACACTGAGAAATTGAGGTGAGGAGAAGGCACTGAGAACTTGAAGTGAGGAAAAGGCATTGAGAACTTGATGTGAGGAGAAGGCATTGAGAACTTGATGTGAAGAGAAGGCACTGAGAACTTGATGTGAGGAGAAGGCACTGAGAACTTGATGTGAGGAGAAGACACTGAAAACTTGATGTGAGGAGAAGGCACTGAGAACTTGATGTGAGGAGAAGGCACTGAGAACTTGATGTGAGGAGAAGGCACTGAGAACTTGATGTGAGGAGAAGGCACTGAGAACTTGAGGTGACAAGATGACTCTGAGAACTTGATGTGAGGAGAAGGCACTGAGAACTTGATGTGAGGAGAAGGCACTGAGAACTTGAGGTGACAAGATGACTCTGAGAACTTGATGTGAGGAGAAGGCACTGAGAACTTGATGTGAGGAAAAGGCACTGAGAACTTGATGTGAGGAGAAGGCACTGAGAAATTGATGTCAGGAGAAGGCACTGAGAACTTGAGGTGAAGCGATGACTCTGAGAACTTGAGGTGAGGAGAAGGCACTGAGAACTTGATGTGAGGAGAAGGCACTGAGAACTTGATGTGAGGAGAAGGCACTGAGAACTTGATGTGAGGAGAAGGTAATGAGAACTTGATGTGAGGAGAAGGCACTGAGAACTTGATGTGAGGAGAAGGCACTGAGAACTTGATTAGAGGAGAAGACACTGAGAACGATGTTAGGAGAAGAAAGTGAGAACGAGATGAGGAGAAGACTCTGAGAACTTGTACTGAGGAGAAGACACTGAGAACTTGAGGTGAGGAGAAGGCACTGAGAACTTGATGTGAGGAGAAGGCACTGAGAACTTGATGTGAGGAGAAGGCTTTGAGAACTTGATGTGAGGAGAAGGCACTGAGAACTTGAGGTGAAGCGATGACTCTGAGAACTTAATCTGAGGAGAAGGCACTGAGAACTTGATGTGAGGAGAAGGCACTGAGAACTTGATGTGAGGAGAAGGCACTGAGAACTTGATGTGAGGAGAAGGCACTGAGAACTTGAGGTGAAGCGATGACTCTGAGAACTTGATGTGAGGAGAAGGCACTGAGAACTTGATGTGAGGAGAAGACACTGAGAACTTGATGTGAGGAGAAGAAAGTGAGAACGATGTTAGGAGAAGAAAGTGAGAACGAGATGAGGAGAAGACTCTGAGAACTTGTACTGAGGAGAAGACACTGAGAACTTGATGTGAGGAGAAGGCACTGAGAAATTGATGTGAGGAGAAGGCACTGAGAACTTGATGTGAGGAGAAGACACTGAGAACGATGTTAGGAGAAGAAAGTGAGAACGAGATGAGGAGAAGACTCTGAGAACTTGTACTGAGGAGAAGACACTGAGAACTTGGTGTGAGGAGAATGCACTGAGAACTTGAGGTGAAGTGATGACTCTGAGAACTTGAGGTGAGGAGAAGGCACTGAGAACTTGAGGTGAGGAAAAAGCACTGAGAACTTGAGGTGAAGCGATGACTCTGAGAACTTGAGGTGAGGAGAAGGCACTGAGGTGAGGAGAGGACTCTGAGAACTTGTACTGAGGAGAAGACACTGAGAACTTGATGTGAGGAGAAGGCACTGAGAAATTGATGTGAGGAGAAGGCACTGAGAACTTGATGTGAGGAGAAGACACTGAGAACGATGTTAGGAGAAGAAATTGAGAACGAGATGAGGAGAAGACTCTGAGAACTTGTACTGAGGAGAAGACACTGAGAACTTGGTGTGAGGAGAATGCACTGAGAACTTGAGGTGAAGTGATGACTCTGAGAACTTGAGGTGAGGAGAAGGCACTGAGAACTTGAGGTGAGGAAAAGGCACTGAGAACTTGAGGTGAAGCGATGACTCTGAGAACTTGAGGTGAGGAGAAGGCACTGAGAACTTGAGGTGAGGAAAAGGCACTGAGAACTTGATGTGAGGAAAAGGCACTGAGGTGAGGAGAGGACTCTGAGAACTTGATGTGAGGAAAAGGCACTGAGAACTTGATGTGAGGAGAAGACACTGAGAACGTGGTGAGGAGAAGACACTGGTGATGGATAGTACACACATTTTGAAAACTATCTGATAGCGTAGCAAGGAAATCTATAAACTAACATCTCCAGCGAAGGAAAGGTAGGGAAAGATCCAACACACGTGGGAAGAGAGATCGATCCATACATAAAGAGAACCGGCAAGTCATGGCAAAAGTTGGAACAAAAGACTTAGACCTAGATCACATGTTTTTACCCATTTTAAAAATTAGCTCATTTTTATGTTCATATTGAACATTCACTCTATTTTCTAGTCATCTTCCATTAGAAGCATACATATGATTGTTCAGCTATGACCGCTGTCGATCATAATACAGCAGATTATGCCGGTTACATTGCTATCCACCTCACCCTTGCGCCTTAGACTGATGCTGCTGACGGAATGGAGACCCGTAATCTTTAGAAACATCATAGATGTGTTGTCGGAAGTGAGCTCGGAGTCCAAGGCCTGCCTTCCAGATGTGTTTCATATTGCATGTGACACATTACCACATTTGTCTACCCATATTTAATATTAATAACTTCTGGTTCTGTCCTCATAGAGCATTTTGACCTCTTTATATTTGCCTTCAACGTATTCACGTTTCGTCTGGCCCCGCCCCACTGATGTTTGATACTTTCTAGTTTCCAACATTTCTCATCACATGGAACTATGTCACGCCTGATCTCAAAACAAGTTATCTCTTATTAATTTCAGAAGTCCTGGTTTTCGCTTTTTGTGTAGCTCGTCTTGTTCTTAAAGCAATAAAACACGACTAACTAGGACTACTTGATCACACTCAATTACAAATTGTTGCCCAACTCTACGTGAATCCGTCTTGTTCCGCGCATCATGAGTGCGCTATTTCCTGACTGCAGTCTTGTTTGGGATTACAGACATTAAATATTTGATCTTATTCTTGTTCGTTTATCGGCTTCGATTTGACGCATGTGATTGCTGAGAATGACATTACTCCTCAAACAACACATGTCACCTGGTCCATGAACTCATGTCAACGTTGTTATTGATTTAAGTAGTGTTCAGTAATCTACCTTTAAGTAGGACTGCTCGTCAACCTTTGAGTCGCGAGAGCACTAGATATTCTCTATTTTGTTTATGTATCTTATCTAATGTGTTGTTTCTAGAGCTTTCATTCAAATTCAGATGGATACTCTACACTTAAATCTTCTAATCCTGTTATAAAACTGTACCTAATCTTCTGATCCTCGCTGAAAATTATATCTAATCTTCGTAGAATTTAACATAAATGTACCAAATCCTCTTAAATGTAAGGAATTGTTTGAATCTTTACCACATGAGATTAATAAATATGTATATTTCTCCCCATGAATATAATTAAATACCTTGATATATTCTTATTTGGATTATATATGGACGTTTGTTCCATTTACAAACAAGATTCGTTGGCGATTTCATAAAACAGATAAATAATGAACTTGCTTATGTCAGATACTAGGCTCAATGCACACGTGTTACATTATAGACTAGTCTATTAAAATATAGGTATATATAACTTGTTATGATACAGTACAAGGATAGATACAAAACGATAACCCCGATACGGTACATCGTCTTTGTTGGGGGTAAGGAACAAACAAAAATACTTTCCCCAAAAAAGTTGCAATAAGAAGAGGCTTGAAAACAGAAACAATACAACTTCCGGTTGCAGGCATTATCCAGAGAGTGGCTAGGAATGTGTGAATCACGGCAGGCCAGAGTAGGCCAAACAAGAAATGATCAATATGTTTACACAAAAACTAAAATATTATCAAATGTATACATATAAATACATGTTCACACATAGGAACAAATACAAATATGTATAATACATGAAGCAATGAGTATGTCCACTAACACATACCGATACACTTGTGTATCTCTGTGTTTGTATGTATATTATATATACATAAAATAGAGAGGTAGAGAGAGAGAGAGATAGAGAGTAAAGAGGAAGTGTGAGTGAGAGACCGAAAAAGATGAGTGCATAATTAGAGCCTGCGCACACTTGTGGACATGATTCAAACTATAACGTTTGCAGTTACCTAATAAAAAGGTTTGAAAGCAACTGTCATCTCAAATCAGCGGCAATCATGAGACGAGCAGGAGACTATCAGCACACCCTGACCTATAACACTGATGCGACCAGCGGCTGGAGAGCCGGAGGCTGTAAAAACAGTATTGATATGTTGGGGTAAGCGAGCACGGAATTCCAGATCAGACTCATCGACGCATTTCATAGACAAACAATTGTGCACGTCGTCAAGTTGCATGTCCTGCAGGTGAATCCATCTTTTATATCCAACACTTATTTATAAAGACTGCGAAACGCCTCAGCCACTCTTTGTAGCCGATGGGCAAGTGAGTCGCTGATCTTTGACAGAACTAGGTTTCTCACCAACCGTCACGCAAATTTATGTCACGTCGTTAGGCGCTGTAGCACAGTGGTAAGTGCGCTGATTCCCCAGCCAAGTGATCTGTGTTCAATTTCCAGTTGGAGCAAGGTTTTTTTTTCCCGATTGCAAACCGACTCCTGTTGTCGACCCAGTCACATACATTAGGTACCAGAAAACAATCTAGGAAGTAAAGGTTGCAGGCGTGATACCAACCAAACACTGATTATGTACCGAGGGTCACCAAATAATGTGAACCATATTTGCCATTCGTCGCATGGCGTGTAACGGGATCTTCACTTTTGTTTTTAAGGAGCATCAGGAATTACGGGACTTGTTGAAGGATCGGGAATTACCTGACATGTTGAAAGGTTGGGAATTACCAGACGTGTTGAATGATCGGGAATTACCAAACAAATTTAAGAATCGGGATTTACCAGAAATGTTGAAGGATAGGTATGAAGAATAGATCGAAAACCGTGTTACAACCAAAAGCCAAGAGATGGGCAAGGCTGCATCAGACCTTATGGCCAGAACTTATCAGTCAGAAAGTAAGAAGCAAGTTTCAAGAGAAAGAACTAAAGAAGTAAGAGCACAGATCAAATCTCTCCAACAGAGTTTATAGCATTGAAGTTCACCCTACAGGAGCTAGAAGACGAAATTAAGAAACTAAATGAGAGAAAAGCACCAGGGGCAGATGGTATCACAAATAAATTTCTTAAACACCTTGGTCTCATAAGAAAGAGGTTCCGCCTTGGAATATTTAACCAGAACTGGCATGAGGGTACTGTTCTGGCACTCTGGAAGGATGCCTACCTTCAGCCTATTCCTAAACAGGAAAAGACAAACGCGATCCTAAAAACTACAGGTCCATCAGTCGCATCAGCTGTGTGGGAAACTGATGGAAAGATTGATAAATTAAAGACTCACCTGGTATCTTGAGACCAACTCACTACTCGCCTTAACTCAAACAGGATACAGGCAGCACAGAAGTACAGATGACCAATGAACATATCTAACACAGGACGTAGAAAACGCCTTTCAAGAGAAAAAGAAAGTGCTAGCCATCTTCTTTGATCTCAGCCATTCCTTCGACTCTGGAGAGAAGGCCTGAAGCTGAAAATCCTCCAAGTAGGAGTTACCAACAATATGTTCTCATGGATTAAAAGTTACCTCTACCAAAGATCTGCCAGGGTTAAATTGGACAACTATACCAGCAAGTCGGTCAGGCTGAGAGAGAGAGAGTGCCACAAGGAAGTGTAATAGCACCTACTCTCTTCTTGATATATATAAACAACATCACTAAATGCTGCCATTTGTATGTATCAAGCAGCTTAGACGAAGATGACTTTGCTGTATGGACAGTAACAGAACATGCGACAATATGCGTTGAACATTAGAGGATAGAGGAAATAAGCTCTGATACCGAGGCGAAATGAGATATTCAAAAAAGCCCCTAAATAGTCAGGCTTAGCTTGGACCTATAGTAGTGCCCATAGCTAGCTCACTGATCTGGCTAAAGAAATTACATTAATTATAGACTCGAGCCACATGCACATGGAATGTCTGACACAAGACAGAGATAAGAGAATTAAACAGTAAACATAAAGTGCATTACTTATATTATAAATGTACACAGCACGAAGCACACCAATTATAAATTGTACACTAAACTCACCAGTCATACTATGAAGAGCGTTCAGAAAGTAATGCACCACATCGTTTTTATCAGGAGCTGTTTATTCAAAAAGCATGACATTTCTACACAATATACATGGAAGTGTCATGTAAACATCTGTATTATTCAAAATAATCCTGATCAACTTGTACAACGTTATGCAAACTCGAAAGAAGTGCATGTATTCCTAGCCCGTAACAGATTTTGTCTTGATCATGTAGTCATTTTAAATAAACAAAACATAAGAAATCACAGGCATCAAAAGTCACTAAGGTCACTGTACAAGCAGATAAGTATAAGAAGATGATATCACATGTCTATCATATAGACGAAACACCAAACCGTAGTACAAGCAAAAAAGTAGAACAAGATGATATCACACCTCCGTCCTATAGACGGGACATCATGACTACGAATACAAGCAGAAAAGTACAAGAATATGACAGCACATTCAATAAAGACCAGAATCGGACCTCAATTAATTAAAAGTTAACAGAATCAATTCCTAGACACCACATTGGTAAATCGAATAACCCATCCAACCCCACGGGAGCACACTATTCATAGCTACCACCTGCCCAATGGGAGAACAAAACGCTCTCTAAAAGAAAATAACAGGATGCGACATGATAGAAGAACAATGCCTCGGAGGAACATGAATCCAGGTATATGATCAAGGAAGAGGAACCAAAGCAGTGAAGAATGGACGCTCATGAATCTTACCCAGATAAAGAAAACGAAACCACTAGTGCGTCCACTGGAAAATGATTTTGAAACTACTCGGCTGAAGTACAGGGACTGGTTAAGGCTGCAACAATAATGAATAAAACAACGCGCCAAAAGCATGCATGCTGAATTCCTTACTGATGCTATGTCAGTTCTGTAAGCCCCCAAGAATAATAGACTGACAGAGCGTAAAAAAGACCTTAGGGAAATTATGTCAAAAGAAGAGTAGCTTAACAGTGGATACCATCCCACTTTGGCATACCAGGAAACAAGAGAGAGGGCAGGTTAGCAAAAGAGGGAGCGACACGAGAACAAAAACAACAAAACAATCAGTTTTCAGGAAAATAAGAGGCGTAATATAAGCTAAAAGGAAAATCGACCAAGGGATAGACAACTATCACTGTCTTCATCGAGCAAGTGCTTCTGTGCTCAATTAGACCGAGACGTTCAGGGTTAAATGACCTTTTACGCAGTCTAAAATTGGCTCCATCCCCCACGTGTACGTGCGGATAAGCAGCACAGACAGCCGAATATATCCTCCAAGACAATTATATACTTTGGGCATTGCGTACTGAGGACTGACCCGCGGATACGAAGCTCTACACAAGGCTATTTGGAAGCATTGAAGACCTCTACATCACAGCAATATTGAGCCACATAACTGGTTTTTACGTGAAGAAATAATATTAAAACGTCACGAACAAACCAATGAAAAAAGATATTATACATTACAAATAGTCCTTCATATAACATACAATACACACGCGGTCCAGTAGTTAACCTATATGTTTCCCCTACGGTCCAACAGATAATACTATTCATTAATGAACCTCTAAATGCCACACACAATTCATTAGTTAGCATGTAAATTGCACACACAGTCCATTAGTTGATCTATAAATGACACAAGCAGTCAATTAGTTGATCTATACATGATACACACAGTCCTTAGAAGTTCTTTCTAATGACACACACAGTCAATTTGTTAACTTATCAATGACACACAGTCCATAAGATAACTTTCCAATGAGACACACAGTCCAAACGTTAACTTATCAATGACACATATAGCCCATAAGTTAACTTATCAATGTCACGCAGTCGTTAAGTCAGCTTATCAATAACACACACACTCCTTAAGTTAACTTACCAATGACACACACAGTCCATAAGTAAATGTATCAATGACACACACGCAGTCCATAAATTAACCTATCAATAACACACACAGTCAATAAATTAACCTATCAATAACACACACAGTCCATAAATTAACTTATCAATAACACACACAGTCCATAAGTTAACTTATCTATAACACACACGGTCAGTTAGTGAACCTAAAATTACATACACAGTCCGTTATTGAAAATTTGAAGATACATTTAGTATACAGCACATCAATGAAACTTCAATTATACACACATCCCATTAGTGAACCTATAAATTGCACACACATCCCATTTTTGTAACATTTTATTTTTAAATGAAGCAATGCTCAAGGCTCATTTCGCTTTAGTCGTCTTTTGCGAAACATTGGAGATATAGTGGTTCTATTCTTACCTAACCAGTAAGTGGAATCAGGTCTACTTTGATAATTGAGCCCATCAGGTGAACTATAAATCGCACACAAGCTTCTCCGTTCAATCTACAACTTCCACACACAGTACATCAGTTATAACATATTAATTACACGCATGGATGATGCTTGAAATTGCATTATACACATACTACGAAGATAAAACTACAATTTTAAACACACTTTCTATTATTTTTAATGAAAATGTTAGCGTAGGTACGATCAGAAGAAAAAAGTATCCAGATATACGAAACACGTCAAGGTGAACTAGTCTATTGAAATGACCAGATATAATCTTTGGCTTCGTATAATGAATGTGGCTAAGTGTTACGTTTTTACTGAACATTACGCGAGATTAATATCGTGCCAGCTGGTATCTGTTTCTCGGGTTCCATGTCGTGCGAAAGTCACTACTCCACATATGTCACATTCCCTTACCAATCAACAATCTATATCTGTTGTGAAACTTTCCACTCCGCGCAAAGGGACACAATTAGTAAAGTTTAGACAGAGGCGCAACAAGCCTATGGGTCATAATATCAATTCCATTTCATCATCGTGGAATGGGCACAGAAGAATAATTTATAGGATAGACCCTTCCGCTTTACTGTAATTCCTGGACCCTGGTATTGAATCAGGCAGAGCAGTTTTCCATTTGTTTCGTAAATTCACCTGGTCGGCCCTTAGAATGTGCTTCCAATGTCTTCCCAGTTTGCTTTTCAAACTCACATTTTGCTATTTGTAGTAAGTTTATGGGTGGTTGTCTTCTTATGCTTAACTAAACCTGGGGAAGGTGCAGCTCTTGATTGCTCCGTCACCAGCTTTTACCTATTGACAGTTAGCCTAACCTGTTGTATAGGAACTGCACCCTGCTTTTGACAGTGATAGTGATCGCTTAGCTGTCATGGTATGAGGTGCTGCCACACAGAATTCACCACTAATAGGTGTATCAAAATCGACACATGTATTTAAACAAAAAATGTTGTTGTTTATTTTTGCCCACGGACGGCGCACGCCTTCATATACTCGCGACACCGATCTGTTGTAAGATGAATGTTTTGTCTATTGATTTCCCAGAAAACTTGCCACTTCAAGAAGTTAACAAATTGCCACGTTAAACTTGTTTGTAACTGCCATTTTAGCAAAGCTCATTAATTATACTCTGTCACATATGATCTTTCCTTAAATTAAAAGAAAAAAGCGAATAACCACATTTTTCGTCCGAATTTCTGAGATCCACCTTGAAAGTATATAACGCTGAGGAATGTAGGTCATTTGCTCCCGCAGTTGCAACGAAGCGTATTGATAAAGTTTTTTAAGTTTGAATTTCATTCTATATCTCCTACCGAGTTCTTACAATCTAGATTTAGTGGCTGATTCGTTATTTCCACATCAAAATATGTTCTGTCGCTCATACGGTTTTCTCTATAGCTCTCTATAGGTTGTGATGCTTCACTCTTCCTTTCACACGCTCTCTGTATTTTTCTCTATGTGGAATTCTTCTCAATTATAAATACTGCTCCCACTATCTAATTAGGAACACGCATGAATGAATACAACAGGATATTTGTTTGCCTAGCAGACGAACGGCACGTGCTAATCCTACGGTCCAGGAAAGTATGAATACCAGATTAGAGTGCTCAAAGTGTCAATGTCTTGACTATGAATCTTGGTGGCAGTGGCAAATGTCTCACTCTTCATAGGAAAATTGCTGCAAGTTGTTGATTCAGTCTGGACTGTGAAATTTGTTTACACCGCTGACCATCAATTTTTTCGGCTGGAGTTTCAAAAGACTCACCAGGATGCCCGAGTGGTTCCCAGTAAGACAGAACAGGGCAATTGTCTCCTTCCAGACGTGTCGGAGTGATTGGTTAAAGAAAGTTGTGCTTAGGGTTGGCAAACTAACAATGTAAAATCTGTTGTTACCGATACCGCTATTCAAACAAATAGATTCAGGATTCCCCAAATAGTGGATAAGGTTCACCAAATACAGTGTTGGATCTTCCCTTGGTGTGACTGGGTAAGCGATCATGGGGTTCGTTCGAGACGCTGTTGTGATAGGTTTTATCTGATTGTGTGAGACTGGTCTAGTCATCTTCATCATAGTATAATCATTGTGGTGGAAGTTGTTGTAGTCCTAGATAATGTTATGAACTAGTTGATGTTGTGGTCTGAGATGTTATTGTGGTCGTAGATGTTCGTGTGGTCCTAGTTAATGTTGTAGTTCTAGATGATGTTGTTGTGGTCGTAGATGTTCGTATGGTCCTAGTTGATGTCGAGGTCCTAGATGAAGTTGTTGTGGTCGTAGATGTTCGTGTAGACCTAGTTGATGTCGTGGTCCTAGATGATGTTGTTGTAGACCTAGGTGATGTTGTGGTCCTAAATAATGTTGTGGTCTTAGATGATGGTTTTATGGTCCTAGATGCTGTTGTGTTCCTTGATGATGTTGCTGTAGTCCTAGATGATGTTGTGGTCCTGGTTCTAGGTTATGTTATGGTTCGAGATGATGTTGTGGTCCTAGATGATGATGTTGCGGTCCTAGATGATGTTGTGGTCCTAGATGATGTTGTGGTCCTAGATGATGATGTTGTGGTCCTAGATATTGTTGTGGTCCTAGATGATGTTGTGGTCCTAGATGATGTTCTGGTTCCAGATGTTGTTGTGGTCCTAGATGATGTTGTGGTCCTAGATGATGTTCTGGTTCCAGATGTTGTTGTGGTCCTAGATGATGTTGTTGCGGTCCTAGATGATGTTGTTGCGGTCCTAGATGATGTTGTGGTCCTAGATGATGTTGTGGTCCTAGATGATGTTGTGGTCCTAGATGATGATGTTGTGGTCCTAGATATTGTTGCGGTCCTAGATGATGTTGTGGTCCTAGATGATGTTCTGGTTCCAGATGTTGTTGTGGTCCTAGATGATGTTGTTGCGGTCCTAGATGATGTTGTGGTCCTAGATGATGTTCTGGTTCCAGATGTTGTTGTGGTCCTAGATGATGATGTTGTGGTCCTAGATGGTGCTGTGGTCCTAGATGATGTTGTGGTCCTAGATGATGATGTTGTGGTCCTAGATATTGTTGCGGTCCTAGATGATGTTGTGGTCCTAGATGATATTGTGGTCCTAGCTGTTGTTGTGGTCCTAGATGATGATGTTGTGGTCCTAGATGATGATGTTGTGGTCCTAGATGATATTGTGGTCCTAGATGATGTTGTGGTCCTAGATGATGCTGTTGTGGTCCTAGATGTTGTGGTCCTAGATCTTGTTGTGGTCCTAGATGATGATATTGTGGTCCTAGATGTTGTTGTGGTCCTAGATGATGATGTTGTGGTCCTAGATGATATTGTGGTCCTAGATGATGTTGTGGTCCTAGATGATGATGTTGTGGTCCTAGATGTTGTTGTGGTCCTAGATGATGATGTTGTGGTCCTAGATGATATTGTGGTCCTAGATCTTGTTGTGGTCCTAGATGATGATATTGTGGTCCTAGATGTTGTTGTGGTCCTAGATGATGATGTTGTGGTCCTAGATGATATTGTGGTCCTAGATGTTGTTGTGGTCCTAGATGATGATGTTGTGGTCCTAGATGATATTGTGGTCCTAGATGATGTTGTGGTCCTAGATGATGCTGTTGTGGTCCTAGATGTTGTGGTCCTAGATCTTGTTGTGGTCCTAGATGATGATGTTGTGGTCCTAGATGATGCTGTTGTGGTCCTATATGTTGAGGTCCTAGATCTTGTTCTGGTCCTAGATGATGATATTGTGGTCCTAGATGTTGTTGTGGTCCTAGATGATGATGTTGTGGTTCTAGATGATTATGTTGTGGTCCTAGATGATATTGTGGTCCTTGATGTTTCTGTGGCCGTAATTGTTTGTTGTGGTTCAATTGTTGTTGTGGTCCTAGATGATGTTGTGGTCCTAGATTATGTTGTGGTCCTAGATGTTGTTGTGGTCCTAGATGTTGCAACAGTCCAAGTTGTTGTTGTGGTCCTAGATGATATTGTGGTCCTAGATGATGTTGTGGTCCTAGATGTTGCTGTAGTGCTAGTTTCTGTTGTGGTCCTAGTTTCTGTTGTGGTCCTAGTTGCTGTTGTGGTCCTAGTTGCTGTTGTGGTCCTAGATGATGTTGTGGTCCTAGTTGCTGTTGTGGTCCTAGATGTTATTGTGGTCCTGGCTGTTGTAGCTGTCCTTGTATTTAACAGAAAAGGGCAGGTAATCTTGTGGCATGTAAGTGGCGATGGAGCCTTAGAACAGGGCACACTCCATTTCTTCTTATTCTTCTTTCTCGGCGTTCGTCCTGAAAATAGCTCGTCTCATGTAGTGTTGTAATTTACAGTGAGGCTGCGATATCTGCGACTTTCAGCTAAACACATCCTGATTTCAACACGACATTTTTTGAGCCGGGCATACCTTCCCAGTTCTATGCCGAACCCGAATTTCTTATCCAGGATGTATGGTTGCAGTACGTTTCCAGGGCTGACACTTAGAGAGACGGCATATTGACTCGGACAGTTATTGTTCACTGGTCCTGATGCAGGCCAGTCGGCTATGAGTCTCTGACTGCTACCAACTCACTAAGTGCTATATGTTCTCTCTCAAACTGTATATTAAGAAGATTTTTTTCAACATACACATTTCATATTTCAGTCCTGGCATTCAACGTGGCAGATCAGTGCCTGAAGCCTGGTAACGAAAGGATGGCCTTTTGTTCCGTACATTCATCTGGTCCATCCTTAGAAAGGGCTTTCCTGTGTCTTCCCTGATTGCCTTTCGGAGTTCCACGTCGCTTTTATTAGTATGTTTGTGAGTCGCTCACTTCATAATGGTCCATTAGATCTCGATAAGTGGTGGATATGGGATTTGCACTTCAAGACCGTTTTCTGTTGGTATTTAGTCTACCTAGCAGTGTATGGATTGGACTCTGCCTTAGGCGGTACTACTAGCAGTTAGGCAGTCATCGGGTAAGGTCTGGCTACAAGGCAATTGCTACCATTACCTCTAGGAGGTATGTCTGTACCGATTATGCATGTTGTAATACCTGAGCGTAAATGTATTCCACACTGATTAACAGTATGTGCTCCAATCAATTATTTTCAGGTGATTATTGGAACCACTTGAATAAGGCAATACTTCCACCAGACACGAGATGAGTCAAGCATGATCATCGTTTCTCCGTCTTCTTGAATTCTACCAAAAAGACCCCGGCTGAACTGACTTCCTCCATGACAGTTCACCTTATTGGTCTTCTTCTTTTTCCTCTTCTTTTCTTCATGTTCTTCTTCTTCGATCAACTGATGCCATGCTTCTAGACCGATGAGGTTCACGAAGGCGTTTCAGGTTTTCGCCGGTCCCCCATAGCTTTTCGAGTATCGTCACTCCCCCAGTTCACCGTCAAATGCTCCTTGTCTGTCCCGCTCGTCTCCTTCACTGTGGGTTCTATTCGAATGAAATTATATAGGTGAGTTGAATCTCATTTATTTTCAAGTTCACTTAATCCAAATTGAAATAGTGTTCGTTGACCCCTTTTGAAATTTTCATGATTCTTTTATTTTATTTTCTGGGCTCCTGGTTTGTGGAAACACATTTTGGAACGATGATTTATTAGTTTATATTCAAAAAGCTTGCTAGAAAAATTTCACTGTATTACATTTCTTGCTTTTCTTCTCTCTTTGTGAGCTCGTGCTCCTCCCAAAGATAATAATATATGTACATTACGTTTCATTCTCATTGCTCTCTTAGTTGTCTCTCCACTCTGAAAGTATGCTTCAGTTCATTCAATCAATCCATCTGTTATATTCGTCTTTTAAATGCTATTTGACTCAACCAGTGTCCTCTTGTTCAAGTGTTAGCAGTCTACAAACGATTCGCCAATTGTAATTCTGATCAATACCATTCCGGAGGGTACAACTAATTCAAAAATTAACAGAACCGAGAAAGCATTCATTCTTTACCTTGAACAAATATGTTCAGTTGGCTGCTAGACTAGTCCTCGCGTACTTATTGGGTTAAAGACATATTAATGTCTTGGAGAAATATCTTACATGTACAAAGAAACATTTGAACTTTTGCCATTGATAATTTCACGTGTTGGACATTACTCTGTCACAGTAGTAGCAGCAGTAGTAACAGACTAGTATTAGCTGTATTGTTTGTAGTAGAAATTGCAATAGTAGTAGTAATAGTAGTAGTAGTAACCACTGTAGTAGTAGTAGTAGTAGTAGTAATATCAGCAGTACCACTAGTAGCAATATTGATTTTAGTCGCAGTAGTAGTAGTAGTAGTAGCAGTAGTAGTAATTATAGTAGTAATAATAGTAGTAGTAATATCAGCTTTAGCAGTAATAGTTGTTTTTGTAGAAATATTATTAATATCAGTAGTAGTAGTAGTAGTAGTAGTAGCAGTAGTAGTAGTAGTAGTAGTAGTAGTAGTAGTAGTAGTAGTAGTAGTAGTAGTAGTAGTAGTAGTAGTATTAATAATACATGTTCTTAACTTAACTTAACTTAACGTCTTTATACTGGTTTCGAAGACCCTGCAGAGTCTGTATACAACAGTTACATTTACATCACCTTGCTCTAAAAGCTATGCGCATCCAGTTTATTCTTAAATGCAATAACTGTCCCTGCCTCCACTACCTCCCCTGGCAATGCATTCCAAGCAGACACCACTCTCTGACTAAAAAAATATTTCCTAATATCTAACCTGGACCTCTCTTTAGTCAGCTTGTAGCTATGCCCTCGTCTTATTGTGGGTGGCTGTATTTTTAAAAATCTTGTTATAGTCTAATTTATCGATTCCTCTGATCATCTTTTAAACCTGTACTAAGTCACCACGAATTCTTCTCATTTCGAGACAGTGTAGGCCGGTTTTTCTGAGTCGTTCCTCATAACTGTATTTCTGGAATCCCACTATCATTTCTGTCGCTCTTTTTTGTATTCTTTCCAGCATGTTTATATGATAAAGACTCCACACCTGTAAGCAGTATTCCAATCTAGGTCTAACTAAAGTTTTATACAGTTTGACGATCACTTCCTTGCTCCTATGTTGAATATTTCTTTTTATCATTGTGAGTTTCATAATGTTTGCATTTCATATTTGTATTTTCCAGTTTCCAAAAACAAATTTTAAAAAATAAAAATGTAAAACCCAGAAAACTGATAACAGGTAATGCTAAGCTAGAAGAAACAATATTGAATAGTCATTCCTAAAAATAACTTGTTAATGTAACCATAATGGCATTTTACTTCAACGGCCAAAAATATTGTTATTTCAAAGATTTGTATTCTTCTTTCATCGTACGCTGTTTACAGCGATATTTACGTTGCACTGTTTTATTTTGTTAAGCCTGTGGCTCAGTGCATCCCAATTCAACAGGCGTTTCTGTAGGGTTGCCCTCCTTAGCCTTTGGCTGTCCCCAGCCTAACTGCAAGGCAGCACTTGTTTTAGGTCAGAGTTGTCTCTCTTGGGAAGTTGTCTTGCAGGACTATCGAGGTTTCCCCACTCGTGTCTATAGGGTTTGGCAATGATATGATATGATGGACTATGTACTAGTTTGTACTATCCCGGAAGAGAGGCAGTCCAGTGTGACTGTATCTCAGGATCGTCACGTCCTGCCAGAAACGTAGCCTATGCATGTGAGTGAGGTATCACTTTGCTCCTTGTAATTTCTCGGCTCATCTGCAGTGATGGTACGTCTAGCATTCCCCGCCACCTGGGAGGTTGTCACAATAGGGCAGAGGGTGCAATGTCCGCTGGACTGCATCTCTTCTGCGTCCATTGGGATGACTGATAGCAGACAGAGGTAAAGAGCAAGGCAGGAGTGCATTTATCCAGGTGCATTTCTGCGGCTCGACCGGGCCGGGCTGAGACGCAAGCTCTAGGTCCCAGCCATGTCGTAGCCTCCCATCACAGCGGTGCTGAGATTGAGGAAAGGGTTCGCTTAGAGGCGTTTGGCCGTAGTCCCTCAGATGGTAGCTTCGCACCATTGGCTTATCAGCCAAGCACGTTGACCAAATGTCAGCGACCTGTGATTTCTCTCGAAGGAGTGCATTTGACCAGGGGACAAGCCTGGTCACGACACGGAGATGGTGTTCGCCTGGTGTGCGGACATATCTAATGGTCAAGGGATGAGTCTCAGCAGCTCGCAGTGAGGTAGCTGATCTACTGCTTAGGACACCCCGACCGAGAACTAAGTCTTCTACAAATGGTTTCATACCTCATCGCCGTATGGGGTGAATATCGAGCAGCTTCCCACCCGCTTTGATCGGCGGACGGCAGAGACTTCTTTCTGCGACTCAACCGGGCGGGGCTGGAGCGGGAGCCCCAGGTCCCCACCATGTCGAAGCCTCCCATTGCAATCGTGCTGAGCTTTTAGGCGGGATTTTGGCTGAAAGGCGTGTGGCTGAAATCCCTCACCTTGTAGCCTCGCGCCGTTGGCTTATCAGCCTAGTACGGGAACCAAATGTCAGCGGCTCCTCTCGAGTTGTGCAGGATTACCGTAGCAACGCCCTGTCATTAGTAGGGTAAATCTGACCTGTCTTCCGTGGGTCTATTTCCAGCACCCGTTCAATATCAGACCAGACGTATCAATATAGGGCTTTTTAGTTTGTCAATGGCCAAAATTCTGGAACCTGCGATTTCTGCAGGGTTAAGACCAGATTACCATAGCAGACGCTCTTTCATTAGGGCGTTAAGAGACTGACCTGTCTTCCGTGGGTCTAATACCAGCACTTGTTCGCTATTAGACCCATCGAAAGTGCTCTCTATTTGATAGTCGTTCTACAGTATTGGCGTGTTAAGTCAATTTAAGCTGCAGGCTCATCTCATGAGTGCCCTTCCGTCAATTCCTTTGTTAAACACTGAATGCAGACCAACCGAGCCATAGAGAGCATTACCCCAGTTTTCCGAGGGTCTAGATCCAGCACCCGTTCCATATTAGACCCAACGAAAGTGGGCTCGGCATGTCAGTCATTTCAGTGTTGGCCGTGTTGAGTCAAGTTAAGCCGCAGGCTCCACTCCTGGTGGTGCCCTTCCGTCAATTCCTTTAAGTTTCAGCTTAGGTTTCGGTTTTTCTGAGTCGTTCCTCATAACTGTAATTCTGGAATCCCACTATCATCTTTGTCGCTCTTTTTTGTATTCTTTCCAGCATGTTTATATGATAAGGACTCCACAGATGTACGCAGTACTCCAATCTAGGTCTAACTAAAGTTTTATACAGTTTGACGATCACTTCCTTGCTCCTATGTTGAATATTTCTTTTTATCATACCTAACATTTGTCTTGTTTACTGCTACCTTAACTTGCTCACTCACCTAGCAGTAGTAGAAGCAGTAGTGGGAGTGTGGATACTGAAAGTGGTAATTAACAAAAGTTAATGACTCTTGATACAAAAATGGAAATAGTAGCGGGAGAAAGTCGCTGACAGCCCTTACAAAGGCTATGCCAAGGTTGTGAGTTTCATAATGTTTACATTTCATATTTGTATTTTCCAGTTTCCAAAAACAAATTTTAAAAAATAAAAATGTAAAACCCAGAAAACTGATAACAGGTAATGCTAAGCTAGAAGAAACAATATTGAATAGTCATTCCTAAAAATAACTTTTTAATGTAACCATAATGGCAATTTACTTCAACGGCCAAAAACATTGTTATTTCAAAGATTTTATGTTAGCCCATCAATCATTAGAAGTTGCTGTTCATTGTAGACATAGACCACATTATGACTTTCAATATTGTCAAAATAGTTTTGCAGTGCATCGTTCTACACTTATACACACTTGAAAATGACAATGTAGACATACTAGCAAAGGATGAATCAAAACAAGAACAGTGACACACAGCAACAACTTTACAAACAGCCAAACAGTTCATAAGAACAGCAAACAAAGAAACTTTGCTGAACAGATTGGCCATGGAAGATATGGGAAGAGAGGTCTACAGATATGTGGCAAGCCCCAGCCCAGATGACAGTATAAATCAACTTACAGGGAGGGATCGGACAACCATTTTCCGACTGAGAACCCAACACATCCCACTTAACATGCACCAGAACAGAACCCAACACATCCCACTTAACAAGCACCAGAACAGAACCCAACACATCCCACTTAACAAGCATCAGAAGAGAACCCAACACATATCACTTAACAAGCACAAGAACAGAACCCAACACATCCCACTTAACAAGCACCAGAACAGAACCCAACACATCCCACTTAACAAGCACCAGAACAGAACCCAACACATCTCACTTAAAAAGCACCAGAACAGAACCCAACACATCCCACTTAACAAGCACCAGAACAGAACCCAACACATCCCACTTAACAAGCACCAGAACAGAACCCAACACATCACATTTAACAAGCACCAGAACAGAACCCAACACATCCCACTTAACAAGCACCAGAACAGAACCAAACACATCCCACTTAACAAGCACCAGAACAGAACCCATCACATCCCACTTAACAAGCACCAGAACAGAATCGAAAGCCAACTGAGTGCCAGCTGTGAACACATCCATATGAAATCGCTGATCATCATCTCTGTGAGTACTCAGTGATCAAGAATTTTAGGAAAATGGTTTCATTCTCCGAGGCCAGATATTTCGGTCACTTTGTATGGCACTAGACAACAACTGATAAATACGTTAAAATACCATCACAGAGCAGTGGGACAAAGTGCCAGAGCCTGGATGCTGCTGGATCCATAACAGCAACAACAATCATAAATGATGATCTCATTTGCTTGATCACCATGACAGGTCTTTAAATTCTTATAAACGATAACTCACTTAGGGAAGGCGACACAGCAGATGCATTGATGAACGGAGGACCTATGTACGACATGAAGAGAGAAACATTACAGGCTGCACGATTTGGTCAGAGACACATGCAAACTACTTAACATCGTATTGGCGTGACAGAAAATACAGACAAAATGTTACGTTATAAAGGTGAACAAATTGCTTTATTCAAGTCATTTGTGTTTCGTTAATCACATGAATCACCATTGTTTATAAACTTAGTTATCTGCTGCGAGAGAATGTAGGAGACACAGGGAGTGCGATACTGAGCACCGGTAATTCTACCAGGAGATCCCGCGATATTGACTCTCAATATCGCGGGATCTCCTGGCAGACTTACTTAACAATGGTGATTCATGTAGCTCCAAGTTGTATCCAGTCCTCGTCCGTCATCGCAGAAACACTTGTCTGCTCAACTCGAGTTTGATTCCCAATTCGTGCAGTATTGCATATGCTCATTATACGGTTTCCAAGCCATTATCTAACAAGTAGTCATAGATTGCGTCCATTACATTCTCCTGATCCAGATTTGCTTTTAAAATTTTCTATTATGTGATTTTAAACTGCCTCGTCACAAGCGAGAAATCGTTTCTATTCGGGGGTAGTGGGGTGTTTTCAGGCTAGAATACCATCTCACTGAGTGCTGCCAAGCCCAGCATATCCGGCTCAGAAGATTCACAGCTTCCTTCAGCTTTAGGCATTTATGTTTTATCTCCCATTACGACCTTTTTGTATCTTCCTTCTATTTATAAAACATCTACTTAATGACCTTCTAAATGGTTGTAACGGTTTGATGGCTTTTCTGAGTCTGCTATTTGTCAATATGTTGTTTATCCTGTAACAATGAACGTATAGACAATTAGGGCACCGCACGCATAAGTACAAATCTCAAAACATTTTCTAACATGGGTTAAAAACCTGAGAATACAACGTGGAAATTAAGATAAATGCCCATAGCTGAAAAGCTCAGCCAGCAGGATTTCTAGCCAAATTTAGCGTACTCTCATTGTGAAATCATACAAAGACTACAGCCACAACGAGGCCTGATTTAGTTTTATCTTCCTAAAGCGCTCGAAATTGCCAGAGTAGTGTTTGTTTTAAAGAAATTGTGGGTAATTGTTTGTTTGTTTGTTTTTTTCTTATGCCCATTTTATTTTTCTTGTTCTTCTTGACATGCCCTGCTACTACTACTACTTCTACTACTCGCGCCACAACTACTACAACAACTACTCCTACTACTACTACCACTTCTACTACTACCACTACTACCTCTGCCACTACTACTCTTTTAGGCTTCCTTCTCCATTCTCACCTGGTTCTGATTATTAAAAAAATTGTTGTTCGTCTTCATAGTCCTCTTAAATTTCTAGTTACAAATCTTCCTTTCTTATCAGCGCCATGTTTTCCTCCGTTCCTTTAACTTTATAATGAATTTTTTTTTTTAACTTCGAATAAATCTTATAGTTGTTCTTCTCGGTGTTTGTTTTGTCCCCTACTTCCTTATCATCCTCTATTCTTGTCTATTTTTCTCCATTTTCTGCTACACATTGGTGAGTTTAGCAAAAATGTTAAAGATCAATCACATCCTTTTTATAAGGAGAACAATTGTTACTGATGAAGATTAGCAGAATGCCATTGATTTAATCCCTATTTTGACATTTGTCGAAAAGATATTGCACGTTGTCAACTATACATAAATTGAAATGCATGATCTGTAATTTGTACTTGACAGTTGATGATATAGACATGAATGTCACACAAAGCCAATTTGAGCTAACAAAAATGGTGTTCTGTAAATTGTACTTGACAGTTGATGATATAAACATGAATTTCACACAAAGTCAATATGGTCAGGTCATCTCGTAACCGGTGAGGCCGTTGGGACACACATGAAGATATCCTCACAATCCCACGCCACCCTTCTCTGTCAGCGGCCGCTGCCTGTCCCACTTTTGGTCAGAGATTGGTCCATTCTTTTATGTTGTCCTCCCACCTCTTTTTGGGACGACCTCTTTGTCGTCTGCCTTGCACCTTTCCGTGGAGCATCGTGTTTGCAAGACCATTTGATCTCGATGTGGGAGCGTACCAAACAAGTTTCCTTTTTTTTGACAGTTGCCAAGAGGTCTTCAAAAGGCCCTATTGCTTTTGTAATTATATCTCGTATTTCCGCATTTGTAGCTCGATCTTTGTACGTGACGTTTAAAAGTCTTCGGAAACATATCATCTGCAAGGTCTGTATCCTTCCCTGAAGGTCAGCTGTAACTGTCCATGTATCACAAGCACAGAAGAATATTGACAGGACCAGTGTACGCATTAATCTGATTTTCGTACATAGTGCTAATCGTTTATCTTACCAGATTTTGTTACGGTGTGAAATCGCCGCTATTGTCTGTGCTATTCTGGCCAACACCTCACATTTTGATCCTTCATCACTGACAATCGACTCCAGATATTTAAAACGGTCAGCCACTTCGAGTTCCTGACCATTAGCTTGTATCCTGCTGTTGAAGCCCTCGGCGTTGTTGGTCATTAATTGTGTCTTTCCAGCGTTTATCTCCATACCATAGTCAAGAGCTGTTTCATCAAGCCTTCTGCCCCATTCCTGGAATTCTGCTCCTGATCCCGCCAACCCGTCGATATCATCTGCAAAACGAAGGTTGGTAATCATTAGGACCCTAACATGACAGTACCAACATGACCTCCACGTGCCTCACTTATAATTCCTTCAAGGAATATATTGAAAAGAGTTGGAGAGAGTGTACACCCCTATCTCACACCAACTGTGGCGTGAAAACAGTCCCCTCGCCTCCCATTGACAAAAACTGCACTGGACGCCTTGTCATACAGGTCCTTTATTATATTTCCGTTGATTTTATACATCCTCATGGTTGCCCATAGCGCTTTATGCTATACCCTATCAAACGCCTTCTTAAAATCAACAACTACATGATACAGTGTTTGCTGCTGTTCTAGATATTTCTCGCTTAGCAGACTTAAATTAAATATATGTTCTGTAGTGCTTATTTCCTGTCTGAACCCTGCTTGCTCCTCAGCAAATGATGTTCTCTGCTTGTGGTTTCAATCGGTCGAGGATTAATCAAGGCATGACTTTGCTAGGGTGGCTGATAAGGCTTATTGTTCTGTAATTTTGGCACAGCTTTAAGTTTCCAGACTTATGTAACGGTATAACGATTTATTTTCTCCATAGGTCCGGCCAGTTTCCTGTCACACATATTTTGTTCCAGATGTGTGTCAGGCCTTCCACCACTATCTCCCCACCTGCCTATAAGAGCTCTGCTGGAATATTGTCCACGCCGGTGGCCTTCCCTGTTCTCAATGTCTTTACCGCTGCCTCTTCCTTCGTTATCAGTTGGTTATCCTCTATAGTTGTTGGCGTTGGAGGGATTGTTTTCTTAGGTACGTTCAGTCCCTCATAGTTGTATATGAAGCCAATATGAGCTAAAAGAAAAGATGGACCGATAATGTTATCTGTATCATCAACCTGATGTGTTTAATATTGTAACACATACATATATTGCTTATCCAAAAACTGGTTTCTGTTGATTTTGAAAGACTTCCATGTAAATTTTGCTGGAATTAACTTAATTCTTGCAAGTCATATAAAAAAGAATAGTAAATAACAGTATTAATAACATAGAAATAAATGATCCCTTTCTATATTCCGCGATCAATTAAACAAGTCAGAAGGCAACCTTACAGTTCAATGCGCTTAGCGCAACTCCCTTGTTTACTCAAGACGTCAAAGGCATGTTTATGTTACGAGTGCTTATTAACTTACATTCTTTGCTCTGTTATCTGCACTTTGTCTTGCGTCACGAGTAGGTTATCACGAGGCCTAATTAGCTATTCTCGGAAGCAGTTGTTGTGACAAACAAAACGGCAAAAATTTATAAAAATTTCAACTGGCAATTTCACGATCAAATAAACACATTAATTTATTTCTTCTTTCTTCCTCTTCGTCTTCTTCAGTTGTTCTCAAATAATTACTTTATCTCCCATAAACGGCTTCTCATATCGCCATACAGTAAACTCCACAATTGAGTTGGGAAGAACAATTTGCCATACGTGCAGCCCGCAGACCGGCAGAACATGTTTCACATTTTGTTTGCTCTCCTTACAAGAACACTGTCTGTGCCTTCAATTTATAAATGTGTTCAACATACTATTTTTCAACCTGTAGTCGAGGGTCGATGTAGGGTCTGGGCACAATGTCCCTCCTACCTCACATGGATGCTGATGAGGTCCGTGTAGGGTCTGGGCACAATGTCCCACCTATATCAAATGGATACTGATGAGGTCCGTGTAGGGTCTGGGCACAATGTCCCTCCTACATCAAATGGATGCCGATGCGAATCTCCAGCCTGGACAACTGTTACATGTCCAACCTACGAGACCTCTACCAAGGATCCAATAATGATAGAGGCACCCAGAGAGGATTTGTGCCTAGCCCAACATCCCAACTTAAGCGAGAGCACCTGGTGATATGACATTGCACTACCGTCGGACTATGCTCGAACTCTAAGTGTGGAGAGGTGGGATGGGAGCATTTGGATCTCATTGAAAAGTAGGAGCTGTTGTGAAGTGGGAGGGGATGGGGGATAACGTGAAGGCACAGTGGGCAGAACGTGACACAGGCACGGGCAAAAGGCCTAAATACAAAATAAAGAAGTGTGCTCTGCAATTAGAGCACGCGTGGCTAGCGTGGAATGCACTCTGTGAACCCCATCTCACCCCTATCGACGTAGCGAACCTCCAAATGGCTAAGGCAAGAATTGGCAAAGGCAACCACATATATCATCCATTGAGAAAGGCCCACCCAGTGTGCTCTTTAGGAGGCAGAAGTCTGCAGCAAAACACCCAATACTACAATGCCAGGAAACAATTTTTAAAAAAACAGGTCGCAGTGTATTTAGCGAAATGTTCCAACCAAAAAGTAACGATGACATAAATACATAGAAGAGATCAAATTCGCATCTTTCAGTTCCGAACAGGACATACCAGAGAGAATACCCACTTGAACCGCATCAATCCCCAACACCTGCCCTTGTGCAGACATTGCTCTCACTCTGATGAAACAGTTGTTCGACATCTTCTCATTTAGTGTAAGGCGCTTGCGGACGTCAGGAATATATTCTTATAAGCACTGCCGACAATTACCAACACACTGTACGAAGCAGTGACACAACTGAAGAAGACCTATATATATATATTAGAATGACATTGGGCTTCCAAGAGCAGGCTTGCTCAGCAGTTATGGGATAACAACAACAACAACAACAACAACAACAACAACAACCTATGGTCACCTGTTTGCAGTCTGAATATTGTCACTAGATCTCTTTTTGGCAAGGAGTTTTATGCTTGCTACGTCACATTCTCGGTGATCTCGTTGCCATTTGCCAATAAAGTTAATTTTGTATCATTGTCTTTACTTCTTCATATGTAGCCCTGTTTTAAGTTTTTTGGATTTGCTTTCACTCTCTTTGGCAAGTCTACCTGCCATTTCATGTCTATATATCTTGCAACGTACAGGGATCCATTGCATTTTCACTCTGTTGAAATTGTCAGTATTTCTGTGTCATGCCAATCCTCTTGTACGGCTGCGAGAGCTGGACGGTCTTACATGGAGATATCGGAAGCGGCTGGAGGTCATCCACATGCGCAGCCAACGTCGTATCTTTGGAGTGCACCAGTAAAACCTAGTCAGTAACACAGATGTCTCTCGTCGGACATTAATAGAGAGCATTTTCTCAATACTGGATGGGCGTCGCCTGTCTTTCTTCGGCCATGTGGTTCATGTATATGTGGGTGTCCGGTTCGACAGCTTCTACATCCGTTCCTTCAAATCTGGAGCGGAAAAAGATCGCAACCCTCATGGAATGGTTTCAGAGGCCATCCGCACATCACCTGGCTAAGACCTCTACCCCATCCTGAACGTGTCATCAACCGATGTCGTAGACGATCAATGCGTTGAGCCCTGGTTGCCTCGGCGGATCACTTGATGCTTGATTAGTGAGAGCAATGGTTAGGCTGTCTAGTTGGTTATTTATTTTTAGTTTTTGAAGTACATTAGAACTGATTTGTAAGAATACTATGTTGGCATTGTTCTTGTTCTTCAACAAAGCTATTTCAGCTGTTCCTAGTGTCTCAGTCTCAGCTCTGAACGTATTTGAGAATATTCTAGTAGTCGCTGATGTTTGAATTTATAATCCACTATTTATGTTTTGCGTAACAGCCATGCCCTCCATTTTTCCATAGCTCTTGATGTGGATCCATTTGTATACAAGTGTGTCCATTGCGTTCATTTTGTTGTTGTTGCTCTGTTTATGTGGTTTTGGTCATCACATCTGTTATGTTGTCTTTCGACTATGAAATGATGTTCACTTCCACAGCGGATATGTGCTGCTTGTAATTAGGGACTCTTGTCTTTACCTGCATGAGGTCCGCGTAGAGTGAGCTACTTCAATACGTGTATAGTAGCCAATCTTCGACCATATCTTTCCAGTATTTTATTTATTAAACGATTTTGAAACCATTTGTATTTTTTCTGCCAGCTTTAGTACTCTGTAATATCTTCTGTCTGCCACGGTTTGTAATTATGATTTTCTTCATTACCTGTGTTGATTTAATGTCTCCTTTTATAATTCTTTAGATCTGATTTTTAATTTTGGCTGCATTTTCAGTTTTGAAGGTGATACCCAGGCATGCGTTCCATTTTCTTAAGCACTTTTAACATTTTCTGTGGACAGCACTTTCAGTGTTTGATAGTCTCGCCTCACGTGGTTTCTGCTAATTTGTCATTATCTGTTTAGCTTTACGTTGACATTTTTCAAATTAATTTTTCGGTGTTAGTCTGCTCTATAGTGTCATTCCTACTTATGTGTGTTTATTCTTTTCTGGTAACTCGTGTTCTTTTAGTTTCAATCTGATTTTGTTTGCTTTCTTTGAAAGTGTAAAAATGAAGGATATTGTTTTATTTTGAATAATATTCAGCAGCTATTTCTGAGCTTACTGTTCTAAACTTTGTAGGGCTTCTCGCATCCAGCAGTTAGCAGTTCTCTTTTATTCTTTAACTACCCTTACAGCTAGATCATCAGCGTATAGGGAGGTGTAGATCCTCTGCGATATTTTAACCATTATGATTTTGATGAAGATCAAAAACAATGTAGGTCACAGCACAATATCATAGAGAACTCTTTGTTCCAATGTCACTCTATGGCTTATGTGGCACTGTACTTTCATTCTGGCATATTTGCTTTGAAATATCTGGTCTTTCCATTTATATATCGGTTTACATCTATATTTTGTCAGTTTTTGTCTGCATCTCTTCAATCCCCACTTTATCAGAACCTTTCTCCATATCATCTCAGACTGTCAGAGTGTATTTAATGTCCTGGATATCATTTTCAATCTCTAGTGTGATATGTACTAGTTGGTCCTTGGTTGACTTGTATTGTCCAAAGCCAGCTTGTTGTGGTATAGTCCATCTTCAATCTCTTGTGTGATATGTACTAGTTGGTCCTTGGTTGACTTGTATTGTCTGAAGCCAGCTTGTTGTGGTATAGTCCCTCTTCAATCTTTAGTGTGATATGTACTAGTTGGTCCTTGGTTGACTTGTATTGTCTGATTCCAGCTTGTTGTGGTATAGTCCATCTTCAATCTCTTGTGTGATATGTACTAGTTGGTCCTTGGTTGACTTGTATTGTCTGAAGCCAGCTTGTTGTGGTATAGTCCAGTTGTTAATATCCAAAAGCCATTTTTGTCTGATATTTGTTTAGCCTTTCTAACAGTTTGCATGGGCAGCTTTGCAAACATATGAGTATGTAGCTGTCTGATTTTGTTATGCCATTAACATATTTTAATACGTGAATAATGGCCGCTTACTTCCACATTTGCAGCACTGTCTCTTCTTTCCATCTTGCATTTATGATTTATAGTATTTTAACATTGTATTTGTAAATGTATTCTTTCCTGGATATACTTTGTTCGTTAGCTGCCTTACCGCATTTTGTAATTTTCACTAGCTTTTTGTTGTCCAAAGTCTACCTATTGGTTAGTAAGCAATGTCTTGTCCAGAAAACTGAACCATGTTGGCCACTTCAAACGTCATAATGGAGGTCATTCAAAGGTCATCATGGCCTGGAGACAACGATACCGGAGGGTGTGGTGCCTGGAAGGCGGGGCAGAGGCGAAGAGAAGATGGACACAATACATCACGAAGGTCCTGAAGATGACAGAGACGAGTTTTGGCCAGAGAGTCCTACATGTAGATCGGCTGTTGTGAGATCAACGTTCTGCAAAGGACATGCTACATGATGGTAGTGAGTGTACCTATAAGACAGAAGGTGGGTTGGAGTTGTGGTTTCCCTTATTGTATGTGACCCATCGTACCAGTGAGCTATTCTCATGAAATTAATGTATAGCCGCTAGCTGTCATTTAGTTTGTTCATACCAAAACTGAAACTCGTCTCTTTCAAGCAGCTAGGTATGTTTGTCAATTTGAAGTACTAGCGTTTACTCCACATTGTATGTTACTTCACATGTTAATATTGCTTTATATAGATGTTGTTGTCCAGGTACGTAGTAATATACTTGGCTTTTGCTGTGTTTACTCCACATTGTATGTTACTTCACATGTTAATATTGTTTTATATAGATGTTGTTGTCCAGGTACGTAGTAATATACTTGGCTTTTGCTGTGTTTACTCAACATTGTATGTTACTTCACATGTTAATATTGTTTTATATAGATGTTGTTGTCCAGGTACGTAGTAATATACTTGGCTTTTGCTGTGGATTTCACTTCCCTTCTCCTCCTTGTCTATCGTCGGGGTTTTCTGTATTTCCCCATCTACCATTTGCACCACTTTTACTAGAGATTCATATCTGACGAGACAAATCACCTGAATTCCGACGGCTTTTATGGTGATTATAGAACTTCTGGCGGATTTTAAAATATCAAAAAATCCATACAATTACCAGGGAACGACTAATAATAACCTTATTTATCACTGTTTGCTAGTGTTGCGAGATTCGGATTTCACGTAAACAACAACTCGAAGGATCAAAACAAAAAAATAGTTAATGAGACGTTTGGATGATCGCGACTGATAAGACCAGAAAAAAAGTGGTAATAAACGAGAGAATACCAGCATCATGTTGAAGCAACACGTTTACATGAATAAATAACAAGATCAGGATAACGCGTTTCTCATTTGCTGATGTTCTGAGAGTTTAGATCAGTAATTTAAAGAAAAATAGTAACTCCGATCAACTGAGCAAGGAAGATGGACCAACACCGGCGACAGACGCTGTACGGACCACAACATGGTCAGTAGCTATGTATCGAATAGATCATTGTTTCTGGTATAAAAAAATTGCATACAAAATCCCAAAAGAAGAAAATAAATTATATAAGAGAGTGAAAGAAATAATCAGTGATTAAGTTGAAACTAAACTTATGCATATCAACACCACTATACGTATGAATATCATGTCAATAATTGTGCAGAGAGTGAGAACAAAGCTGGCATTAAGTAAAGTATGATATTGCATCTACAAGATAAGGTCAAGGTCAGTCACAGGGAAAAGATTTCCACCGGGGATGAAGGTAACTCTTCATGTACAGCAGCAGGTGAGGTGTCAGCTCCCTTCCTTGCTGTTTATACCTTCCCCAACTCAGACGCCAGGTACCCATCTACAGCTTGATCGACTGGAGGATCGATCGTATCAGGAACATGATTTCGAACCCGATCAGCTGTAATCCAAGTCCTATAGTCCGTCTTTTAATTCATAAACAAGGTCCGAAGCAATTTTTTACAGAACTGCATGCCATATCAAAATGATTTTTTGCATGCAGCTTTAGAATATCCATGACGATGAGTAAACTTTTTTTCTTTAAGAAATTTGATATATTTTTGAAAAGTGTATTCATTAGGCCATTTTAAAAGCAACCTATCTTAATTGGACATAATTTTAACATATTTACGGTACACAGTCGTGCTGTTTTAATAATATATGTATGACATTCAAATAAGCTGAGTTAAAAACACATTCCTAATGTTTCCGTGCACATATTAGACACTTTGTCGAGTGCAAAAAAACAATCAAGGTCATTCATGCAAAACTGTCGTTCAGTTATAGGTGTATCACGAAATTATAGTTCGTGGGGTTGTTATAGTGACATATAGTTGCTTTTATAAAACTTACATAGTTATCAATTTCAATATGAGTTTGAAGTGTACATTTATAACAATGCAGAGTGTTACCATTTTACTATACCAGTTTGTTTTTCCGCAGGGAATCTAAGATGGGTTATTTATATTGCGATATTCATGACCCAGAGAAAGGAACACAATTAGCGCTCGGTCCTCATAGATCATCTTTTTACCGTTGTATTAGACAGGACAGTGCACTCATATCAAACAAGGTTTAAGGTGACGGCGTGGGCTAGTGGTTAAGTGACACGTCTAACAGCTCGATGGTGCTGGGTTAACTCCTCATCACATAAACGCTGTTACCTCGGGAAAGTAAACCCTTAGAAAATCCATGCTGAAGTTTGGATGCTCTGAGCTGACAATTGGAAAAATAAAAACGTAGTGAAACGCGCATACCTCCTTGTTGAATAGAGAAATAAGGCCAGCGCAAACAAAATAAAATGTATCAAGCAAGGTAGGAAATGGAAATTCGACGATTTCAACACATATGTCATAAAAAAAAGATTTTGAAACTGATGACGAAAAATCAACTTGTTACTCTCCGGAAACTAAAATTAACATTGAAATCCGACTGCAGTATGAAATTTCCATAAGTATGCTTTAAAAATCTTTTTAAAAATTGTGATGCCGCCAGCTTTACATTCAGGAAAACCTCAGGCGGCAGGAATATTTTATGTGAAAAGCGACATTTGATTGCTGCCAGACGCAAATACGTGAGACAGGTACGTAAACGGCGTAGGCAAGGCTATGATATTGTATACTTGGACGAATCCTGGGTCAATGTTTACCACCACTCATATGGTAAGGAATGGCAATCAGTTGGCAGAAACGACAAATTCCAAGCAGCAAAGGACAGCGCCTTATACTAACGTATGCCAGAAGCAGTAGAAAGGGACTTATCCATGACGCTGAACTTATTTTCCAATCAAAAAGTCCCGACGTAAGAGACTATCTCATTGAAATGAATGGACACATTTTCAGGCACTAGATGACGAATGATCTGCTTCCAATTCTGGATAGACCGTTATGCCTAGTAAGGGATAATGCATCCTAACACAATGCAGTATCAGAGGAAGACAGAGTACCAACTGCATCAAATACAAAAGTTCAAATTATGATTTGGCTAGCTAAAGAAAAAGTGAATTGTGACGAGACGGTCAACCTTCTCTGCGACTACCTGCATATCATGGGCATCTGAGCTATATACAGGATGCCTGGGTAAAGTCAAAGGACAAGTTGCCGAACATAACAGGACATTTAAAATGTGTGATGTTGAAGTGTTGACACGACAGAACTTTTCAAAAATAGACATTCAGTTCTGGAGAAAGTGTGTTGTACTGGCAACGAGCTGAATTTCAATTTGTCCAGCCAGTAACAACTATCAATCTCTTTGAATCTACAGATTCGGAATGATTAATATCATCTTTTATGGACATTCTGATCAGCAGACTTGGATGAATAAGCGTTTGTTTATCAAAACAATTAAGTGTACATACAATGACAACAAAGTCATTTAAATATGCAATTGTATTAAGCAACATAAAATTAGCTGCACAGTTGATACAGCCTTGGAGGTCTAATGGTGACCGAAGCGCTGTACTGGCTGTTGCATATTGGGTGACATTTTTACAATTGTACATGAAGAACAACACAAACAATCAATTGATCTATCAAGACATTAAGGAGATACGCCTATGAACAAAATACAACGAGAAAATATGATGTGTACTGTAAAATCGGAAATTTAATGCAATTTCTTTGCAATTGCCCTTAAAATCAAAGGAATTCGCCGATGTGCGAAATCCTTAACATCTATGGACTAAATCATATAAATGTTTTAGCGTCATTGATATTACAAAGCTGCATGCGAAAAATCATATGGGTATGACATGCAGTTCTGTAGAAAATTGTTTCGGATCTTGTTCATGAATTAAAAGACGGACTTAAAGCACAATTCAGCACGCTATCGACTGACTCTCCACGTTCACAAGGTATCTTGGATAAATAATCTAGATCGGATGGAAGTTGGCTAGCTATCTCCAATGGCTCGATGTGTTATTCTAGAGTGTGCTGCTTGTATGAGGCTTGATTGGTCATCTATATTGCTCGTTATACGTTTGTAGTTTTTCGGGGGCTTCGAAAATAACATAGTTTGCCAATTTAACATTACATTTGCAGAAATGCGCACATTTGTAATACGTTTTTCAACAACAATGTCATTTCTTAAACGGAATATTGAATCGGCACTAACGAATTCCCAAGCAAATAGGCAGAGGAGCGATAACAGAGGAGGAGTCTAGTGAAATGAATGAGACATTAAATAAAATAAAGTTGGTGAATGAGAAGAAAAGAGGGAGGAAGGGTGGGGGATTGGAAGGGGGGGGGGAATTAAGAAAAAGAGTGGGATGGTAAGAGAAAGGAAGTGAGAGATAGAGAGAATAAGTTGCGAGATAGACGAAGAGAGTGTTGGTGAAAGAGCGAGTGGTTTGGTGAGAGATAAAGAGAGAGAGGATCGAAAGAGAGAGAGAGAGAGAGCGTGAAAGTTAGCGAGAAAAAAAGAGTACGTTTGTGAGAGAAGAAAAAGAGAAGGAGAGAGAGGGAGAAGAAGAAGAAAACTCACTCTTTCTGTCTTGCACCCACTCTCTCTCTCTCTCTCTCTCTCTCTCTCTCTCTCTCTCTCTCTCTCTCTCTATTCTTCTCTATATCTCTCTCGTTCTATTTCTCCATCCCGTGCGACTTGTTATTTATATCCAACGACACATCCCTCACCGCAATTAGCCAAGCTAACGATAACCACGCTCCGACTGGACAACTGATATGGAAGTTTACCAAGCAATGAATTTCTACAACCAAATACTGACAACCTTAACTTGAAGCTAGGTCGATTTAATTTTTTTTCCTCCATTATTTCTAGTTTATTGCATTTTCTATCAATGGCATGACAACTTCCCAATGCCCATTTCTGGTAAGCCCAGTGCTCTAATATTATGGTATTGGATACATTGATCTGGACCTACATCCCTTGTGCATGTAATGTTTTCTGGTAAACTTATTTGTTTGGGATTATCGGATTGCACAAATTAGGTACTGAACTGTTTTGTTCGTTCGGGTATTTAGATAATACATTGCTTATACATATACATTGATTACTTTAATAGTTGGAAATTGAACTACAGCTGTTTTCTTGCGCCGGACAAACTTCATTTAACAAAACTAGTTAAGACCCTGTTGTTTTTGGGTATTTGTGGTTGTGACAGTTAATGAGAAGCGTGGGCGGGGTGTATAACGTCTTCGTTGGTTAGTCTGAAACTTGATGATTAAAAAGTCAATATTGTCTTCTGAGTCACACACAACTAGTCTTTACTGTCAACTGTTTTATGTATTGTTTATCAAGACAGATTTAAAACGTCCCCATATACACGTGTGAAACAGGGGAATTGAATGCTAAATTGGAGTGAAATATTCAGGCGATGGAGATGCGATGCTTCAGACGGATCTGTGATAAAAAATACATGGACTGTGTCATAAATGTCAACGTATGGAACACAAATAAAGTCGGTCAGACCTTATCCAGACCTCCTATCAGTTACAATATCACGCAAACGCCATGTAATACGGGCGAGTGGGCTACCATACAACATACTCAAAGGCACAGTCCCTGGCCAGAGAAAAAATAAGTTGCCCCAAGAGGAGTTGATGAATGGGTAAAACCTTGAAAGATGCCGAGGTTATAGCGTTGGGCAGACAGAAGAGGCGACACATGCTTTCTGAAGTAATGACGAGATATGACGTAACTATGACCTCCTAGGGTTGTAGGGAAGACGAGACAAGACAAACTATACTGCTCTTCTATATGATTCCGTAGTGAAATCACCTGACGTTGTTGCCCCTTGACTGTAAATAAGGATATACTTAAACCATCTTCCCATTCTAAACGTCATCTGTAAACAGGGGATGTATTGATCACTTGTAAAATATACGCTTGTTCTTGCAGGCACGTCCAGTTTGCAGGCTAGTGTTTTAGTTAACTATCGACTTAAAAATGCGTACAAAAGAGACGCACACATCATATACACCATTATGGCATTAAAAAGCTTCGCAAGCGTGTAGTCTCTGTCTTCTGTTGTAATTGTTCCACGTGCCTTCCTCAGCGTATGTCCTAATCAGCCCCATTGGTTTTCTCGGCTCTCCCCCAAAATGGTTACATCTTTTAAAACATATTTTTATATTCCATTTGAAACTTATAAATAAACCACGTACATTATTCGAACCCGTATCTCCAGATTAACAGCCATAATGCTGATAATGTGCTCCTGTGTTATATGCTTAACACGGATACTAAGCCATGACTGATAGATGTGTCTATGCTTGTGTAATAGTCCATCTATGGCACAGCTAAACTGCCGAGAGTTTAATTAATTACCAGACAGAAACTATACAAGTGTGAAAGGCTTTTCAGGAGATAACCAAATGTAACCTGATCTATCGTACGCTTTTACATGTCAGCTTGAATATGTTTAACGGTGTGCATGCTGCATATTTTTCTCTCGTACGTTTTCAAATGTCTGCTTGAATATGTCTAACAACGTTGTACGATACTGAATACTTCTTTCTCGTATTCTTTGAAACCCCAGCATCAATTAAATCAATATATCACAGTCACTCGCTCATCTAGGTACAGAGAGCATTGACTCAATGATTCAATCTTCAATAAAATATATCGATATTTGTTACTTAATGAAGAGTTTGGATTGCGCTGGACTTTTGTCTCTAAGACATCAAGCTTTTCATACATTTCATTATGTGTTACACAAATTGCGTGTCTAATCCGATATGTGGTGAACAGGCATTCCAGCCACAGATAACTGGCATCACTATGTAAAAGATATGTGAATAGTCTTGTCAGGGGACATGTGCTTTCCTCGCCCATCCTATGTTGGGCACTATTGAAGCAGATTCATCTCTTAATACAATAGTAAAGACATGTCCCAGGCGTCTTGAAACTGTAACTCTGCTATTATGTAGATTTATAACATCTATTCAAGCATGCTACAGGTGGTCAATCAAATTATTAGGTACATGTGGTAGGTAACATGGCATGATCTGAGATTTGCAGATTTTGATATTTATTTATTTTTAAAATTTATATTTCATTTGCATTCGCCTTATTTCTCTTTTCCCCAAGGCGGTATGCGTTGAACTATGTTTTTATTTTGCCATTGTCGACCCAGTGCATCCGACTTCGTCATGCATTTTATGTAAGGGTCTGCTTCCTCCTGCATCTTCGAAGGGATTGCTTCCCCGGAGTAACGGCCGGTGCTGTGAAGGGGAGCGAACCTAGGACCGTCTGATTGTAAGCCGTGTCACCTAACCAATATCAAACACACATACCTGAGTATTGGGCGGCTGTCATAAACAATGAAGCGGAGAAGTTAGAAATAAAACGAAAACCTGCCACTTCAGGGCCTATCACGTGACATTGAAGCAACACGTTGAAAATAGTATCGTGTAATTTACTAGCCGTGTATAGCAGCGATATATTGAACAGATGTTTTGAGCATTTCATGTTAAACAGATCGGGGGCAGAACGAACAGAAGAAAATCCAAGACTTGGAGAGGGAAACAAATCTAGAAAGAGAGAGATAAACAGAGAGAGAGACACACATAGGGACATAAATATAACGGCGATGTATTCAACAGATGTTTTGAGCATTACATGCTAGACAAATCGGGGGCAGAACGAACGAAAGTAAAAGGGCACGGTGGGAGACAGAAGGAAAACTAGAAAGATACAGAGAGCGACAGAAATAAAGAGAGAGAGAGACAGAGAGATGACAAAAACGATTAATGCAGGGAGCGAAAGATAGAGATTAAGAGAGAGAGAGAGTATTTGAAAGAGAGTAACAAAGATAAAATAGAGATTCTTGTGCGTGCGCAATGAGGCTTCTCATACAAAGGTGTAAACTATTAAGCCAAGCAGTTCCAATAAGGGCAGACAGAAACAACAAATATATTACTTTGTGAAGTACCGGACGACGAGAGAATAGCGAGTAATCAAACAGTCGACTAATCTAAGTGAAAAACGAATGTAGGCTTCACGTGATTGGTAACACAATAGAGCCAAAATAAACTTGATATCTCCAGGAATAAATCCTTTGTCAAAGTCTATGCCGGTCGAAGTACTGCGATGGTATTTTTTTGTTCCATTCCCCGCGGGTCTCCAAATTTATAACATTGGTTATATATGTTAATATAGAAGAGATTTGATAAGTTTCCCAGACTCTCCCTTATTGAAAAAAACATTGGATAGCACCGGATGTTGTTTTTTTTTCTTTTTGTTTCTCCATTCACATTCACAATATTCGAATAATGATGTCCACAATAACGCTTACCACGTCACTTCTTAGTCAGTTATGGCGATTCAAGACCTTTGTGTATGCAATACTAGATTTAGATTTACTTAGGCTTTTACCTCTTCAAATTTACTGATTGTCTTGGCTTCGTTCGTTCTCAATCTCCCGCTACCAAACCCTGAAAGGGCTTAAGTAGCAGAATGTAGTCCAGAGAACGGAATGCGTTGTGTCGTAGTTTACAGCTTGACTGCGATATTTGCACCTTTCGGTCCAACACATCCAACTTCAGCAAGCATTTTGTTGAGTACCGGGTTAGCATTTCCTCTTCGATCTCTTCTCCTTAGCCAGTCTGCCCTGCTGCAGCCTGTTATCCAGGATCACCACGTGGAGGTGTAGAAGGGTCTTGGCAGCTACGGTTCGCTGGCCCTGGCGCTAGCAGTCAGCTATGGGTCGCTGACCACTGCAACTCATGCGCTGCTCAGCATCTTGATCCCAAATTTATTGATTAGTTTTGATTGATTTGATGTTTTGATTTTCATCGTTTTGATTTGTTCCGTTTTTGCATACAAGTGAACATACGTACGATGCCATGAGGACGATAGGAATGTAGGTAGAAATTTGCTTCCTGCAGTAACATACAAGAACTACATAGACGAGGACATATCACAATAGAGAATTTTGAATTCCAGTGTATCCACCGTCTTTGGCGCGGATAGACTACAGAGAGAGAGAGAGTGAGAGTGAAAGAGAGAGAGAAAGAGAGAACGAGACAGAGCAAGACAGAGAGATAGAAAGCGAGAGAGGAGATATATAAAGTAATTGGTACAACATTTACACTAACATTTGAGAAAACGCAGGTAGTGGCTACAGAAACAAGTTTCATGTCTGAAAGAAAAAGTTACATATACATAAGAGAAGAGGAGACTAACGTATAGTTATGCAAATTATACTAATCAGACAATGGTAGTCAGGGTCAGGTTAAATATACTAATCAGATAATGTTAGTCTGAGTCAGGTAAAATACACTAATCAGGCAATGTTTGTCAGGGATAGGTAAACTATACTAATCGGAAAATGTTAGTCAGGGTCAAGTACAATATTCTGACCAAGATCCCTTCACACTGTCATGCTGGTCTTCCTGGAAACATCACCTGTTTCATGACAGTCTGGATAACGAGGCGGGGATCAACTTGATACCTACAATAGTGATAAACAGGCAGATAACACCAAGCATATCATAACAGCTTGGAAGGCCCCGGCGCACCTTCATCACATGCTCAGTATGTGAGGAAGTCTACTGTAACCCGCCACCTAACCCCTCTTAACGTGGGGCACAAAAAAGCAAAGTTACATTATGGGCATTCAATAACAAGAACTAATTATATAAGTGACATCGTCTTCCTGCCTCTCTGTTATTCTCTTCTCTATATGTATTTCTCTTTCATTCTCTATCTCTTTCTCTCTCTCTCTCTCTCTTTCTCTCTCTCTCTCTCTCTCTCTATCTCTCTCTCTGTCTCTCTAATTTCCTCGTTCTGGATTTTTTTCCGCATTTTCTTTCAATTTCTTTTTGTGTTTCTCAACTCCTTGTCTCCTGCTACTTGGCGTTTAATTGTTTTCTCTGATTGAAACCAAACCTCCACATGACGCATCAGCTGGGCAGCGGATAGAGGAATTGACTCGTTATACGGTGGTTGGCTGGTAATGTTAGTTAGTTGCCTATCGCTAGCGATGATAACGACATCATTGGGCGGCTTTGCCTTTATTATCTTTTTTGCGCTGTTCTTGGATTATAATTACGAATAAACGGGGCTTGTAATTTTTTTTTTTTTTTTTTTTTTTGCGTTTGCCTTATTTCTCTATTCCCCAAGGCGGTGTGGTGTACGTTACACTGTGGTTTTTATTTTGCGCCTGTCGGCCCATTTGCATCCGACTTCAGCATTCATTTTATGTAAGGGTCTGCTTCCTCCTGCATTTTCTAAGGGTTTGCTTCACAAAGGGTAGCGGCCGGTGCTAGCATGGGGATCAAACCCAGCACCTTCTGGTTGTCAGCCGTGTCACTTAGCCACTAGCCCACGCGGTCCCCACTTGCGCTGTGCTTGGATTACAATTACGAAGCACCGGCGCTTGTCGTGAACCTTACTCTATGGTCCCGAGCTACCGTGGACCAATGACAAGACATACGCCAAGACGACTGGACGTAACTCAGGATGCAGGCGCTCTGGTCTCACATCCTTTGAGACCAGGGTCGATTGAAGCATGCGCAATTAGATCGTTCACGTTTCCGTTCCTCGCTTTGAGAGACAAGCGCCTAACCTCTAGACACCATCGACCTAAAGTGAACATCTATCAACCAGAAACAAAAGGACTGCATGGAGGTCAAAAGACGGCAGCCCCCTCCATCATGCAAAGATAGAACACGCTAATCGCCTGCTTATCTGCACACTCAGGGAACTTGTATTTGCTGACGACTGTGCTCTAATGAGCAACTCAGAACTGAACATGCAGTTTGGAATGGACCAGTTCTCCGCCGCATACGAAAATTTTGGCCTGACCATAAATGCCAAAAAAACAGAGGTCATGTACCAACCAGCACCAGGCATGCCGTACACAAAACCAGAGACTACAGTCAGCGGGCAGAAGTTGAATGCCGTAGACAAATTCACATATCTGGGCAGCACGCTGTCGAGATCTGTCAGCCTAGACGATGAGGTGGCAAGCAGAATAGCAAAGGCCAGCACAGCCTTTGGTAGAATGCGCTCGATGGTCTGGGCACGTCGTGGCATCAGCGTCAAGACCAAATTGAAAGTCTACCGTGCAACCATCATTCCAACCCTACTATACGCTTGCGAAAGCTGGACTGTATACTCTGGACATGCAAGGAGGTTAAACCACTTCCACACAGGTTGCCTGAGGCGAATATTCCACATCCGATGGCAAGATCGTGTCACTGACATCGAGGTTCTCTCGAGGGCTAACATGCCCAGCATACATGCACTGCTAGAAAAACCACGACTAGGATGGGCCGGACACCTCGTCCGTATGTCAGACGAGCGGATCCCAAAGAAGCTTCTCTACGGCGAGCTGAGAGACGGATGGCGCGAGAGAGGGCGCCCAAAGAAACGTTTTAAAGACGGTCTGAAGGACTCACTAAAAAGTTGCCAGATAGACTTCGACACCTGGGAATGTCTTGCGAAAAACAGATCTGACTGGAGAAGTGCAGTCAAATCGGGTGTAGCTGCCGGTGAAGATGACCGTGTTGTGAAAGCCCAGAACAGACGCGAGACGCGGAAATCCCGAGCATCGGGAACACCATCCCCTTCTACAAACCTCGTGTGCCCGATATGTAGCAGATGTTTTCGTGCTCGCATTGGCCTGTTCGGCCACATGCGCACCCACACCCAACAGGGAAATCTGTGACAAGGATGATGTCGGCGGTCCTCATCAACAACGATGGACAGCTATTGTTATCTGCACACTCAATTACAACCAACATAGAAAAATACTGGGCGGAACTTAAAAAGGGAACTGGTGCGAATTACTGACTACGACTTTTGAAATAAAAAGTGCGAATTACTGACTACGACTTTTGAAATAAAAAGTGCGAATTACTGACTACGACTTTTGAAATAAAAAGTGCGAATTACTGACTACGACTTTTGAAATAAAAAGTGCGAACTACTGACTACGACTTTTGAAATAAAAAGTGCGAATTACTGACTACGACTTTTGAAATAAAAAGTGTGAATTACTGACTACGACTTTTGAAATAAAAAGTGTAAACTCAAAGATGAACGAGCTGATGGAAATAAGGAAGAAAATATCCCAGATGTCATGGATGTTGAGGGAAATATGCTTCTCTACATCGGAGTTTCCACTACCGACAAAGCCAAAAGATTGAGAGAGATGTGTCCAGGTGTCAAAGGGACAACATCAAGGAACCGTGATTTGTTTCCAAATGTGTAATGGTAAATGGTGCAGGGTCTTGAAGAAGTAGGCAAATTAGTTTTTGTTTATGCAGTGAAATAAAAGGACAGAGCAGATGTTAAAGACGAGTTCTTTGAGCTGCCTGAAAAGACAGTGGACGATTGTCTTAACGAAATTAACCTAATTGGAAATTTAAATGTCGACGATGGATACAATTATTTTAAATGTTGAGAGATACGGTAAAGAAGATTTGAAATACAATGGAAAGCAGCCCCAAATATTATGCAGAGAGGTATACTTAGTCAATTAAAAAATTAAAAATTACAAGCGCATACACACACCCACACGCGCGCATGCACGTATACATACACACACACGCGCGCGCACACACACACACACACACGCCCGCACACACACACACACACTCGATGAGCACCGACAAGATCCGTCGTTAATTATGCCATTGTGAGGAAAGATAAATTGAAGTGTGAGAGATGTCAGAACTTGGATGAGGCCATACATCAGAAGGGACCACCAAGCTCGTGGCACTGCAGAGAACAACCGAAAGAGTAAACCCACTAGACCAACATCCCCAATCATGTAAGAAATCAAGCCACAGAGAAGAATCAAGAACGAAGGCATACAAGCTAAGAGAGTTAGGCGTTTGGATCAGACATCAAAGGCGTATATAAACAGCAGTGGGAAAGGCAAAAGAACCACATTTATCATCTAGAAACGTTTTGCTTAAAATTCAAGACTACCCACAAGTCAGCTGCAACAGAAGTGCACGGTAAAATCAAAATCAAGAATAATATACAAAGGACACACTGGTGGACAGAAACAGTTTAACTGGTAGTAAAGAAAAAGACATGGAAATCATATTTAGAAACCAAGAATACAGCAGAAAACGCGGATAAATTCAGAGAATATGTAACACTGGAAAAGGAAGCCAAGAAAACGGTGCCAACAGCAAATCAACATATCATGGTAGGACTTTGGAGAACGATCTGGAAAGAATGTGAGAAAACCATGCTGCTTTACTAAACTCTAAAGAGCACCTGGAAGGCACAAGAGATGCCCATTGGAACGTGCAAATACCGAACAAAGTGGTTTTCTCACCACCCCCATGAAATAACGGATAGATGGACAGACTGCAGAGCTCATCTGTGCGGAGGAAGGCCGAGTTCACGTACGACAGTCATTAGTTCAGAGGAGGAATTCATTGATGAGGGAAAGGTCACAATGACAGCAGCACTGGGAAAATGAAGTTTGGCAAAGCAGCTGGAATCGATAGTATATCACCAGAAACGGTAAAGTACAACGGAACTGCAGCTGAACTGTATGTCCTGGTGGATCTCTGAGCAGTTTCACATCAGAAGGTTATACCAAAGGACTTGGAGACGGCATCACTTTACAAGTTATGAAGAAAAAGAAGACAATCGACAGTGGGAAATCCATAGTGACACATCCTTTTGGTTGGGCCACAGCAAAACCTACTCTGAGATTCTGTAGCGGAGTCTAGGACACGGATGATCGAAGTCCTATGCGGTTTAAGTGTAAAACGAAGGATTCATGACATTATCTTCACGTATACATGGAATACTTGTAATACTAGTATCCAAACAGGCATGTTATTAATATCTGCTGCCAGGTAGCCGACGGCTATCCGTTGAAGTTATTTTAAACTTCCGGTGGCGTACTAGGCCTGGGGGAAGGTACACATAATTTGGATATACTTTTAACTATAATTTTTGAATTTTCTCCTGGTAGCGGCCGTCAAGTCTACTCTGTTCGATTTATAACTGCCAAGAGATTTGTAACGTGCTCGACATTAAAAACGGGAGTACGATTTCACTACCAGAGATCAGGAGATTTTTTGCCAGAAGATCCACGTGAATAAATCCAGGTCTGCATCGTGATTCAAACCCGCTACCTCCGGCTCCCAAGACGGACACCTTCAGACAAATGAGCTAAAAAGCTCATGATGATGCTTCTGTTGTATGGACCGTGATAAGGCTATCGATAATGGTACCTGGAGCAGTCTGTTGGAATGTCTGAAAAGGAAGAACACCCCAGCACATTTGATCTGAGCCATGTATATATAAGAGCTGCAGAAACTACATTTGAAAATAGAAACCAAGCGTCAGAGAAGTTCAAGACTGGATGTTGCGTCAGACAGTGCGACATTGTTTAACACACCTCTTCACATTGCTCGCGGTTGTCGTGAAAGCCTCATTGAACAGGGCCAAAACTTACTCAGTGGGGTACTGGAATATGCGACCACTCTATATATCGGAACATGTGTTTAACAATGCTGCTGTCCTGGTGACAAAATCAGAAGCAAATATTGATACCAACCTTCAAATCTTAAAAGAGAAGCTGTAGATAAGAGTGGTCACCCTTAGCAGTTCATAAACAAAACCCATGGTGGTTTCGAGAGAAGAAAAGTGACATCACATTTTTCTGGAGGAACAGCTTCCGGAGCAGGTCAAGCAGTTCAAATGCCTTGGAACTGTAATAAACCAGAGAGGAGGTACCACAAAATTGTTGTTTAGCGAAGGCCATCGACTGTCAAACTTGTCAATACCATATATAGAGATATTACTTAGTACAGAGAAATACATCACATCACTGGCATAGCTGAATACCACTCCATCTTTGTACCAATTTTGAGTTATGGATGCGGCACATGGGCAATAATAACAATCTAGAAAAACCAGATCAAAGCCTCAGAAATGAGACATCTCAAGAAGCTGACAGAAGTAACAAAACGAGACAAGGTCCGCATTCAGACACAACGACAAAATCTTGGAAGTCTAGTCCTTGCATAGTCAAGTGGAGTAATATGAACTTCGGTGTTCAAGTCATGTCTGCTAGAAGGTCGGCTACCGCAGCATGCACGGTGAGCATGAGCCAAGGATTCAGACCTCGTGGACAAACTAAACTTCTCTGGCAGGACAAAATAAGACAAGGTAAACTAGACTAGAACCAGGCCAAGACAACGGATAGTATATTATGGTCTTCTTTCTGGCAAGCCCCTATACCTCAAGGTAGAAGAGTGGCAATTAAGTAGAGCTACGTAGTTCTATCCTGTAAAGTTTTCCTCTTCCGCTGTATTTACTTACTCCCTTACTCTCTCTCTCTCCTCTCTCTCTCTCTCCTCTCTCTCTCTCTCTCACTATCTCATCTATCTTCGAGGGACGTTCAAATCAAATAAGGACTTTTTGTTCTAGTTCTACTAGAATGGGTAATAGCGTGCTGTAACTACTATCATTAATTAGGAGCACTTATTAATGCTAGGTGGTCCACTTGCCATGGACCAGTCACGTGAAAGATAAATAAAAATGACGGTCAACACTGTGTTAGTGTTTACATGGAACAGCGTATTGTGATGAAGTATCTTGTAAAAGAAGGCGTGAAACTTGCGGAAACTTACAGAAGACTTCAATAACAATCAGCCACAGTAAAGACATTTGAATGGTTTAAACGTTGTAGAAAAGGCTGTACATCCACGAGTGATGATCCCGAACGTGGTGGCTTTCTTCTTCTTCTTCTTCTTCGTACGCAGTCAGACATCAACCTTTATTTTTTCGAAAAAAGCAGCTGTCATCCTGAGGCTGTCGATATTGCCATAGAGCTTGTCTAGTGTTGCCACTGGTGATGGCCACATCTGCTCTCTCTGATCCTCATATGTCGGGCAGTTTTGCAGTAAATGCTCAGCGGTCATTTTCCCGGTACCACACGGGCATTCGTCAGTGCCACTTATCTTCAATTTGTTGAATAGGTGGTACCTAAGTCTATTGTGGCCAGTGCGAAGTCTGAAGACCACGACCTGCTCTCTTCTGTTCAACTGGTAATATGCATCGTTTTTTGTGTAGCCAGTATGTTCGGTTTCCCATTTGGTCATGTATCTAGCTCTAATAAGCCGTTTTGACTTCGTATGTCATACTAGTATCTGGTTGTGGTAGTCTTGCACCTTCTTTTGCCAGTCTGTCTGCCTCCTCATTGCCTTGGATGTTGCAGTGGGATGGTACCCACTGCACCACTACCCTTTTTGGTGCGGACTGCTGGCATAGTTGACAGAGTACTGCTCTTAGATCATTAAGTTCAGTGGTGGCTTTCAATCCACCACAGTCATTCATGTCATTATCCAGATTGTGGTGTACCTTATCTTGGATGCTGGTTTTCTACCCCGTGGTGCCAAAATCAACAGTGCTACAGTACATACACATTTTGAGTGATCTGTATAACTGTCTGCGAAAAAGATACTTTGTTTGGTCATAGAGGGCGCCCTGCTCCTACAAGATAACGCTCGACCTCATACAGCTCACTGCACTATATGACACCTACAGCAACTCGACTAGAAAGTATTGCCACATACACCTTACAACCCAGACCTAGCTAAAATCGATTTCCACCTGTTCGAACTCCTTAAAAGAATTCATGTGAGGCCAGTATTTCAGTACTGATGACAAAGTGAAATAGGCTGTCCTGGATTGGTTAAGTCATACATACAAATCTTTCTACGCTGAAGCTTTCCAAGCATTAATTAAACGCTGGGATAAGTGCAAACATGTTACATGAGATTATATAAACAAATAAATGACATTTTGACCACCTGAATAATGAAAAAAATTAATTACCAAAAATGTCCCGGTTTGACTTGAACATCACTCGTATCTATCTATCTATCTATCTATCTATCTATCTATCTATCTATCTATCTATCCATCTATCTCCATATCTTTCTATCTATCATTATTTCTCTCTAACGGTACTATGTACTATTCCCATGCAATATCTTTCTGTATTTCCTTTCATGTTCTGTGCTTCTTTATACCTTCGTGTTTATTTACATGTTTTCTTACAATCTTTTTGTCAACGGCATGCATGTCTCGAATGTCTCTGCTTTGGAATTATTTAGTGGCAATCAATGCCTTTTAATTAATGGTTCTCTTTCATATCATGAAACACAATCTCAGATAGAGACAGGAAGACAGCGAGAGAAAGAGAGAGAGAAAGAGAGAGAGAGAGAGAGAGAGAGAGAGAGAGAGGGAGAGAGAGAGAGAAAGAGAGAGAAAGACAGAGGAATTAAACAAATTGTGGAGATATTTGTGAATGCCTGCAAGTAAGATTATTTGTGTGTGCCCTGAAAATGCATTATGTCGCGGGTTACAGGGGCTTTCTTCACTTCTGGAGCAAGCTGGTGGAGATGGACTAAATCCTTCAGGTGATTGTCCTATGCTTGGCTTCATTTCCCTGTCTGTAACTGCTATGGGGATCATGTTAATCCCTCACTCCGTTAACCAGGCTGCCATGAAACCGCTCGTTTCCAGGAATAACTAGTTGGGGGTCTTTACCAGTGTGGGGTGTCTGTTCCTGACCAGTGTGGTCTGTCTGTCCCTGACCAGTGTGGGGTGTCTGTCCCTGACCAGTGTGGTCTGTCTGTCCCTGACCAGTGTGGGGTGTCTGTCCCTGACCAGTGTGGTGTGTCTTTCCCTGACCAGTGTGGTGTGTCTGTCCCTGACGAGTGTGGTGTGTCTGTCCCTGACCAGTGTGGGGTGTCTGTCCCTGACCAGTGTGGTGTGTCTGTCCCTGACCAGTGTGGGGTGTCTGTCTCTGACCAGTGTGGGGTGTCTTTCCCCTACTAACATGTCTGACTAGTATGTTCTGCCTGTCCCTGACCAGTGTGGTCTGTCTGTCCCTTACTAACATGTCTGACCAGTGTGGTGTGTCTGTCCCTTACTAATATGTCTGACCAGTGTGGTCTGTCTGTCCCTGACCAGTGTGGTCTGTCTGTCCCTTACTAACATGTTTGACCAGTGTGTTATGACTGTCCCTGACCAGTGTGATCTGTCTGTCCTTTACTAACATGTATGGCCAGTGTGAGGTGTCTGTCCCTGACCAGTGTGGTCTGTCTGTCCCTTCCTAACATGTCTGACCAGTGTGTTCTGCCTGTCCCTGACCAGTGTGGGGTGTCTGTCCTTTAATAACATGTCTGGCAAGTGTGGGGTGTCTGTACCATACTAACATGTCTGACCAGTGTGGTCTATCTGCCCCTTACTAACATGTCTTGGCTTGGCTTGGATTGGCTTCGTTCGTTCTCAGTCTCCCGCTACCAAACCCTGAAAAAGCTGAAGTAGCAGAATGTAATCCAGAGAACGGAATGCGTTGTGTCGTAGTTTACAGCTTGATTGTGATATTTGCACCTTTCGGTCCAACACATCCGACTACAGGAAGCATTTTTTTTTAGTACGGGGTTAGCAATCCCTCTTTGATCCCTTCTCCTTAGTCAGTCTGCTCTGCTGCACCCTGTTATCCATGATCTCCGCGTGGAGGTGTGGAAGTGTCTTGGCAGCTCTGGTTCGCTGGCCCTGACGCTAGCAGTCAGCTATAGGTCGCTGACCACTGCAGCTCATGCTCTGCTCAGCATCTTGATCCCATAACATGTCTGACCAGTGTAATCTGCCTGACCACCCCTACCCCCTCCTGCTCGTCGTAGCTCACACTGACACCCCTAAGTTGATTGGTAGCGGACCATGTAGGAAAGTTTACTTTCTTAATATTTATTCACGTTGCTAACTCTCTTCTCTCCCTTCTCTGTCTTATGAATATTTCTGTTTTTCTCTCTAGTTTCCTCATTTTTAAGATCTGACATCAATAAAAGGATGTTTCCAAACAAAATGCAAATCTGCCTGACTTCTTGATTACTGAGAGGATTGCTCAGAACTAGGTCACGTCGCTCAAGTTTAAAATGTGCAATTCTGGGTACATACGTCTCCTGATGTGCACATACGTCTCCTAGTGTACATATTTGAAGGCCTGGAGTCCTACCCCAGGAGAGTGCTCCACATTGGCATTACTTAACACTGCTCCTGTGAAGATCTAGGACATCGTTATGTAACTGAACATTGGTCTGTATGTATAAGCATGCATTCATACATGTATATATGTATGTGTGTGTATGTACGTATGTCTGTATATATGCATGTATGCCTGTATGTATGTGTTTACGTACGTGCGTATGTATATATGTACGTACGTATGTATGTATGTATGTACGTATGTGTGTATGTATGTATGTATGTCTGTTGGCAAAGATGGCGCCATAACTGGCTGCGAGTCTACATTTCTCTACTGTTTTGGATCATTATGGATGCCGCTAGACCACGGATTTGCCTGGAATTCACACTAGTCGACCACTTACACTTGTGTTCACTGAAACGTGGTGTTGTTTTCCGCCTGGACTTGTTAATTCGTTCTTTTTTTGTGATTTCTTCCATCCGTTTATCCTGGTCTGGACGCCGGCTGAATGGCACTACGCTTATATCTGTGACGTATTTCATGTGTTAGTTCTGCCGGTTCACCTTCGCAAGTTTGGCGTGTGGGAATTTTAGATGCTACTATCATGAGTTGAAATTGGGGAGAGATGCCAGACCCACTCATACGCTGAGTGTTGTCCATACGACCTCTTGTGGTTATCGAAAAGGCACGACAAAGTGCGTTAGCTGCCATCCCACCTTTCTACCCTGCGGGTTACATGTTTACGGAAAGGCTTCGGTGGTAACCCTGAGGCAAAATCGGCATCCTATGCTATCTCCAGTCGTCTCGATGAATGTCTTGCCACTGGCAAAAGGTAGCTTAGGCTCTGTGAGTGAGGTTGACAAAAAGGCGCAGTTTCTTCCTCACTTTAATCCAAATCACCGCGCAAGTCACCCATTTCAGCGGACACAGCAAGAGATCCGACTGTCCACACGGCTGAACAAAGAGAGTGGTCTTCATCCCTTGTGATGAACAACTATTATTATGTCTGTTGGTATGTATGCATGTATGTATGTGTGTATGTATGCATTTTTATGTATATGCATGTATAACCTTTGATGTGGTACAGTGGAAATATTATATGCTACCATTGCATGGTATGTTAATAAATTTACGAAATTTAACGAATTATCTAATTAAAACACACCGTAGATATCAAATTCTCCAGTTACTTGTACAGAGATATATTCAAGTGTCCTCATAGAAGATCTTCACGACAGTTGGGAAGGTACACATAACTATCAGACACAAGAAGAAAAAAGCGAACGTAGTATACAGTGCCGGTTTAGATCGCACAAAATGACCATTGACGAAGAGTCAGAATAAAGCACTAGCGCGCGCGCGCGCACACACACACACACGCACGCACGCACGCACGCGCGCACGCGCAGAGACACGCAGAGACACACAGAGACACGCAGAGACACACAGAGACACACAGAGACACACAGAGGAAAAGAGAAATATAGTGAAAGTCTATTATTGACAATACAAATATTCACATTATTGTGAGACCAAAAAAAATACGTATTCATAATAGGAACTTTTGAGATTCGAACCCAGAACCTCTGGAAGAGAGAATCTCTTTAACCCGATTTCTCGATTAACTCAGACCTATTTCGTCATTTATAATGAGATGTTTCGAGAGAAGAAAACATCTTTGTATGACGACACGTTCTAGCCAACAGTACACACGAACCACACTATCAAACTGACAGAAGCGTAAGACAGCTGTTACATTACCCAAACAAGGCATTAAACTATCGTTGTAGTGTTGTAGTTTGCCACATAAATGTACAGCCTGAGGAGATGTTACTCGTCCAAATAGTCTCTGCGCAGTGTGTATCTTGGCTTGATTGAAAATCTATCATTCTTCCAGGGATACTAGGAGCTCAGTATTTTAACCACTTGTCCAAATAGTCTCTGCGCAGTGTGTATCTTGGCTTGATTGAAAATCTATCATTCTTCCAGGGATACTAGGAGCTCAGTATTTTAAGCACTTGTCCAAATAGTCTCTGCACAGTGTGTATCTTGGCTTGATTGAAAATCTATCATTCTTCCAGGGATACTAGGAGCTCAGTATTTTAACCACTTGTCCAAATAGTCTCTGCGCAGTGAAAATCTTGGCTTGATTGAAAATATATCATTCTCCCAGAGATACTAGGAGCTCAGTATTTTAACCACTTGTACAAACGATCCTGTGAGTAACATGACAGGGAAATGACAGGACTTGTAGAACAGAGAGTAACAGCGGGTCAAACAATGATAATTTGTCTGGACTAAGATTCCAGGTTCTGTGCCACAAGCAAGCCAGCGGTGTTAAGAAAGAAACCAAGATATTTGTGATGGAAGTTGATTTGCAGAAGTTTAGGATTCAATGAATATGCTGGCTATTGTCAGGAGACTTGTCAATGCCTGTCAGCTGCAGACAGCACCCGCTAGAGCATCAACTCTAATGTGACATGCCATTTCCTGTAGTTTACTGATCACAGCATTTGATTTCAGGAGAGAAAAAACAAACAGGTTCAATGAATGTGCGTTGATGTGCGAGAGAAATGGCTGGCTATGATCACACCGGGAAACTAATAGCTTTCAGGGGTTAAGGGAATTGAAGGGTGAAAAGTTTTCACATTCAGATGTTTACAGAGAAATCCGATGGATTGTGTTGTTTATTTTTTTCTTCTTCATCCGTGTTATCGTTCATCTAGCTTCGTCTAACCCAGTTATCTCGCACTTCATATTGCCGTCATTACAGTCAGTCTACACGTATAAGTCATACAGACAATTGGATGATGAATAGAGAATGCACATTCGGCCATGAACAATCCCATGTATGTATGTGTTCTATGGTGAAAACTATAGTCTCAGATAGACTATACGAAAAAGAAGCAGCAACAAAATAAGAAGAAAACGAAAAAGATAAGGAGAAGAGGAAAAGGAAGACACAGCACGGATAAGAACATAAATAATGAGAATAACAAGACGAAGAAAGATATCGCGAGTAAGAGGAACGGTAATAAGAACAAGGCGAAGATACAAATTGAAATACGATATCTTGATGAGTTAAGTCATTGTAACACCTGGCCAAAGAAATGAGAGAGCAGCGACTATAACAAAACATGATCATTACAAGTTGCATATTTCAATAATCTGAGTGTTAGAAGAAAGCAAGACCGACAAAGCGGGAATATTTACAACTAGAACTATGCCAAGACTTTCCCTGCACAACTTTCCAAACTAAACATTCAATGTATATATACTATACGATACGAAGTGTAAGGTCGCCGGCCAGTGTGCAGGTTATGTTGCTATTTTACCTTTCGATAGATACAAATGAACCCTTTGGAGGTTCCAACCCACGACCCTTTGAGCAAGATTTCTGGAATCATAACTGTTTGTCTACCAGTCCTATGACGTGTGTTTGTTGTTGACGTTCATATAATAATTGATTTCAATTATCCCTACATTAGTTGCGTGTATTATAAATCTCCAACAATTATCGCTGTGCCCTGTTCAACAAAATCGACGGATTAATTGTATCACGTAACTGTCGAGAATCCAGTATTATGCATGATCATCATCACTGGTTAGTCGGTAATAAGACTGGTTGTAAGGTTGTCGGAGCAAGTCTATCAATTAGACTATATCCTCTATTTCATAAGTTTTGAGACTGGTTTTAAGATTGTCTGAGCAAGTCTATCCATTAGACCCTATCCTCTAGTTCATCAGCTTTAAGACTGGTTATAAGATTGTCTGAGCAAGTCTATCCATTAGACCCTATCCTCTAGTTCATCAGTTTTAAGACTGGTTATAAGGTTTTCTGAGCAAGTCTCTCAATTGGACCTTATCGTACGATTGATCAGTCGTAAGACTGGTTGTAAGGTTGTCTGAGCATTGGACCCTACATTCTTCAGCTCTCTTCAGTTCCGCATAGTTTCATTCTTGAATGTCTCTGCATGCCTAAGATGTAAAGGTGAGTCTTGGTCGCCCCACCTTCCCTTGTTACATTGAATCTTGTTCTCTAGTATCTTCTGAAGAAGACTTTCATGTCGAACATTGTGTCCTAACCAGCCTAATCTTTGTTTCTGTAACATTTCAATGTATGTCTTTGTGCGTCTGCTTCAGAGAGAGAACATTGCAATTATATCGTCTTTCTATCCAACTCACTCTTTCCATTCTACGGTTCACCTACATTTAATTTAAAACTCTTCCAAGCTTTTTACATGCTTCTTTGCCAGAGTCTATGTGTCCCCCCTATACAGTGCAATTGGTCGTATATGAATAACGATTATTCTTTTCTTTCCCCAATTCTATCCTATTATTCGTTAAGGATATAAATATGTTTTACTTTGAAGGTTTATTAATTTTGCCAATATATTTCTTGTCTTAATTTTCATATACATGTCGGTGCTTCCTATGATGGTTTGCCCTAGATAAGTAAACTTTTTTGTTCTTGATCGATGATTTCCCCATTGATGATTATATTAATTTGCGTGATGTTGCTTGTCTATTACCATATTGCGCATTTTGTAAAGTGCAATGACGTCGCCATCAATCACCAGCTGATTCAAAGTAGTCCATCAAAAACTTTCCATTCTCATCTTCAATCCTGACAATATGTGTACATGGTCTTCTCTGAACAAATAACCATTCCGGGATCAAGATGCTGAGCAGCGCATGAGCTGCAGCGGTCAGCGACCCATAGCTGAGTCAGGGCCAGCGAACCAGTGCTGCCAAGACCCTTCTGCACCTCCACGCGGTGATCCTGTATAACAGGCTGTAGCAGGGCAGACTGGCTAAGGAGAAGGGATCGAGGAGGGAATGTTAAGCCGGTACTCAAAATATTCTTCCTGAAGTCGGATGTGTTGGACCCAAAGGTGCAAATATCGAAGTCAAGCTGTAAACTACAACACAACGCATTCCGTTCTCTGGACTACATTCTGCTACTTAAGCGCTTTCATGGTTTGGTAGCGGGAGATTGAGAACGAACGAAGCTAATCCAAATAACCATTCCCAATCCAAGCGTCTATGTCTTTCATCGAAATAATATCTGTCCTTCTAATTCCATCTGTGATATCCCAGTCCGGTGTAGAATTCTTCTTTCACTGTGACTGTGTTGTCATTGGTTGGTGCACGACATTGGATAATGTTTAGCGGTATCTTCTTTCTACCAGTTTTGAAAAACGCCAGCATCACTCCGGAGCTCACTACCTCCCATTCTATAAGTATATATTGCGTTTCTATTTATAGAAGAATTAGCCCCCATATCGTCTCTATGGTGCGCACCTTTCTCAGTGTGCCCCTAGGATTGCATCATTTTTTCTGAGCTCAGTTTCCTCGTCTAAAGACCTTTTCACCTACCTCAACAAGTCTAAAGATATAGATTTTCTTGCATTTCACCGCAGTTTTCACCTGTACAAACATTCCAGCTATCAAATCTGTCGGTTTCCTTGGTTTTCATCTCAGCTCGCACCTGTACAAACATTACAGCTACGTTCTTCTTCTTCGTCGTTCGTTCTCAATCTCCAACTACCAAGCCCTGAACGTTCTCAATCTCCAACTACCAAGCCCTGAAAATGACTTTTCAGGTAGCAGGATGTTGTCTAGAGAACGTAATGCGGTTGTGTCGTATGTTTACAGCTTGACTCCGATATTTGCACTTCTTGGTCTGACCCATCCGACTTCAGCAGACATTTGTTAGTACCGGGCTGCTTCCCTTCTTCGATCCCTTCTTCTTAGCCAGCCTACTCTGTTGAAGCCTGTTATCCAGGATCACTGCGTGAGTTAATACAGGTTTATAAGATAATCAAAGGAATGGATAAATTATACTAAAACAAGTTTTTCAAAATGCAACCATCTACAAGAACAAGAGGACATAGCTATTTTAGTCAGAGAGTGGTGAATGCTTGGAATACATTGCCACAGGAAGTAGTGGAGGCAGGAACATTTAATGCATTTTAGAATAGATTGGATGCACGTAGCTTTTAGCGAAATAAAATGCAAAAGAAATTGGTTGTTTACAGACTCTGAAGAGTCTTCTAAACCAGTATAAAAACGTTACGTTAAGTTAAGGTGGAGAAGGGTCTTGGCAACTCTGGTTCGCTAACCATGGCGCTAGCACCCAGCTATGGATCGCTAACCATGGCGCTAGCAGATAGCTATGGATCGCTAACCATGGCACTAGCACCCAGCTATGGATCGCTAACCATGGCGCTAGCATCCAGCTATGGATCGCTAACCATGGCACTAACACCCAGCTATGGATCGCTAACCATGGCACTAACACCCAGCTATGGATCGCTAACCATAGCGCTAGCACCCAGCTATGGATCGCTAACCATGGCACTAGCAGCCCGCTATGGATCGCTAACCATGGCACTAGCAGCCCGCTATGGATCGCTAACCATGGCGCTAGCAGACAGCTATGGATCGCTAACCATGGTACTAGCACCCAGCTATGGATCGCTAACCATGGCACTAGCACCCAGCTATGGATCGTTAACCATGGCACTAGCACCTAGCTATGGATCGCTAACCATGGCGCTAGCACCCAGCTATGGATCGCTAACCATGGCACTAGCACCCAGCTATGGATCGCTAACCATGGCGCTAGCACCCAGCTATGGATCGCTAACCATGGCGCTAGCAGACAGCTATGGATCGCTAACCATGGCACTAGCACCCAGCTATGGATCGCTAATAATGGCGCTAGCACCCAGCTATGGATCGCTGACCGCTGTAGCTGCTCATGCACTGCACAACGTCTTGGTCCCATTCCCGATACTAAATCTGGCAGTTTCCTTAACGAAAACAAGTAAATCATTGATGCTTATTCTTTGCGGCTTTCTCTACATCGCGCCATTATCGCTGTTAATAAATGACCATCTTCTGACTTAATTAAAATGATCCGTCAAAGTATATGGTTCTTGCATTCTTGGACAGCAGTACAGATGTTCTGGGTCTTGGACGACTCCACATTTGCAGACATTGTCGTCCGCTGATACCAATTTGTTTTAAATTCGATCTACACCTGGACACGCCCGTTCGTAATCCATTCAGGGCGCTCCACACAGGTTAGGGCATATTATGCCGTGTCGTCAGATCACTTTGATCTCCATTCAAGCACCACCTATTTGATGCCATTTTTAGGTGCGGTTATGCTTAGGTTTCAGGTCTGTACAGTTTGTATGAAACGTTTTCTCGATTTCAGTCGTTCCCCTTCTGGGTTATATCTAGAAAGGGGGTGTCTCTGATCGTAGGACTGCTATTTCTTTTTTTCTTCTGAAGTGACACATTAGATGATTTCTGAGGATACAATGCCGGTGATTGCATTCACTTGTCTTCTTCTCTCTTCGTTCTCAATCTCCTGCTACCAAGCTCAGAACAGGGCTTTGCAAGTAGCAGGATGTAGTCCGGAGAACGGAATACGTTGTGTCGCTAGTTTACTATTTGACTGCGATATTCGCACCTTTCGGTCCGACACATCCATCTACGGCAGAATTCACTTTTCTATTTAGTATTGGTTTAAAGCACCCTGTAGCAATACGACACGCCTCATTTACTGCGACATGGACGTGTTGCCTCTGTGTTGACTCGATCCATACTGACGTAGGCTATTCTGCTACAGAGATGCACAATGCGAAGGTCGATCTGCCCAACACTGTTTCCTATGCTCCCCATGCCGTGTGTGTGTCAGCTTACGCAGTGTGTTATTTCTTGCGACAAAATTGTGTGTCTCCGTCTTACAGTGTTCATGGTAGGACAATATGGTGTCCATTGCAGTTCCTATGTAAGTTCATGCCCATGCAAATTACTCTGAATTTTTCTTCTCACTTTCGTGTTCTTCAGATGGAAAGCACACGTGTTAATTTTGAGATGATTGTTCTCATAATTGTCAGGAAATATGTCAAGTGCTTTTCATGCACATCTGTTTAATTCAAAGAGGCTAGATCGTAGTACGGGCGCTGTGGGTTTGAATAATCTGAGTATATTTTGCTGGTCATTTTGTTGTTATTTAATTATGGGAACACATTCAAAAAATTGTGCGTGATACTTTTACTACATTATATCTGTTTGACATTCCTTTGGCGTCTGTCCATATACGCGTGTCATGTGCCTTCTGCGTGGCAGTTGATATTTTTCATCCATACCTCTGAAGTGTTTCTTTGACACGATCCTTCGATTTGCTAAGTCTTGCTATTTCTCTGAAACCGCGCTGGATGATACTCGAACTACAAGTAGGTTTGCATACTTGTGACCTAGCCAGTTAATTATCTGTCTGATAATATATATGCCAAGCATGGCATTTTCACTTCTAATTGTATAATTTCTTGATTTCTCATCGATTTTCATGTAGTAACCCTAAAAAATCTTAATTTATCACCGTGTTACATCAGCTAACCGTGAAAGATCTTGATTTCTGACCGTGTCACATTTAGTAACCCTGAAAGATCTTGAAATCTCACCGTGTTACATCAAGTGATCCTGAAAGATCTTGATGTCTCGTCCTACTTCACCAGTAACTTTGGCAGATATTAGCAAGCATATAATGCCACACGTTATTGTCTTTCTTCCTTTGGCCTCTGTCGGACATTAATCACAAACGGTTATGTTTAAATTTACAAATTCATCTTTGTCCAGTATGTCTGTATTTCAATATGTGTGTGTTTTTATAATAGTTTTGTCTTTTAAGACCTTTGTGTTTATTTTGTGTGAAGATGTTTCCTAAAAATGCGAATTGTCTACTTTCATGAAGTTATGTCTTTCTGATCTGAATATGACGTAGTTTTCTGCTCTTCTGACTTTCATTACCGAATTGTTTCTGTCATTAAATTGATAGTACAATTCACACATAAGTCTAGCACATTAATTCGATAGAACTATTCACACATAAACCTAACACATTAATTTGATAATACAATTCACACATAAACCTAACACATTAATTTGATAATACAATTCACACATAAACCTAACACATTAATTTGATAATACAATTCACACATAAACCTAACACATTAATTTGATGATAGGGAAGTAAGGATTGGTACAAGTCTCACAAAAAAATTAGAAATGCCTATGCTGACGTACAGCCTCTGCCAATCAAGCCAACCGTACCTTCTCGAGCTGTCTACTAGCTGGGTCCGGTGTGGTCCACTAGCTGGGTCCGGTGCTCCCCGTTTACACTAACACGGCAATGGCGAACAGCGAGTATCCGGCGCTGACAAACCGGACTTCCGATGCCTGAAGGGATAAAATAGCAGGCTATGGGTGGGGTAACTCAAACAGAAACCATCGGGGGGAGTGTGACCCCTCCGTCAGGTGCGGCAGATGCTGGGCACACCGGCGCGTGGACATGACGCGATCCCCACCAAGGTCACACCCAGGGAGCTACCCTGGTTAAAAGAAAAGCAAAATAAGCCCGGCAGACAGTGTTTGGATGATCCGGGACATGGATAGGAAGACTCCATAACTTCCCCTACCGAAGACGGAACATGCCGGCCAGAATGGCGTGGGTACCCAGAAATTGAAAAGGACATGTACGCATATACTGTTAATGAGTATGCTCAGATATTTCACAAGATATGGGGCTGCCTCCGTGAACTGCCACCAGGAGGAGACAACGCCGGATCCCAAGCCTCGAAGGGATCCACCCCAAGCTACTGATGACAGCTCTGCGTATCGGTGTACCAGGATTAAGCAGAGTAAAGATACTGGACTACACAACACTCTAAAGATTGCACAATGGAACGCAGAGGGAGTGATGGGGAAGAAGCTAGAACTGCACAATTTCCTGTATGAGCACAAGATAGATCTCATGCATACAGGAAACATATATAAATGCAGATAGACGCTTTGGTATTAGGGGATATGAAACACACAGGTTGGACAGAGAGGGTCGCAAAGGAGGTATCATCACATTAGTAAAAAACTCCATAGCTGCCACAGAAACCTCCAGCAGCATCAATGGGCCTGAACATCTGACAGTCAAAATACATATCCTCCCAGAACCACTACAAAATACATATTACTACTGTCCCAATAGCAAAAACCTGGAACTAGATAGAATTCCACTAGCTGATAAAAATCATATAGTTCTCGGGGACTTCAACATGGATAAAAGAGGAGAGGAGGTGGAGGATTGGATAGTAGAAAATCTTCTCATTCTAATAAACGAACCAGACACAGAGCCAACCTTTTACTCAAGATGCTGGAGAACACAGACAACGCCTGACCTGGCAATGGCAACTGAGAACATCCAGAGGCGAACAAAAAGAGAGGTAAGGAGGCAGCTTGGAGGTAGTGATCACAAACCAGGCATGATCACAATAGCAGATTGAGAACTACCCATAAACAGAAAGAAGACAGCCAGCTGGAATTATAAAAGAGCAGACTGGAACCTCTACAAGCACTTAACTGAAGACAAATTAACAACACCCTTCACATCAATCAATGTAAGACGAAACGCTGCAACACTTACAAACATCATCACGGAGGCAGCGGAAAAATCAATACCACGAGGCAGAAGAAAGAATTATAAACCTTTCTGGACCAGAGAGCTACAAGAACTGCATGACAGGGCTACCAAAGCAAGAACCACTATGGAGCAAGATCCATCAGACTTTAACATCACAGAACACAACAAACAACAAGGTATATACAAGAAGGAAAAACTCGCGTGTGTTAGAAAAGGTTGGCAGGACAAAACCGCATCCCTCAATGTGGAGAAAGACACCACAAAACTTTGGAGTCTGGTGAGGAGAACACCATCAGCCATGCAAAAACGGTACTTGAAGAGAGTGGCGAGACATATACAGGAAAACCTGAAGAGAGGGGTGAGACATATACAGGAAAACAAGCAACCAATCTCCTTGCCGTAGGTTTTGCAGAAGACACCAAAATAAACATGCCCAAGGTAAGAGAGAGAGGTGGAAAATAAACTAAAACAGAGAAGAAAAGGGAAAGAAAACAATGAGGATGAAATAAACAAGCTTTTCAGTATCAAAGAATTGAATTGGGCAATAGGAAAACTTAAAATGAAAAAGGCACATGGGCCCGACGCAATAACAAATTAAATGATTTCACACTTGGGACCAATAGGCAGACAGCGATTCCTGGACCTGATAAGCCAATCGTGGACTCAGGGATCATTCCCAAATGAATGGAAAGAGGCAGAAATAATCCCAATCCTCAAGAAAGGAAAACAAAAAGAAAACAAAACAGGCTACCGTCCAATCAGCCTCATTAGCTGTCTGGGAAAGACAATGGAAAGGCTAGTGAACAATAGGATGCTAACTTTCCTTGAGAAAAACAAAATCCTGGACGAGTGCCAATCTGGCTATAGAAAATACAGGAGTACCGACGACCAGACCGCTTATCTGACCCAGGAAATCGAAGATGCCTTTCAGAGAAAATGCAAACTATTGGCCTCCTTTGTTGACCTGACTAAAGCTTTTGACAAAGTCTGGAAGAAAGGACTAATGCTAAAATTAGCGGGCTGTGGAATAAGGGGGAAAATGCTTGACTTGATCAAAGACTACCTCCACTCACGATGTGCGAGAGTCAGACTGGAAGAACACAGGAGCAAAATGGTCAAACTGCATGAGGGGGTTTCCCAGGGAGGATCACTATCCCCTACCTATTTTATCCTCTTCATTAATGATCTGCCAAAACAGTTCAGACCACACATCCATCCACCTGGCCATATGGACCCAGGCAGAAAACATTGGAACCGCAAAAGCAAGAATGCAGGAAGCAATTAATGCAGTTAAGAAATGGGCAGACTCATGGGGTGTCACAATAAACAAAAGTAAGACCCTCTCAACACTCTTCTCGCTCTCTACAAAGCCAGAGCAGGTCAACCTACATTTAGAAAATAGCCTACTTCCTAGAGAAAACAATCCTACATACCTAGGAATGAGATATGACAAAAGATTAACATGGGGCCCACACATAGAGGATACTCAAAAGAAGGCCACACTCAGACTAAGGCTGATGAAAAAACTGGCAGGGACAAACTGGGGTGCAGATGCAAACACAGTCATACAGGTCTACACTGGATACGTACGACCAACACTGGAATATGGCATGGGTGTCTATGCAACAGCGGCAAAGACCAACCTACAGATACTAGACAAGGCACAGAATACCGGACTCAAAACTATTACCGGAGGTCTGCGAAGCACCCCAATTAGAGAGCTCGAAGCGGTAGCAGGCCTCCAGAGCCTCGGTGAGCGCAGAGAAGGAAAAATACTAAACCTGACAGAAAAATACAAGCGTATGAATAAACATTCAATGCAGGGAAAAGTCAATAAATTAACAAAAAACCGCATAAAAAGACAAGCTTCGATCATCTATCAAAAGCCTTTACAGCCAGGAACAGTAACATCATATCAAAATGTCCAATGACATGGGAAATGATACAAGTATATGAAAATACAGAAAAATCAAGTGCTGCAGAGGAGCCATCGACAAATCTAAGAACAGAGCTACAGGCAATAATTGAAGCAGTCAAACTATTGGATGGAAAGGGATTAAAGGATAACAAAATAGTGTTTTTGTGCGACTGCATGGAAATTTTGCAGGCCACACAGAAAGAACCACGAAATAGTATGGACAGGGAACTGATATGCCAGGTAAACAAACTTCCAGACCACAATAAAATCACACTCCAGTGGATTCCAGCTCACTGCGGCATACCTGGGAATGAATGGGCGGACAGGTTAGCCACGGAGGGAAGACAAAGAGAATAATTCACCCACCCAGTGTCACTGCCAGAAGTCAAGGCAAAAATTTTAAAAAATATATAAAGAACAGTGGATAGAGAGAACAAACAGTAATTACCCACAGGACCCAATCAATAGACTGAATAGGAAACGGTATACCACAATGTTTCACCTCAGAACTAAATGCACACATGCATAAAATGAAAGCAGCACAGACTGCACAGTGTAAGTGCCAGAGAGGACCCCAGACTCCAGAACACATCCTGCAAACATGTCTACTGCACCAAGACTCCCGCGAGAAGACCTGGCCCGAGGGGAGAAGCATACAAGACAAACTGTGGGGAACCATTGAGGACCTGCGACTGACGTGTCACTTCATGGAGGCAGCCCATCTAGTGGCATAAAACGAGCATACTAAACCGAACGCAAAGAATTATAATAATAATTTTATAATACAATTCACACATAAACCAAACACATTAATTTGATAGTACAATTCACACATAAACCTAACACATTAATAACACCACATTCTTGATATGCTCCACGACGTGTTATAGCCATCTAAAAATAAAGGTGCTTTCAGTCAATCAGATGAATGGATTCCTCTAGATCGGTGTTCTCATAGCTCTTCAGATGAATGGATTCTTCTAGGTCGGTGTTCTTGCAGCTCTTCAGATGAAGGGATTCCTCTAGGTCGGTGCTCTCACAGCTCTTCATATGAAGGGATTCCTCTAGGTCGGTGCTCTCACAGCTCTTCAACAATTTTCACTTGACATTCGTGTGATGCCCAGTCACTGCTCCTGTACTCCTAATATTCTTAAATAATTCATAATACCTTGTTTCTGTTGAGTCGGCCAAAAGCTTTCTCCTAGCCAATACAGATAATGTTTTGTTCTGCCCTGTATTGAATATTTTGTTTGTAAATCTGTAATATCGTAAATAGCGGTTTTGTGCAACCTCTGCCGATATTAACTGTACAAGACTTCGTTGAATCACCGATTCACCTTTTTCCCTTGCGGCGGAGCATATAACCTTTATATATTTAGTCCACTATCAGGAAACATCTTCTGAGCATATGCAGTAGCTGTTTTACACGGTGAGATTGCTAGTCATGTACACATTATCTTCGGTCGTCTTTTTATTTAGCTGAAATTCAGTTTTGGAACGTGTTCTGATTTATAGGATTATTGCAAACATGTTTTCTATATAAATAGATATGCTCCAGTATATTTGTCGGAATTTCCTGAGACAATGAAGTGCTCTCTGGAAATGTTAGACAGCGAAACGCCCTTCCTAGGCCTGTCTATATCCTGGGCAAAGTCCAAAGTTCAGAACCTCATTTCCAACACAGCACCCCAGGGTATTGAAACTCATGATCCCACTGCGGTGGGTACCAACAAATTCCTTTATCTCGGCAGCATGATATCATCCGATGGGCGCAGAGGTTCCGACGTCAAGGCACATCGGACTAGCTGGGTCTGATATGCATGACCTCTGGCGTGTGTGTAGTAACGCCCAGATCTCCCTTGAAACAAAAATCCGCATCTCCCAGGCACACAAGATACTATACAAGTCGTTCCTTTCCGCCATACGTCTTCCCTCGACCAGCTAGAGGAGCAGAAGCGACCGTCTCCACACAGTATGGCCTTATTAAATAGCAACCTTCACCTTACTAGAGGACAAATTGCCAGTGACCCAGACCTCTCTTGAGAGATGCGTGGTCGAAATCACTCTCCGGAACTAACGTAGGCACAATTTCCCCAGTTGAGACATACGCCAACTGTCCCAAGTGAATGATGCGATAATCTATGATACGAAGGTCGATGGAGAACCGCGACAGCAGTCTGGTACCCCCAAGATATAAAGTGACCACGAGGAAGACCTCTAATACCTTGGACAGATTTCCATTTGACAAAGTCTGGAAGGACGGACTTAGAGTCAAGCTAAGAAGAAGTGATGTCTGTGGGAAGATGTACAAGTGGATCAACCACTACCTCAAACAAAGAACGGCCAGAGTCCAAGTACAAGGGCAGATGAGCAAAAAGGTGACACTCGAGCAGGGAGTACCCCAAGGGGGAGTATTGTCACCCACACTCTTCCTGGTATATATAAACGATATTACAGAGAATATACCAAGAAGAGTCCATAGCTCAATGTTTGCAGACGATCTGGCTATGTGGACCTCTGAAAAGAATCTCACCATAGCAAGAAATCGGATGCAGACGGCCCTAACATCGCTGGAAGAGTGGGCGAACTCATGGCTGGTCAAAATAAACGAGGAGAAAACCACGTGCACAATATTCTCGCTTTCATTAAAACCCCAAAGTACCAAATTAAGTCTAAATGGCAAAATCCTGCAGCCAAACGACAACCCAACCTATCTGGGAGTCACATTTGATCGGCGCATGACGTGGAAAAGTCAGATTGAGAGAAACCGAATGAAAGCCAGAGAAAGAATGGCAATCATGAGGAAACTTGCTGGCACAAGCTAGGGAGCAGACGAAGGCATACTAAAGAAACTGTACACTGGAAGAGTGAGACCAGTTCTCGAGTATGGCATTGCGGCATGGACAACAGCAGCGAAGGCGAACTTCGATAAAGTTAACAAACTTCAAAACCAAGCCATGAGAATTATAACAGGTGGCATGAAGTCAACGCCAATTGTAGAACTTGAAAAGATTACAAAACTGCAATCCATGACCGATAGAAGAGACTGCAGAGCCCAGCTGCAGTCAGAGAAACTCCGAAGACTGACGGACCATCCAATGTACCAGAGACTAAACAATTTGGGAAATGGGAAACTAAAGCGGAGACACTTTGCAGAAATAGCCAAAGCAAAGATGCACGAAGATCCCATAAACGCACTAACAACACCAAAACCCATCACTACTGTACGAAAACCTACCTGGAGGCAGGATATATTTCCAGAGGTGGTAGAAAATATACCAGGTATTGCAAACTAAAACTGCCAGACTGACAAAGAAAGGAGAGACACTACCCTAAGCTTCATAACGAAAAGCTACCCAAGCATGGACTGGACCCATGCATACACCGACGGTTCTGTAACAAACACTACACAGAACGGAGGGGCAGGAGCATTCCTGAACCTACCAAATGGCAGACAAATAACACTGTCATTCGCTACTGGTAAGTACACAAGCAATTTCAGAGCGGAGGCAGAGGCACTGAGGGCGGCAGTGGAAGAAATGGTGACACACAGTGAAAATGAGAGCCATATAGTCCTGCTGACAGATGCTCTCGCCGTAGTCACAGCGCTAAAAAGCCAGAAAAACACTGAGCTTAATGACTTAAGAGCAGCACTCTGCAAACTGTGCCAGCAGTCCGCACCAAAAAGGGTAGTGGTACAGTGGGTTCCGTCACACTGCAACATCCAAGGCAACGAGGAGGCAGACAGACTGGCAAAAGAAGGTGCAAGACTATCACAAACAGATACTAGTATGACGTACGAAGAGTCAAAACGACTTATCAAAGCCAGATACATGACCAAATGGGAAACCGAACATACTGGTTACACCGAAAACGATGCCTATTACCAGTTGAACCGAAGAGAGCAGGTCGTTGTCTTCAGACTTCGCACTGGCCACAACAGACTGAGGTACCACCTATTCAACAAATTGAAGATAGGGTGTACCGACGAATGCCCGTGCGGTACTGGTAAAATGACCACTGAACATCTGCTGCAGAACTGCCCGACATACGAGGATCAGAGAGAGCAGATGTGGCCATTACCAGTGGAACTGCAAGACAAGCTCTATGGCAGTGGCGAGAGCCTCAGGATGACCGCCGCTTTTTTCGAAAAAATAATGGTTACTGTCTGACTGTGTACGCAGAAGAAGAAGAAGAAGGACATATTTCCTTGCTGTACACAACAACATCCGAGACGCCTCTGGACGACTGCTACCACGCATTGGTCTTATGTGGCCCAAGACAGTGTCCGCTGGAGACGAAGTGAACGGGTCATCAAGATATATATATATACATATATGAAGGGTCGTCATTAAGTATCGGAAATTGTACTATCAAGTGCACAGAAAAGTATGTACAACAAAAAAACGTATTTCATCACACAAAGTGGTTCGTTATCAATACTCTGTGTACGGATTGTGACGTCCAAGTATCATACGCACGCGCAATATAGTGTATAACGTGTCCGCCCTTCTATCTACTTGTACCGTGGAAGAACAACGACGCATTATTCGTTTATTTGTGGTCAGAGGGTATGAAACCTTCTGAAATCTACAAGTAGATGAAGATTCAGTATGACGATAGTTGTTTGCGTTAGAGGAGAGTGTATGAATAGGTAGAAAGATTTCAAAACGGAAGACAGAAACGTCATTGATGAACCGTGGCGTGGGAGACCAGCAAGCGTGACTATTGACGCAAAGAAACAGCAGATCGAACATCTAGTCCGAAGTAACAGACGAGTTACTATTGATGAAATAGACGTAGATTTCAACGGGAGTCACGGGGCTGCGCACAAAATTTGTCCAAAATGAACTGGTTACATGAAAGTGTGTAGCAGATGGGTCCAAAGGCAGCTGACAACAAGATAATGGATACGGCGCAAAATTGGTTAATGGTCCCACTAAATGACTTTTTTTCTAAATAGCATCCACAAGTTAGTGACTAGTGAATAAAGTGGGTTGTCAAACACACGGTCGAAAAATAAGACACAAAAATGTAAACATGTTATAAATGCAAGCCGTCAGTCCCGATGAATCATTTAATCATTTATACGATTTCCGAAGACGAACTACGTTAGCGACAGAACAAGTAGGGATGAAGAGACAGACAGTACTGCAGCGAGACACTCTGTCCTCGGGGCAAATAGACAGACAGTACTGCAGCGAGACACTCTGTCCTCGGGGCAAATAGACAGACAGTACTGCAGCGAGACACTCTGTCTTCGGTGCAAATAGACAGACAGTACTGCAGCTAGACACTGACCTCGGGGCAAATAGACAGACAGTACTGCAGCGAGACACTCTGTCCTAGGGGCAAATAGAAAGCTCAATATATGTGCCTGAAATGTTAGAAGTCTTTTCCAGGGGAAACTACTTACAAATGACAAAGAAATGTTGCTAACCAGTATAGAGTTATTATGTATTTCTAAACACATGTATGCTGGGCAAGGTCATCTGATGACATATCGAGATCGACCTATATTCGGGGACAGAGAGGTGTGTTGAATTCCCCCTGACAAAGCCTGCAGTAAAAGCATTACTTGGATTATACTGTCACTACATTGTTCCTATTTGCTGGGGCAGTCGAGGGGTTTTGAACACTGAGGACTACGTACCGCCTTGCCACTGCTGTCACCACGTCGTGTACTGGCTATGTTTGTTTATTTCACCCCCAACAGAAAAACAACATATGCCATACCGGGGATTTGAACCGCTGCCCTCCTTTTCGACAGGCAGGTCTAGAAACCATTCGGTCACGCGCTCCGCCACTTGGATATAACACAGTAAATAATCAGATTCTCACTATACGATTGATGAGAGAGTCAAGAAACATTATTGTCATTCAAGTCTATGTGCCATCGGCCATAGCATGGAAAGATAATATCGAGGAATATTATGATAGGCGACAGGAAACACTGGACAAGATAGATAAGAGAGATATCGTTATAACCATGGCTGATTTCAATGGACGAATAGGGTCAGAAAGGCTAGGTGGAAAAGGGGCGTTGAACGTTTGGCATTGGGAACAAAGATGGAAATACTGAACGATCAAATTTTGCTTATAAGACAACCTTTTCTTTTGAAAAGGTCTGATAAGACACACTAGAAGACCTTACACTTGGACATCGTCGGATGATGAAAAAATAAATTAAATAAATGACATGCTCATACATCAAAGATGGCGGTTGAGTGTTTCATCAACATATAAACACTTCCGTTATCTGACAAACAAAGACCAACAACTACCGGGTGCCGATGTAAAAGTTAAACCGAGAAAAGGAAGCCAACTACGCTTCGATTCAAGTGTCATAACTCGCAAATATAGAGTCGAGGTCACACCAAGTTGATGTGTTACTGGCGGAGCAAGCAGACACTACATCAAGTCAATTAGCCACACACACAAATGATGTTCTCTCCACAGCGAGAAGTACTGTGCACTACAGAACCTACAGGAAGCAGATAAATATTACAGAGAAAACACTGTTAATAGATGCACGTTGGCAACTAAAGCAAGTAAGATCAGGAACGATGAGTAACGACACTGCTCAAGAAAGATCAGACAAGATATCAGCAATGACAAGAAACAGTATATTATAGAAACTGGTAATATAATAGAATGTTTTCATTCTCACGACAAGAGGGATATATGTTCAGGGATATCAGGATATTAACAGGCCAGTTCAGACCCCCATTGTTTGGTTTTAATGGTAACAATGACAATACACTAATGCAGAGATGGAAAAGATAATGCAGAGAGATGTACAAAGACATCACAGGTAAACCAGTCGTAGCATTAGCGGAGGAAGAGTCTCTAACCGGTGCACTCTCTAGGTGTAGGAAGACAGCACAGGTAAACCAGTCGTAACATTAGCGGAGGAAGAGTCTCGAACCGGTGCACTCTCTAGATGTAGGAAGACAGCCCATGTAAACCAGTCGTAACATTAGCGGAGGAATAGTCTCGAACCGGTGCACTCTCTAGATGTAGGAAGACAGCACAGGTAAACCAGTCGTAACATTAGCGGAGGAAGAGTCTCGAACCGGTGCACTCTCTAGATATACTACGCTTAAAAATCATAACCATGTAGAAAGTGAAGTGACCCGGATGAGATGATATTCCGCGGAACTAATGCAAGAAGGGGGTTAGTGAAGTGCCCGTATGTATCATACAATTTGGACTAAAATATGGAGCAGCGGAGTATTGACGAGAGATTGAAAAATGTATATTTACATCCTCTCCTGAAAAAAGGCAACCTTAATCAATGCTCCAGCTACCGTGCCATTGCTCTCTGATCAGTCAAGCTAACAACATTCTGCTACAGAATATCATGAAGAGGTTAGAACGAATATGAAATAGGAAATGCAGAAAGCTCAAACAGACTTTCGAAAGAATAGAGGAAATAGGGATCTTATTTTGAATGTGAGACAGATTTTCGAGACGTGACGAGAACACAATGAAGACCCCAAAACAAGTGTAAATGACTTTACCAAAATATATGATTACATGCACACCATATATTGTGGGGCATTATGAATGACATGTGTTTCCCGACATATCTGGTCCGCCTACTCGAAACATTATACAATGAACAGCATGCAGCTGTTGAGATCGGATGGGAAACATCAGAATAGTTTGCTGTACAAATGGGTGCAGAAGACTTTTACATTTTATCCCCATGTTTATTCAACGTTTAAGCAGAAAATATCAAAGGAAATACCAATATTGAACAAAAGTACAATTTTAACATGTGCACAGATGGTGGAAATGAAATTCCGTATCTCACATTAGCAGACGATACAGTATAGTCTCCCAAACGGCCAGGTTACCAGCATAATCACGCATGTATGTAAACAAGCAGTGAAGCTCTAAAACTTCGTCTAAACACCAACAACAAAGTAATGTCTGCAGCTAAATGATTACGATAACCACAAATTGCCCTATAAGATGCAATGTTTGAAAATGGAAATAGTTTTGAATACTTTGACTACATAATTGACAATGTTTTAACTACTCGAAAAAGGTCAGCAGAAACTTAACTTAACGCTTTGTATACTGGTTTAGAAGACTCATCAGAGTCTGTAGATAACCAGTCACATCTGCATTACCCTGGTCTAAAAACTATGCACATCCAATTTATTCTTAACTGTCTCTGCTTCCACCACCTTCTGGGGTAATGCATTCCAAGCATTCATCACTCTCTGACTAAACAAATGTTTCCTTACATCCAATCTGGACCTTTCTTTAGCTAATTTGCATCTGTGCCCTCTTGTTCTCGTTGGTGGTTGTATTTTGAAAAAAAAATTGTTTTAATCTAATTTTACCTCTCCTGTGATCATCTTATAAACCTGTATTGTCACCTCGAATTCTTCTCTTTTCTAGACACTTTAGGCCGGTTTTTCTGAGTCTTTCCTCGTAACTGTAATTCTGGAATCCCACTATAAGAAGACTTGCTAAGGCGCGGCAAAATGTAACCACAAATGAGGAATTTATGGAATAATGTCAACAGATCGACAAAAGTAATACTTCTTAAAACATGTATTTTCAACATGGCAACATGTGGCTGTGAATCAATTACGCTGTCGCAAACGATACGGCAGAAAATTGCAGTCATCGAGAGTACGTGTTACAGGAAAATCCTTAAAATACCACGGATTAGGAAACGAAAAAATACAGACAGGCTGCAAGAGTTGAAAATAGAGGCAGATTGGCTTATCAACCATACCATACTGATGAACCTGACATATTTCGACTACATTAAGTGCCTTGGTTGTTTGGAAAGAACATTATTCGAGGGCGTATTTTTATCCTAGCTGTGTAGAGGCCAACCTAGACGAAGGTGGACACAGACCATCAAAGATTCCGTGAAAATCACATAGCGGGAGACGAGTGAATTGGGACATAATCTTTCAAACGTGCTGTTCTGAATGCGACGTTCAGAAAAGGGAATGCTACATGATGATGATAGGTATATTGTGCAATGTTAAAAATTACTTTCCGAGAATTAAAAAATTACCTCTCTCGGATACAGTTTGTGGTGAGACAAGGATGTCTCTCATTTTCTTGCTGTCGATTCACTGACTTATGAAGATGATGACATCAACCAACAATTATGGCATTTGTTGTCATCTAAAGAGACAACCACATGGCCTTGACTTTGGCGATGATTCAGCTCTTCTGTCTACAGATAGTAAAATAAGTTGAACCTATTGGGGACGTTGTCTAGGAGATTCGAGTTTTAGGCTCAGAGCGATACAAAAACTGAGGTTATGTGGAATGACGCTAGTAACAATCATCGACTCATATTGAATGATTCTCCTTACATGCTGTCAAGTCCTTTGTTTATCTAGGTAGGATCATCGACAAACTAAGGTGTTCGAATGAAGACATTACTTGTGAATCCAAAGGTGAAGCAATGATTTCAATGTACTGGTAGCAGTAGACCATCTTAGTCATGACTTACTGCTGGATGATGCGACCTTGCAGTGGTAACTTTCCACTCAGTGTTTGGTTTCCTTTCTCCTTGTGGTGAAGTTGTTTCAATTCTACGTGTTGCGAGAATGTCTCTTCATCCAGCATGAGGTGGCTCTTCACGGTACTACTCTACTTAGATCGGTCTGCAGATTTGTCTTGATATCACGCTTAAACACATCTTTGAGCATCAGCTGTGGTTGGCAGACTGTTCTTTTGTCATTCGCTAAAAATAGTTTAGGGATCCGATCTTTGCGGAGTCGGCAAGATTGCATGCGAAGAAACATGACCAGGACATCGTAGTCTTCGCTGCATAAAAATGGAGTACATGTTTGGGAGACCGGTTCGAGAATGCACTTCTGTATTTGTCACTCGATCTCTCAATGTAATTCAAAGAATGTATATAGAAATGAAATATATATATATATATATATATATACACATATATATTTTGTTTAGACTGCTTTATTTCTTTAGCGTGTTTGTGACACTACAGTTAGAACTCTTGTTTCTCGTGGTACATTCTATAACTCAAACGAGCTATTTGACTTAGCCGTTAATAAGTACTTGACTAACAGTTAAGTGGTTATTACAGTTTGTTAAAGGCAGGGCGCTAGTATCTCAGGAGACGAACAAACGAAATCACGAAACGATATATGTTCAATCCTCAAGGGTTCCCTTGTCTCAAAGGATGTAAACATAAATAATCTAAGATCAGCACTCTGTTAACTGTGCCAGCATTCCAAACTCAGAAGAGGTGTAATATAGTGAGTCCCATTCTACTTCTAGGCAACAAGGGGGCAGACAGCCTGGCGAAAGAAGGGGGATGATTACCACAACCAGACTCAAGTGTGACCTATGAAGAGTTAAAAGAGTTTATTTGGGCCAGACACATATACACATGGAAAACAGAGCACAGTGGCTACACAAACAATAATGATTATTACGATTTGAATAGAAGCGAGCAGGTGGTGGTCTTCAGACTCAGCACAGGCCACAACAGACTGTGTTAGTGAGGAAATAACCCCTGAACATCTGCTGCAGTATTGTCCGACATACGGTGGATCAGAAAAAGCGCATGTGGGCATTACTAGTGCCAACGCTCGATACGCCCTGTGGCAGTGTCAACATATCAGTATTAACGCTGCTTTCTTTGAACAAATTCAAGTCGATTTCTGACAGCTTAGGAGAAAGAAGAAGAAGAAGAAGAAGAAGAAGACAAAGAAGAAGAAGGAAAAAAAGGAAGGATGTGTGATCGGCGCTCAGACCTATCGGAGACGGATGATGAACTCGGAAGTTACGTGTACACCCTGTGCACATTAAAGGAAGGATGTGTGATCGGCGCTCAGACCTATCGGAGACGGATGATGAACTCGGAAGTTACGTGTACACCCTGTGCACATTAAAGGAAGGATGTGTGATCGGCGCTCAGACCTATCGGAGACGGATGATGAACTCGGAAGTTACGTGTACACCCTGTACACATCAAAGAATACTCGACAGTTAACAATTTGTAACAGTTCCCGCCGGAGCAAGGGGAGTTTAGGATGCCTGAACATGTTAAAGCTTAAAGCTACATGAATGCATGTCAAGGTCACTCACTGTCTCAGCAAAGGAGAACAGAGTTGGGTTAAGGAATGTGGACAGGTAGAAACTGACCACTGTCCTTCCGATTTTGGTATGGGGAGATTGATTGACAGACGAAATTGGCAACGGGGCTTGCTGCGAGAGAATGAGTGACAGGTGTGCAAAGTGTTTCGTTCCAATTGGAATTGAAGATGACCATACCTGAGATCGATTGGTCAAGCTCTGGTCTTGCTTGAGGATATATAGCTCGAGACAAAGTTTAGCTCGACAGGCTGGATGAGAGATGGAGAGTGAGGGGAGAGAGAGTGAGGCTGGAGAGAGAGAGAGACTGAATGTGGATAGAATGTTTAACTCACCGACATAGAGGAGCGATTGATAGACGGTTGGACGAATGTTTAGTGATAGAACAGGATCGCTCAAATAGGTGTGTGAGTTTTGCATTAATAGATAATGTGAAAGTGTGTTTGTAAGCAAGGACACATTGTGAACGAGTTATGTCGAGATCGCCCGCCTGAGGGGATTTCAGTGAGGAAGAGTATTTGATAAGGTGTGTTGAAGACGCAGTTAAGGCGATGTGTGTGTGATGTAATTGCAAGGCAATAGAACTGGGTTTTTAGTTAGTTGGGAATTCCATCAATAGCTAATGCTTACAATTCCCGTTTTAGTAGAATGTTTAGTTAAGATATGTATTATATTGTGTTTGTAATTTCTCTACTCATTCTATGATATGAGTATGATTTAATAAATATGCCACCTGATGTGTGATATGTCATTTACTGAGTATGGTCATGATGATGTGGATGAGTGTGAGAATGTTCTAAGTTAGATCACGGCCAGGGCAAAGAAATAGAGGATCTGCTACAAATTGAAAAAGACCGGCTGTTAACCGGTTACAAATTATAAAGGTAACGACATTTCTATGCAATAGTGAGTGACCTGTATGAAGATTAAAAGGAGGCAGATTATCCGTGATTCAAAGATATACCAGGCATGACATCTGTTTGTCTGCATACTCGAATGCAAGTATATTCAGAAAAATACCCCTATACCCATCTCTTGTGGTAGAAGAATGGCAACTATAAGAAAAGGAATTTACAATTTTGGAAGATAATGCAGTGAGACCGAACTAGTCACCACCCAAACACCGCAAACAACTGAGATCTCGTACAAGTTCATCCTCACATGTCTACTTCCGAATTTGCGTTACGTTTTAACAGAATCCTTATAGTTTTTGTCGCTCTCCAAGACGGGAGCGTGTTCAAATCCTGGTTTTAACACGTTTTTGTCTACCAATCTGTCAATGGGTACCTGATTTGCATTTTGCAAATGTAAGGCAGTGAGGTAGTTAAATGATAATTTGGGAACTCTTACAATGAACTTTCTAAGACTTTAAAATTGACAGTAGTGCCTTTTGTTAGACGACCTTAGACGTTGTTACATTTCTGTCATGTCAAAGGTAAAGTGTTCAACTCACGTTACCAGTACGCTCCAGTCGACCTATCTGTAAACGGGTACCTATCTTACTGTTAGGGACGGAAGGACAACGAAGAAAACCTCTCGCCACATCACCACAAAAGCAAGTTGTGTTCTCACACACAAAACCTATATCACGTTGTCCCATACAGCAATGTCTGCTGTGGGACTATCTTTGCCCAAGCTGCCTAGAGACATTTTTTGTCTTGCGATCTTACTGAGTACCCTACAACGTTTACTCGATTTTTTTCAAGCTGTCATTATTATTGTGACATCCAACATAATGTGATCCTTTAACATGAAAATGAGAAAAAAAAATAAACCTGATGAAAAATAAAATATTTTCCTAGCACTTGACAGCAAATTAATGCAACGTACAGTTACCAAAGATGGTTAACGGATTCAAAATTCTAGGATACTCCTTTCTTCTGACAGGTAAGCATATTTGAAAACCAGTTCTAAGAAAGCCTGAAGTGCTATACCTGATGTCCAGCCGTCGAGTACATCTTCCTTCAAACCCTTCAGACATGTCCTAGATTGCCATTTCTCTTGTATGCTATTTCTGTGCACAATTTCTACAAGCTAAGAATACTTACGCCTATCCAAAATAATCACTAACGGCCCATCTTTTAGCTGACATAGCCATGGGGAGATCTGTTGCTATGAGATAGATGTACTTTCCAACTAAAGAGCTCTCACCGTCTTGAATGTCTTCAAACGAATGCATATTCGATCTTGAATAAAATCTACATTCAGTTCTTTTTCTTCTTCTTCATTCTCAATGTTTCGTTACCAAGCCCTGAACATGGCTTTGTAAGTAATAGGATGTTGTTCGGAAAACGGAGTGCGCTGTGTCGTAGTTTACAGCATGACTGCGATATTTCTACCTTTAAGTCCGAGACATCAGACTTCCTGAGTCATTTCATATTATAGCACCGGGCTAGTCTTTCCTCTTCGATTCCTTCTTCTTAGCCAGTCTGCTCTGTTGCAGCCTGTTATTCAGGATTATCGCGTGTAGTTATATGGGGTCTGGTAGCTCTGGTTCGCTGGCCCTGACGCTTGCCTTGACGCTGGCAGTCATAAATGGGTCGCTGTAGGTCATACACTGCCACGTTCAGTTTCCAAGAGCATGTAATTCTCGGTCCAATGCTTCGGAGTAAAGGAATTAGATCACTGCTGGCTAATAAGCGTATAGTAATCTGCAGCTAATGAGGGATGTGCCTGGTTCTATAAATGTCATCTCACGTAACAAATTCTTACAGAAACGGCCAATGAAAAAGCACACGAACTCGTATTTTAGCGGACACGAGAAAATTAAAAGTAACTTGTCTTTTGTGGCTAGAAAGCTTAAACTTATATTGTCATTCGAAGCTACACTAGCTGAATTGAGTTAACTATTGAATGTGCTTTTTAGGAAGGAGGTTACAGTGTCTCTTCTAGTATCCGTAGGCGTGTTAAGGAAGATGGGCTAATGTTCTTCTGGCCGTAACGCTAAGCAAAGCCCCTTATTAACTTCACATCTATTTGGACTACATTGTCAATCCTTGCCTCATTGGCCAGGCTGACTGGACGCAACCTGTCTTGTTCAGTATGTTTTTACATGTCCCTGATTGCTCTTCGTTCACTTAAACGGATGTTTTACCTGACGTACATTACTTTTGCTCCCTTAATCAGTAAGTTTTTCCTGACCCTGATTGTTCTTTGTATGTTGTATCTGTCCAGAATGCTTTTTGCTCCATTGATCGGTATGTTTTACCTGCCCTTGATTGCTAATAGCTTCCTTAATCGGTATTTTATACCTGACCCTGGCTCTCCTTCCCTCCCTTAATCATCATGTTTTATCTGCCCCTGGTTAATCTTCGTCCTTAATCATTATGTTGTATCTGCCCCTGGTTAATCTTCGTCCTTAATCATTATGTTGTATCTGCCCCTGGTTGATCTTCTTCCTTAATCATTATGTTGTATCTGCCCCTGGTTGATCCTCCCTCCCTTGATCAGCATGTTTTATCTGCCCCTGGTTGATCTTTCCTCCCTTGATCAGCATGTGTTATCTGTCCCTGGTTGATCTTTCCTCCCTTGATCAGCATGTGTTGTCTGTCCCTGGTTGATCTTGCCTCCCTTGATCAGCATGTGTTATCTGTCCGTGGTTGATCTTTCCTCCCTTGATCAGCATGTTTTATCTGCCCCTGGTTGATGTCCAGCCACCCCCCCCTTTCCCCTGATCAGCATGTTTTATCTGTCCCTGGTTGATCTCCCCCCCCCTCCTCCCCTGATCATCATGTTTTATCTGACCCTGGTTGATCTCCCCCCCCTCCCCTTAATCAGCATGTTTTATCTGCCCCTGGTTGATCCTCCCTCCCTTGATCAGCATATTTATCTGCCCCTGGTTGATCTTTCCTCCCTTGATCAGCATGTGTTATCTGCCCCTGGTTGATCTTTCCTCCCTTGATCAGCATGTTTTATCTGCCCCTGGTTGATCTTTCCTCCCTTGATCAGCATGTGTTATCTGCCCCTGGTTGATCTTTATCCCTTGATCAGCATGTGTTATCTGCCCCTGGTTGATCTTCCCTCCCTTGATCAGCATGTGTTATCTGCCCCTGGTTGATCTTTATCCCTTGATCAGCATGTGTTATCTAGCCCTTGTCGATCTTTCCTCCCTTGATCAGCATGTTTTATCTGCCCCTGGTTGATCTTCCCTCCCTTGATCAGCATGTGTTATCTGCCCATGGTTGATCTTTATCCCTTGATCAGCATGTTTTATCTGCCCCTGGTTGATCTTCGCTCACAAAGAAGGAATAGGAAAGACCAGGGTCGAACAGACTGGACTTAGTGGTAGTTTTCATTGTTTGGATTCTTGACCTTTATGCCGAGCAAGAAAGAATGGCTCCGCTGCTCCTCCACGCATGCTGTAAAAGATGACTGTCGAACGTTGTTCATGAGGTCAGTAACCTCATAATGTAAAACAAATTGCTGAAGTTCCCAGTACAACAACAGCCCACATATTGCGGTTGATTGGACTTCCTGTACGGAGCGATGTGAAGTGATGCTGGTCTGTGTTTTTATGGAGTGAAATAGAAACAATAAAGTTGCATGTATCCATCAAGAGATGGTGTCTCGATTAAATAAGTTTGATGTAATATGTTTATAATAATACGTGATGGTGTGTGCGAGTTGTGAGAGAAACTGCACGAGATGCATTTATTTTGTAATTCGATGGATGGATGAAAGAATATGTCTTCTTCTTTATTGTCTCACTTTTTACCGGGTTGTAGAAGGTTGCATGAACAATGTGATTTGATTTAGTTTGGGTTAATGTTTGAAATCACAACTTTGTGATTGGATGAGTTTGAGTGTTGCTGATTAAATTACTAATTACGTCAGTGGGTGGGATTGCATATTTGTGTAATTGATTTAGCGGGTGTGGGATGCAGCAGTGGATCGATTGAGTTAGTGAGTATGTGATGCAACATATGAGTTATTGAGTTGAGGAATATGTGATGTAAAATATGGATCCTTGAGTAAGTGTATCCTTTCCTACACAAGATGTGAGCCGGCCAGAAATGAAAGATCCATAATTGACTATGCAATAGTAAGGAAAACTGTTTTCAAGTATGTAAAGGATGCTTGAGTGTTCAGAGGACCAGAGATAGGAAGCGACCACTACCTAGTTAAAATAAAGAGATAAATTTAAAAACACTATCCAGCCAGGCAACACCCATCAGAAAGCATGAAACATAATACACGAGGAGAAAATAAAATTAAGGCTTACAAACTACGAGAACCAGATGTTAAGAGGAGATACAAAGGGGTCATAACAACAGCAATAGAAAGGATAGAGGAATCTGAAGAAGATATGGAAATGCGTTGGGTAAAATTCAAAGACATCATCAAAGAGGCTGCAGCAGAGACATGCGGTCAAACCAAAGAAGGGTGGAAGAGAAAGAGTACACCATGGTGGACAGAAGAAGTGAAAACAATAATACGAGAAAAGAAAAAGGCATGGAAGCAATACCTAGGGGCTAGGAATACAGAACAAACAAAGAAATATAAAGAATATGTAAATTTTAGAACAGAAGCAAAGAAGACTGTGCTCAACGCCAAACAGAAATCCTGGGAAGAATTTGGAGAGAAACTGGAAAATAATGCTAGAGAAAACCAGAAACTGTTCTACAGGACCTTAAAGAACATGAGGAAGGAAAAGGAATGCCCCCTGAAATTTGTTAAAGATAAACAAGGTGCGCTGTTGACCGCCCCAGAAGAGGTAATGAACAGATGGAAAGAATATTTCTCAGATCTCCTTGGAGTGGAGGAAAACCAAGCTCTGGAAGTAACAGTCCCAATTCAAGAACAGGGAGCCATAGAGGGAAACGATAATATCACAATGGAAGAACTAAAGGTAGCATTGGAGAAAATTAAGATTGGTAAAGCAGCAGGACATGATGGTATAACACCAGAAATGGTTAAATACATGGGCGCGGCAGGAGAGATGCTATTCATCAATATTCTCAAGGCAGCTTGGCGCCACAAGAAGATACCAAGACACTGGGAGGTTGCAATAATAATACCAATATTTACAAAGGGCGACAATCGACAATGCGAAAATCACAGAGATATTTCCCTTCTCAGTGTCCCCGGGAAAGTCTACTCTAGGATTCTAGAATCACGATTAAGAGGTCTAGCAGAGCCAAATATGGACGAAACTCAATGTGGGTTTAGGGCAAACAGAAGTACTCAAGACCTTATCTTTACACTCAGGCAGCTAAGTGAAAAGGCTCTTGAATATGATAAAGAGATGCATCTCTGCTTTTTGGATTTGGAGAAAGCATTTGATAAAGTTCCTTGGGACAAACTCTGGGAGTGCCTGACAAGGAAGAACATCCCAGGACCCCTGATCTCTGCCCTACAGAGTTTCTATAAAACATGCAGAAATTATCTGCGGACATCAAATCAAAAGTCAGGAGAGTTCAAGACCACTAGAGGAGTAAGATATGGGGACATTCTATCACCGTACCTTTTCATACTCCTCATGGATGAAGTCATCAAAGCCTGCGAGGAACGGACAAAAAAGTATGAAGTAGGGTACTGGAAGATGAGGCCAAGTTACATATCGGAACTAGCATTTGCAGACGATGTGGCCCTGATCACGAAAACCGAAGCACATCTCCAGATCAACTTGCAGGTCTGGGAAGAAGAGTTGAAGAAGAGAGGAATGCACATCAGCAACTCCAAAACAAAAACCATTGTGATCGCCAGAGATGAAAAGAGACATCAGATAACCCTTGGAACACGAGCGCTGGAGCAGGTCAGCAACTTTAAATATCTAGGAGTGGTAACAGACAGCATGGGAAGAATCAAAGAGGAGTTAACTGCACGAAGAGCAGCAGCAGGTAGACTCTTCCATGCAGTAAACAGAGGTTTCCTCAGCAGAAGAGAAATAAGCAGGAAAACAAAGATGGATATATACTGCTCGACCTATGTGCCTGTCCTGAAATATGGATGTAAGTCATGGGCAATGACTACAGCCCAAGAAAAGCAATTACAAACTTCAGAAATGAGTTACCTAAGAAAGGCGTTTCAGGTGACGAAAATGGACAAGATCCGTAACCAGACAATACGTAGCAATCTTGAAGTTCAACCCCTGCAGACACGAGTGGAGTAGTCCCAGCTACAGTGGTTTGGCCATGTCTGTAGAATGGAAGAAGATCGGATACCAAAGCGGTCATGGGAGATAAAAAGTCAAGGACGCAGACCCCGAGGACGTCCCAAAGTACGTTGGGAAGACAACATACGACAGTCCCTAAGTGATAGAGGGATGTATTGGAAAGAGGCCAGGAAAAAGACGGCGGATAGAGCAGTGTGGCGTTCTTTTTGGCAAACCTCTACACCTCACGGTAGAAGAGGAGCGACAAAGTAAGTAAGTAAGTGTGTGCAGATAACACAAGAGTAATTGTACTATTGGGTATTACATTTATAAATGTTGTTAGTGTGTTAGTAATGGGTAATGTAACACATGATTGATTTTTGTGCAGGTATATGATAAGAAATTATTACTTTAAGTGAATGCATAATGTAACGCACGAGTTATCAAGTTAGATGTGTGATATATAACATTGGAATGATTTAGTTAGATGGACTGTGATGTAACATTCGTGTGGTTTAGTTATTTGGACTGGGATGTAACATAGAAGGTAACATGCGGGTGATATAGTTAGTAAGAGTGGGATGTAATATAAAATGTAACATAAGGGTGATTTAGTTACTGAGAGTCGGATGTAACATGAAATGTAACGAAAAGACTATTTAGTTAGTTAGACTGGGGTGTAACATTGGAGTGATTTAGTTAGTTAGACTGGAATGTAACATTGGAGTGGTTTGGTTAGCTGGACTGGAATTTTACATTTGAGTGGTTTAGTTAGTTGGACTGGGATGTAACGTAGAACGTAACATACGGGTGATATAGTTAGTAAGAGTGAGATGTAACATGAAATGTAATAAAAAGGTGTTTAGTTAGTAAGACTGGGATATAACATAAAATGTAATACAAGAGTGATTTAGTTAGTAAGAGTGAGATTTTAAATGATGGTGAGGTAAGACTGATTTATTTAGTAAGAGCGGGATGTAATATAAAAGGTAAGATAAGAGTGATTTAGGTAGTAAGAGGTGGATGTAACATTGCAGTGAGTTAGTTAATTGAACTGGGATGTAACTTTGGAGTTATTTAGTTAGTTACAATGGTACGTAACATTCAAGTGATCTAGTTAGTTTGACTGAGGTGTACATAACATGTAGCATTAGAGTGATTTAGTTAGTTAGAGTTGGATTTAAAATAACGTTAACATAAGAGTGATTGAATTAGTAAGTGTGGGATGTAACATAAAGGGTATCATACACGTAATTCAGTTAGCTAGAGTGGGATGTAACATAAGAGATAATATAAAAGTAATTTAATTAGTAATAGGCGAATGTAAAATAAAAGGTAATATAAGAGTGATTTATTTTGTTTGAGTGGGATGTAAGAAAACGGTACCACAAAAGTGATTATGTAGTGTAGGTTGTAACAAAAGGGTGATTTATGTAGTGTGAGTTGGATGTCACCTAAATGTGATAAAGTTGATTTGGCATGCCGTATACAGGAGTAATTTGTAGTATAAGTGGAATGTGACATAAATATATGTTTGTATTCAATAGGTATAAGTTCTACCATAAGCGTGATTTATTTAGTGTGGGATGTAACAAAAGGGTGATTTATTTAGTGGGAGTGGGATGTAACAAAAGGGTGATTTTTTTTAGTGGGAGGGGGATGTAACAAAAGGGTGATTTATTTAGTGGGAGTGGGATGTAACAAAAGGGTGATTTATTTGGTGGGAGTGGGATGTAACAAAAGGGTGATTAATTTAGTGGGAGTGGGATGTAACAAAAGGGTTATTTATTTAGTGGGAGTGGGATATAACAAAAGGGTGATTAATTTAGTGGGAGTGGGATGTAACAAAAGGGTGATTTATTTAGTGGGAGTGGGATGTAACAAAAGGGTGATTTATTTAGTGGGAGTGGGATGTAACAAAAGGGTGATTTATTTAGTGGGAGTGGGATGTAACAAAAGGGTGATTAATTTAGTGGGAGTGGGATGTAACAAAAGGGTGACTTATTTAGTGGGAGTGGGATGTATGAAATGTTATATAAGAGTCATTTAGTGAGGAACGGCTGGGTGTAATATAAAAACTATTGAATTAGTTGGTCGGGATCAAGACGCTGAGCAGCGCATGAGCTGCAATGGTCAGCGACCCATAGCTGACTGCTAGCGTCAGGGCCAGCGAACCATAGCTGCCAAGACCCTTCTATACCTCCACGCGGTGATCCTGGATAACAGGCTGTAGCAGGGCAGACTGGCTAAGGAGAAGGGATCGAAGAGGGAATGCTAACCCGGTACTAAAAATGTGCTTGCTGAAGTCGGATGTGTTGGACCGAAAGGTGCAAATATCGCAGCCAAGCTGTAAACTTCGACACAATGCATTCCGTTCTCTGGGCTACATTCTGCTACTTACCCTTTCGCGGTTTGGTAGCGGGAGATTGAGAACGAACGAAGAAGAAGAAGAATTAGTTGGTCGGTGAAGAAATATATTATCCATTAGAATGGTGTGAGCTGCCATTAATGCATGATTGAGATAGTGCGTGTAAAACTGAACTGATCGAGTGAACTATTGGCCGGCAATGTTTGGTTATAAATGAGTAAATGATTTAGCCAGTATTTGATGAGACAAAATTGCGATTGGGTAATTTGGTGCGTCAGTTAACGAAAAAGTATTTAAACTGGTTATCGTATATTCAGTACTTGGTAAATGATGAGATTTGTAGATGCTGTATTCATGGTAAAATTAGAGTGTGCGATTTAGTTTAAAGATTATCCTAAGATTGAGTGCTCGTCTTCTGACCGCTTGTTTAACAGGACATATGAGCGTTTGATAAATGTATTAAACGGCGCTTGTTGACAATTTTTCAACATACATGCAAGATTTTAATTGTGTTGCTGTTGTAATGTTGTCTTATCTTTTATTTACAAAAAAAATAATATTTCACAACACTAAGGCAACAGTAGACACTTTAGTAATTAAAACCTGTTAGCACTAAAGTGCTTCTATTTACATTTATCAATATTCATTTTCTTAATGATAAGTCGCTGGAACAGCATACGGCCTGTAGTTCTCACTGATGTTTAGGTACCGCCAGACATGGTCTGCGCTAAAACATCAACTTCGTTCCGATAAAATACCTTGAAATAACCACAACACCCATTAACTACATTAAGCATAACAATAACAGCAATGCTAATTATCAATAATTATCTTCATGTTTTGAGATTTTCTTTCATGTTTTGTGACTATCTTCACTTTTCTGAAAATTATAATAAAATGCAGAAATTATTTTAAAGTTGAGCAGTTTGAGCATTTGAGCAGTTTTAATATATGTCTCATATTCTAGAGACACGGGTTCGAGTCCCAATAAAGCCTAACCATTTTTGGGGAATGGAAGAAAATAGCTTGTTTTTTGCGAGGCACTTGCTGCGGAAAGCGCCGTCATTCAGCCCTCTACCCCATCCCAACCCACGATACCAGAAAGTAGAAAGACGACATTAAGATTGTGTGTATATTTTAAATCAAACAAATCATTTTATGTTTAGAAACGCGTGTTAGTGAAACCTTTAGTCGTTAGACTGCATTCTTAATGTAACATTAAGTCGATAGATTGCATTCTTACTGTAACATCAAGTCGTTAGACTGCATTCTTAATGTAACATGAGCTCGATAGACTCCATTCTTAATGTAACATCTGCTCGATAGACTCCGTTCTTAATGTAACATCAGCTCGATAGACTACATTCTTAATGTAACATCAGCTCGATAGACTCCATTCTTAATGTAACCTCAGCTCGATAGACTCCATTCTTAGCGTAATGTAACAGACCCTCTGCTTGCCCTGGCCGCGATCTAACTTAGAACATTCTCACACTCATCCACATCATCATGACCATACTCAGTAAATGACATATCACACAGCAGGTGGCATATTTATTATATCATACTCATATCATACAATGAGTTGAGAAATTACAAACACAATATAATACATATCTTAACTAAACATTCAACTAAGACGGGAATTGTAAGCATTAGCTACTGATGGAATTCCCAACTATGATATAGTTAGTAAGAGTGGGATGTAATATAAAATGTAACATAAGGGTGATTTAGTTACTGAAAGTGGGATGTAACATGAAATGTAACGAAAAGACTATTTAGTTAGTTAGACTGGGGTGTAACATTGGAGTGATTTAGTTAGTTAGACTGGAATGTAACATTGGAGTGGTTTGGTTAGCTGGACTGGAATTTTACATTTGAGTGGTTTAGTTAGTTGGACTGGGATGTAACGTAGAACGTAACATACGGGTGATATAGTTAGTAAGAGTGAGATGTAACATGAAATGTAATAAAAAGGTGTTTAGTTAGTAAGACTGGGATATAACATAAAATGTAATACAAGAGTGATTTAGTTAGTAAGAGTGAGATTTTAAATGATGGTGAGGTAAGACTGATTTATTTAGTAAGAGCGGGATGTAATATAAAAGGTAAGATAAGAGTGATTTAGGTAGTAAGAGGTGGATGTAACATTGCAGTGAGTTAGTTAATTGAACTGGGATGTAGCTTTGGAGTTATTTAGTTAGTTACAATGGTACGTAACATTCAAGTGATCTAGTTAGTTTGACTGAGGTGTACATAACATGTAGCATAAGGGTAATTTAGTTAGTTAGAGTTGGATTTAAAATAACGTTAACATAAGAGTGATTGAATTAGTAAGTGTGGGATGTAACATAAAAGGTATCATAAAAGTGATTCAGTTAGCTAGAGTGGGATGTAACATAAAAGATAATATAAAAGTAATTTAATTAGTAATAGGGAAATGTAAAATAAAAGGTAATATAAGAGTGATTTATTTAGTAAGAGTGGGATGTAAGAAAACGGTACCACAAAAGTGATTATGTAGTGTAGGTTGTAACAAAAGGGTGATTTATGTAGTGTGAGTTGGATGTCACCTAAATGTGATAAAGTTGATTTGGCATGCCGTATACAGGAGTAATTTGTAGTATAAGTGGAATGTGACATAAATATATGTTTGTTTTCAATAGGTGTAAGTTCTACCATAAGCGTGATTTATTTAGTGTAGGATGTAACAAAAGGGTGATTTATTTAGTGGGAGTGGGATGTAACAAAAGGGTGATTTTTTTAGTGGGAGGGGGATGTAACAAAAGGGTGATTTATTTAGTGGGAGTGGGATGTAACAAAAGGGTGATTTATTTAGTGGGAGTGGGATGTAACAAAAGGGTGATTAATTTAGTGGGAGTGGGATGTAACAAAAGGGTGATTTATTTAGTGGGAGTGGGATGTAACAAAAGGGTGATTTATTTAGTGGGAGTGGGATGTAACAAAAAGGTGATTTATTTAGTGGGAGTGGGATGTAACAAAAGGGTGACTTATTTAGTGGGAGTGGGATGTATGAAATGTTATATAAGAGTCATTTAGTGAGGAACGGCTGGGTGTAATATAAAAACTATTGAATTAGTTGGTCGGGATCAAGACGCTGAGCAGCGCATGAGCTGCAATGGTCAGCGACCCATAGCTGACTGCTAGCGTCAGGGCCAGCGAACCATAGCTGCCAAGACCCTTCTATACCTCCACGCGGTGATCCTGGATAACAGGCTGTAGCAGGGCAGACTGGCTAAGGAGAAGGGATCGAAGACGAAATGCTAACCCGGTACTAAAAATGTGCTTGCTGAAGTCGGATGTGTTGGATCGAAAGGTGCAAATATCGCAGCCAAGCTGTAAACTTCGACACAACGCATTCCGTTCTCTGGGCTACATTCTGCTACTTACCCTTTCAGGGTTTGGTAGCGGGAGATTGAGAACGAACGAAGAAGAAGAAGAATTAGTTGGTCGGTGAAGAAATATATTATCCATTAGAATGGTGTGAGCTGCCATAAATGCATGATTGAGATAGTGCGTGTAAAAGTGAACTGATCGAGTGAACTATTGGCCGGCAATGTTTGGTTATAAATGAGTAAATGATTTAGCCAGTATTTGATGAGACAAAAATTGCGATTGGGTAATTTGGTGCGTCAGTTAACGAAAAAGTATTTAAACTGGTTATCGTATATTCAGTACTTGGTAAATGATGAGATTTGTAGATGCTGTATTCATGGTAAAATTAGAGTGTGCGATTTAGTTTAAAGATTATCCTAAGATTGAGTGCTCGTCTTCTGACCGCTTGTTTAACAGGACATATGAGCGTTTGATAAATGTATTAAACGCCGCTTGTTGACAATTTTTCAACATACATTCAAGATTTTAATTGTGTTGCTGTTGTAATGTTGTCTTATCTTTTATTTACAAAAAAAATAATATTTCACAACACTAAGGCAACAGTAGACACTTTAGTAATTAAAACCTGTTAGCACTAAAGTGCTTATTTACATTTATCAATATTCATTTTCTTAATGATAAGTCGCTGGAACAGCATACGGCCTGTAGTTCTCACTGATTTTTAGGTACCGCCAGACATGGTCTGCGCTAAAACATCAACTTCGTTCCGATAAAATACCTTGAAATAACCACAACACCCATTAACTACATTAAGCATAACAATAACAGCAATGCTAATTATCAATAATTATCTTAATGTTTTGAGATTTTCTTTCATGTTTTGTGACTATCTTCACTTTTCTGAAAATTATAATAAAATGCAGAAATTATTTTAAAGTTGAGCAGTTTGAGCATTTGAGCAGTTTTAATATATGTCTCATATTCTAGAGACACGGGTTCGAGTCCCAATAAAGCCTAACCATTTTTGGGGAATGGAAGAAAATAGCTTGTTTTTTGCGAGGCACTTGCTGCGGAAAGCGCCGTCATTCAGCCCTCTACCCCATCCCAACCCACGATACCAGAAAGTAGAAAGACGACATTAAGATTGTGTGTATATTTTAAATCAAACAAATCACTTTATGTTAAGAAACGCGTGTTAGTGAAACCTTTAGTCGTTAGACTGCATTCTTAATGTAACATTAAGTCGATAGATTGCATTCTTACTGTAACATCAAGTCGTTAGACTGCATTCTTAATGTAACATGAGCTCGATAGACTCCCTTCTTAATGTAACATCTGCTCGATAGACTCCGTTCTTAATGTAACATCAGCTCGATAGACTACATTCTTAATGTAACATCAGCTCGATAGACTCCATTCTTAATGTAACCTCAGCTCGATAGACTCCATTCTTAGCGTAATGTAACAGACCCTCTGCTTGCCCTGGCCGCGATCTAACTTAAAACATTCTCACACTCATCCACATCATCATGACCATACTCAGTAAATGACATATCACACAGCAGGTGGCATATTTATTATATCATACTCATATCATACAATGAGTAGAGAAATTACAAACACAATATAATACATATCTTAACTAAACATTCAACTAAGACGGGAATTGTAAGCATTAGCTACTGATGGAATTCCCAACTATCTAAAAACCCAGTTCTATTGCCTTGCAATTACATCACACACACATCGCCTTAACTGCGTCTTCAACACACCTTATCAAATACTCTTCCTCACTGAAATCCCCTCAGGCGGCCGATCTCGACATACTCGTTCACAATGTGTCCTTGCTTACAAACACACGTTCAGATTATCTATTAATGCAAAACTCACACACCTATTTGAGTGATCCTGTTCTATCACTAAACATTCGTCCAACCGTCTATCAATCGCTCCTCTATCTAAGTCGGTGAGTTAAACATACGATCCACGTTCAGTCTCTCTCTCTCACTTTCCTCCATACAGCCTCTCTCTCTCCCTCACTCTCCATCTCTCCTCCAGCCTCTCGAGCTTAACTTTGTCTCGAGTTATATATCCTCAAGCAAGGCCAGAGCTTGACCAATCGATCTCAGGTATGGTCATCTTCAATCCCAATTGGAACGAAACACTTTGCACACATGTCACTCATTCTCTCACAGCAAGCCCCTCTGCCAATTTCGTCTGTCAATCAATCTCCCCCTACAAAAATCGGAAGGCCAGTGGTCAGTTTCTATCTGTCCACATTCCTTAACCCAACTCTGTTCTCCTTTGCTGAGACGGTGAGTGACCTTGACATGCATTCAGGTAGCTTTAGGCTTTAACATGTTCAGGCATCCTAAACTCCCCTTGCTCCGGCGGGAACTGTTACAGTAACATCAGCTCGATAGACTGCATTCTTAATGTAACATCAGCTCGATAGACTGCATTCTTAATGTAACATCAGCTCGATAGACTCCATTCTTAATGTAACATCAGCTTGATAGACTCCATTCTTAATGTAACATCTGCTCGATAGACTCCGTTCTTAATGTAACATCAGCTCGATAGACTACATTCTTAATGTAACATCAGCTTAATAGACTCCATTCTTAATGTAACCTCAGCTCGATAGACTCCATTCTTAGCGTAACATCAGCTCGATAGACTGCATTCTTAATGTAACATCAGCTCGATAGAATACATTCTTAATGTAACCTCAGCTCGATAGACTCCATTCTTAATGTAACATGAGCTCGATAGACTGCATTCTTAATGTAACATCAGCTCGATAGACTACATTCTTAGTGTAACATCTGCTCGATAGACTGCATTCTTAATGTAACATCGGCTCGATAGACTGCATTCTAAAACTCATAGAAAAGAAAGAACTACTCTATCGAAATGGAACTGAATTTTTGTTCCTAACACATGTGTGTGTGTTTGTAATAACTATTCGTATTACTTGTACGATATTTTCACATTTCATCTTAATATCTCATACCTACTCGATACACACGATATAATTAGCTACTTTCACGAATACTTTCTTTAACTAAACTCACCTGCTGACTTTTAAAGCAACATATTGCCAGGTTGGACCCACGCAGCACGTTCATAACGAAATAAATCACGATTCTCAAAAATATTAGAAAATAATAATACCTGAGGCAGACTCCTCGGAACCAGCTCTTCACAAATATAATTAATCTCAAATTGAAGAATTCGTGTAGAGAACCGGAATCCATTAGCAACACCTGTAATCCAACGTTATCTAACAACGTCACTCACTTCACGTTAGCCAGTTGAGCTGTATTAAATGTATGCATGAATTTCAGTTATATTTATGATAAACAAATCTACGAGCAGCGACATTTTAAATAGTAAATAATAGTCAAAAATAATAAAATCTTATTATTTTAAAAGCATAAAAGCAATCTGAGGTTACTTTGATTAAGCTAAACAGTTGAAAAAATGTTTTCCTATTTACGAAATATAAAACCGTTGCAATATTAATTAACAGAGATGAAAGTTAAGAGTTATATAAAAAACGATATAACGCAGATATCTTATTTTCTAATTATTTGTAAGCGCAGATGATTGTAAAAGGGATATAAATCTGTGAATGTTGTTTACTTTAATGTAGGTATTGACCTGCGTATGCAAGTACATTGTCTTTCATTATATCACTCCTAGCTGAGAGGCCAAATGGTTCACTGTTAATGTATTCTGACTGCTCAAATCATCTACGAGGTGAGGATAGACAAGCCTTCATATTTACCGAGAAATAACAGCGAGCGCGAAGATAAGAACTCGCTCTCCAATAACGTTCATTTTTCCTTTTTTAAAGCCTCGATATCAGTATTTGCCCAGTTGCGTGAGCCAGCCTCTGAAAAAGTTGCGCACGCGTGAGAGTTTTCGCTCTTCGCTCTTCGTTCCAGAAGCTCACGAAAAACTGACGAACTGTCACAGCAGGTTCACAGTCACCTTCGTCTGTGACTGTTTTCTACCGAGAACTACAGTTAGCTAACATCGGAAGATACAGTAATTCCCTTTCTGAAGCAATCCCATGCGAAAACACAATGAGAAGCTGTTACACAATGAAGAGAATCATAAAGCTAATACCAACTGTTGTCAAGGTCAGATTCTATTTCCAGCAGAACCTATTTTAGAATGCAGCCCACATACAATGAAATCTGGGGCAAATGTAATCAGATGATAATTCAAAGCAGAATTCGAGTAATTAACTTGATGCTGGTAAGTGATAATGGGGTTCAATGTGATTCTATCTACAAGTAGTTACCACGTCGTTGGGATAGCTGGATGTCAACTCAGTGGCGCTCAATTTGATTCTGTGTACAGGTAGTTAACACGTCGTTGGGATAGCTGGATGTCACCTTAGTGGCGCTCAATTTGATTCTGTGTACAGATACGACTTTGGAACAGCTCACAGAATGAAACTAGAAATGTAGGGAGAAAGGAAACGCACTTGGAACACTTGTTGTTTGAAAAATCTTTGTATTACAGCTGACTTAGGGAGAGAAACAGGACAAGTGTGCAGGTACACTGAAGACAGAGATGGTTATATTATTGGGGTCATCTGTGATCTTGGTTAGGTCAAGCCAAAGGGTTGCAGATAGTAATCATAATCTGGTGAAACATACTGAATTAGATCTCTACTCGTGTTCCCATTTCGTGCTAGTGGAAACAGGCTGCGACATAGCAAACTGGACAACGAAGTGGAGATCAACCCTGTAATTCCAAACGTGATTAGCTTACTAAGTAGTCACATATTGCAACAGTACCAGAACACCAAACCACCTAGTGAAGTACGCCTCGACATGTCAGGGAAGTCACTGTAAGCCGCTAGCAAAGAAACCTCGCCACAAGCTAACTTTCCAAGAGTAGCTTTGAACAACAACAACAACAGCAACAACATCAACATCAGAAATAACAACATCGACAAAAACATCAACAATAACAACATCGACGACAATGACAACAATATCAACAACATCATCAACAGCAACAACAATATCAAAAACAACATCATTGACAACAGCAGCAACTTCAATAACAGCAACATAAACAACAACAACAACATCTACGACAACATCAACACTAACAGCATCTACGACAACAAAAACATCTACGAGAACAACAAAAATATCGACAGCAGCAATAATAACATCAACATCTGTAACAACAACATCAGCAACAACATCTAGAACAATAACATTAACATCGATAACAACAACATCATAAAAAACAGCATCAACAACTACAACAGCAACATCAACAGCAACACCATCAGCAACAACAACTAAAACATCAACAACGTCAGCAATAACTTCTTCTTCTTCTTCTGCGTACGCAGTCAGACAGTAACCATTATTTTTTCGAAAAAAGCGGCGGTCATCCTGAGGCTCTCGCCACTGCCATAGAGCTTGTCTTGCAGTTCCACTGGTAATGGCCACATCTGCTCTCTCTGATCCTCGTATGTCGGGCAGTTCTGCAGCAGATGTTCAGTGGTCATTTTACCAGTACCGCACGGGCATTCGTCGGTACACCCTATCTTCAATTTGTTGAATAGGTGGTACCTCAGTCTGTTGTGGCCAGTGCGAAGTCTGAAGACAACGACCTGCTCTCTTCGGTTCAACTGGTAATAGGCATCGTTTTTGGTGTAACCAGTATGTTCGGTTTCCCATTTGGTCATGTATCTGGCTTTGATAAGCCGTTTTGACTCTTCGTACGTTATACTGGTATCTGTTTGTGGTAGTCTTGCACCTTCTTTTGCCAGTCTGTCTGCCTCCTCGTTGCCTTGGATGTTGCAGTGTGACGGGACCCACTGTACCACTACCCTTTTTGGTGCGGACTGCTGGCACAGTTTGCAGAGTGCTGCTCTTAAGTCATTAAGCTCAGTGTTTTTCTGGCTTTTTAGCGCTGTGACTACGGCGAGAGCATCTGTCAGCAGGACTATATGGCTCTCATTTTCACTGTGTGTCACCATTTCTTCCACTGCCGCCCTCAGTGCCTCTGCCTCCGCTCTGAAATTGCTTGTGTACTTACCAGTAGCGAATAACAGTGTTATTTTTCTGCCACTTCGTAGGTTCAGGAATGCTCCTGCCCTTCCGTTCTGTGTAGTGTTTGTTACAGAACCGTCGGTGTATGCATGGGTCTAGTCCATGCTTGGGTAGCTTTTCGTTATGAAGCTTAGGGTAGTGTCTCTCCTTTCTTTTTCAGTCTGGCAGTTTTTGTTTGCAATACCTGGTATATTTTCTACCACCTCTGGAAATATATCCTGCCTCCAGGTAGGTTTTCGTACAGTAGTGATGGGTTTTGGTGTCGTTAGTGCGTTTATGGGATCTTCGTGCATCTTTGCTTTGGCTATTTCTGCAAAGTTTCTCCGCTTTAGTTTCCCATTTCCCAAATTATTTAGTCTCTGGTACATTGGGTGGTCCGTCAGTCTTCGGAGTTTCTCTGACTGCAGCTGGGCTCTGCAGTCTCTTCTATCGGTCATGGATTGCAGTTTTGTAATCTTTTCAAGTTCTACAATTGGCGTTGACTTCATGCCACCTGTTATAACTCTCATGGCTTGGTTTTGCAGTTTGTTAACTTTATCGAAGTTCGCCTTCGCTGCTGTTGTCCATGCCGCAATGCCATACTCGAGAACTGGTCTCACTCTTCCAGTGTACAGTTTCTTTAGTATGCCTTCGTCTGCTCCCCAGCTTATGCCAGCAAGTTTCCTCATGATTGCCATTCTTTCTCTGGCTTTCATTCGGTTTCTCTCAATCTGACTTTTCCATGTCATGCGCCGATCAAATGTGACTCCCAGATAGGTTGGGTTGTCGTTTGGCTGCAGGATTTTGCCATTTAGACTTAATTTGGTACTTTGGGGTTTTAATGAAAGCGAGAATATTGTGCACGTGGTTTTCTCCTCGTTTATTTTGAACAGCCATGAGTTCGCCCACTCTTCCAGCGATGTTAGGGCCGTCTGCATCCGATTTCTTGCTATGGTGAGATTCTTTTCAGAGGTCCACATAGCCAGATCGTCTGCAAACATTGAGCTATGGACTCTTCTTGGTATATTCTCTGTAATATCGTTTATATATACCAGGAAGAGTGTGGGTGACAATACTCCCCCTTGGGGTACTCCCTGCTCGAGTGTCACCTTTTTGTTCATCTGCCCTTGTACTTGGACTCTGGCCGTTCTTTGTTTGAGGTAGTGGTTGATCCACTTGTACATTTTCCCACAGACATCACTTCTTCTTAGCTTGACTCTAAGTCCGTCCTTCCAGACTTTGTCAAATGCCTTTTCCAGATCCACCCAAACAGCTACTGTGTGTTTCTGTGCCTGGTAGGCATCTTCTATCTCCTGGGCTATGAGGATGACCTGGTCCTCAGTGGATCTGAGCTGTCTAAAGCTGGCTTGCTGTGGAATAAGTATTCGTTTTTCTTCCAGATGCCACATCAGTCTGGTGTTTATCATCCGTTCCATCAGCTTGCCGACACAACTCAGTAGGCTGATGGGCCTGTATCCATTTGGATCTGTTTTATCCTTTCCTGTTTTTGGTACTGGTACCAGTATTGCATCTTTCCATGCCTGGGGTACAATACCCCTTTTCCAGCTTTGGTTCAGGACTGACAGTAGTTTCCTCTTCGCTATTTGGCCCAGCCCCATCAGCATTTCGTTTGTTATCCCGTCTTTTCCGGGAGATTTCCTTTTCTTTAGTGTTCTCATAGCCTCTTCCATTTCGCGCATTGTTAGTTTGGCCATCATGTGCTCTTCGGGAGCCGTATTTATGTTTTCGTGTCCCTTTAGCTTTTCGCTAATGTCTGTATGCTTATCTGCAGGGACCTCGATGTGGTTTGCTCTAGCATAGTGATCGACAAAGGCGTTTGCGGCTTTCTTACCTGTGATCAAGTTCTCGCCCTGCTTGATAGTAATTTGTTTATTTGACGGGGTTTCGTCGTTCGTGGCTCTGACTAGCTTCCATAGCTTGTTCCCGTCTTTGTCCAGGTTTAGACTTTCCGTTTTATTTTTCCAGCTTTCTCTTGCTGTTTGCTTGAGAGTGTGTTTGTACTTCGCCGCGGCGGCTTTGAGGGCGATGTTTGCCTCCATGGATTTTTCTCGCTCTGCCATGTTCCTAGCATTTGTTACTGCATCTTCCACTTTCTGCAACTCATCATTCCAGTAGGGCTTATAGTTTTTCCTAGCTCCTCTTGGGATGGTTTCAGTGGCGGCTTGCATTATTGCCTTGCTTAGGCTCTCTACCATGGGCTTCATTTTGGTGTTTCGTGTGTTGATGGTTTCACACAGCCCATCTGTCAGGATTGCAAATCTGTCCCAGTCGGCTCGTTTGTAATTCCAACGTGGGAGCGGTTTTGTTTCCTGTGGGCCTACTTCCATGTCAATGGTTAGCCTGATCGGCCTGTGGTCGCTACCTGCCAGTTGGTTTAGCACCTGGCGGTCTATTTTATGGTGTATGTCCTGTGTGGAGAAGGCCAAATCTGGAGTCGAGGTGGTATGCCATGTTCTTGAATAGAAGCTAGGGCTATCCTCCGGCCTATTGATTAGGGAGAGATTTACATCTATCTCCCAATCTTCCACTTCGTCACCTCTGCTGTCTGTGTCAGAGTATCCCCATCTCTCCGAGTGGCTGTTGAAATCTCCAACTACTATGCAGGTCAGCAATAACAATTTCAACATCAACATTAACAACAGCTACATGAAAATCAACAATATAAACGGCAAAAACATCATTAACAGGACCAACAACATGAACAACAACATGAACAACAACATGAACAACAACATGAACAACAACAGGACCAACAACATGAACAACAACATCATCAACGTTAATATTATACCACATGAATAAATTAACATATATAATTATCGAATGTTGTTTTACAAGAGCATTGTGACAATTTGGAAATTTTTGTCTCGCTTATGTTAGTTCAAACTCCCTTTCCGTGCCTACGTTTGGCTATATTAGTTATTGTATGGTTATAGTAGTTATTGTTTGGATGTAATAGTTAAATCCCTTCACCTTTTCTTGACAGTAAACATTTACAGACAACCGACAGCTCACTTGTTGATGATTCCTTCTTCAAACACATCTCTTTCCCTCCCCACTCCCATCCCCCTCTATTGCACATACAGACACATTTTTGTTTTCCATTCTAGATTCACATTTCGTTAAATGTGTTTTGCGTGTTGATTATGTCTGGCTTTGTCGTCTGTGAGTGTAAGTAATAAAGTCATAGGTCCAAAGGGGGCATGAGAATGGAATCTCTCTAACCACCGTTTGAGAGAATTCCAACTAGTCGCTTGCTGTTGAAAGTTTTAATGACGTAATTTATTTCTTATCATCCATGAATTGAGAACAGGACATCTAGTAGGCATCTGCCCGTGTTGGTAAGTGTTCGTAATCTTGACCCGCATATAGGTGACTAGAATCATACCCACATATAGGTGACTAGAATCATACCCACATATAGGTGACTAGAATCATACCCACATATAGGTGACTAGAATCATACCCACATATAGGTGACGATGGTTTTATCCACACCAGGAGTGCCATATACTTTATCTATATTCGTGTTTGCATCCTTATTACCTTGTGATTAGCTAATTATTGTCATGCGTGTGTTCATAGTTCCTGGCGCAGATCTATTTTTCGAAACCTAGGTTGTCGATTTGTACAATAATGTCTACTCCCATCTGGCTCATACTTGTCCGTGTTTTTATTGTTAGGTGTGATATGAATGAGGTAAGGCACAAAGTAAACGACAGTAAGACAAGTAAATCACAATTATGTGATATATATACTATGTGATTTTCTGCCAGCGATAACCAAAGAAATATTATCATACACTTGCGATATTATTGCGATGGGATTCTCAGTAAACGACAGTCAGATAAGAGAATCACAGAGATGTGACACTAATATCACTAGAGCTGTAGCACTTTATAGTAGAATAGAACAACGATATGATTGTAACGCCATGAAGTACTCGGTAATCAGCAATAAGGGTCAAGAACCATATGATAATGTTCACAACACACACTGCTCTGTAATGTATCATTATATGCGCATCGCAAGTGTAAATACTGATATATGGAGTTGTATGTATGAAGAAGTTTATTTGCCACTGGCAACCAATGTTTTCTTCTTGACAACAATTGCTCTTTTTTATCAATGATAGCTCTCTTGATATCAATGATAGCTCTCTTGATATCAATGATAGCTCTCTTCTTATCAATGATATATCTCTTCTTATCAATGATAGCTCTCTTCTTATCAATAATAACTCTCTTCTTATCAATGATAGCTTTCTTCTTATCAATGATAGTTTTCTTATCAATGAAGTTCTCTTTTTATCAATGGTAGCTATCTTCTTATCAATAATAGCTCTCTTCTTTTCAATGATAGCTCTCTTCTTATCAATGATAGCTGCCTTCTTATCAATGATTGCTCCTTGTCAACGGTTCCTACTTCTTGTCAACGATTGCTCGTTATTGTCAACAACTGGTCATTTCTTGTCAACGATTTCCCCCTTCCTGTCAACTGTTGTCAGCTTCTAAGCAACTGTTTTTCTTTTCATGCCAACAAAAGCTGTTTTCATGTTAAGACGTCTTCCCTTCTTCAATCAAAGCCAGTCTCTCCTCTAAATGTTTATACACGTAACAACATCTCGTCAGCATGCATGGCCTACAGCTACCTTGTCTGCCTGTCTCCACGTGTAATATTGAAATCTTAGTTCCTTCGGGCGTTCACTTGACCATGTATTTTTTTAGCAATTTCTCTTTCTATTTGCTTCTATTTCCATGTAAGAGATTGTCTGGCTGAGATGAACGGTGCATTCCGCAGCGTATATCATATCCAGCCTTTTATTCTTTGCTTAATTTATTGTTACAGTGGTTATTGTTGGCTTCTTTCTCATAGGTCTTACCTCCTCACATTGTTCTGCCACTTTATTCTTATTATTAGTCGTAAGCATATGTTAACAAAGGGATGGGGTCTTTGTTGCATCGGCTTGGTCGTTCTCCATGTTTCGGCTCTATTTAGCAGCACGGACATGACACTGGCGTGGATTATTCCTGCCTTGCTGTCAATCTTGATGTGCTTGGTTTAGTCTCAGAGTGTCATTCTTGAGCTTCCTGTTCTAATCTTACATGTATCTGATGTGTCAATTTGGCTGCCCATTTAGGTAAATTTTTCCACTTCTTATAATGACATGTTTTTTTGGTAATTCTATTGCGTTTAAGAAACTTGATGTTCGTCGTCTTGAATAGTTGGTAGCCCCTTTTAGTCATGACTGACTAAAGGATGATACGACTTGAATAGTTAGTAGCCCCTTTTAGTCATGACTGACTAAAGGATGATACGACTTGAAATAGTAAGCAAAAACATATGCTCCTTGCTTTATTTGTTTTCATACTGTTTGCGGCGTTGTCTTTTTACTGTTTTGTGTTGTAAGAGCTTATCGTCACCAAGCGTTAGGTGGCCTGTCAGAGTACATCTCCACTTGCATCGGTCTGCTGTTTCGTCTTCCCATTATGTCACACACATCTTTGAACCTCAACTGTGGTCGGCCGACTGTCCATTTACCCTCCGCCAACTGTCCGGAGAAGATATCTTTAAAAATGCGGCTTTCTTCCATACGAAGAACATGACCAAGTGATCGCAGTTTTTGCTGACTAAAGAGAGTGGTTTTGCTTGGAAGACCGGTGTCACATTGCACGTCCTCTGCATTTGTAACTCTGTCTCTACATGTAATTCCAAGAACTGATCGGATGTGTCTTCAACTTGTGCTCTAGTTCGCCATAGACTGTCCAAATCTTGCTACCGTATAGGAGTGTACTGACGACATATTGGTTGAACACCGTGCTTATGGTTTTAAATGTCAGTTTCTGGTTTTTCCAAACACCCGACGAGAGGCGCGCAAATGTATCAGAGTCTTGTCCCTACACCTGTCTGTTTCTGGGACAATTGAGAGTTCGTCATTGATGAGAGTTCTCATGTATCTGTATTGGTGTACAGCTGCCAGTTCATAATTATCAATGCTATGTCATAGCGTGGCATCTATTTCCTGTTCCAGAACATTTGTTTTGTTGAGCCTTAATGTGAGATCAAAATCTTTTCCAATATACCGGATAAAGAATCAGTATACGAGAGAGTGAGGATGACTCAAAGCACACCTTTCCCACTCTAACCCCATGAAGCGGAAGCATAACATAAAACAGACCAACTGATAAACAATTTGCGAGAAAATAAAAGTTCTTATCTTCCGTGTCTGGATTGTACACACCCTGTTGGAAACTACAAGAGCCGACAGTAAGAGAGCAAGCGCGCTACGGAGTGGAAATATCCGCACATAGATAGACGAGATTACCCTACGAAAGTCAGCCTACAGTGGATGTGAGCGGCTACATTTTTCTTGAATGATTCGATGACAGATGCTGGTCTGTGAGCTAGCTGTGTTTTCCAAGAGTGTCAATTACAGTCTAATGTATCTTCGGAACTGATTTGAAATGGGGGAAGTGTGCTTCTTTAATCGGTACTTTTATCCTGACAATGTACGACCGCGAGAAGGCAAAAGATAATATGTTTAACAAGACTGTCCACATCCTAAGACTGTTCATCCATTTCTTCCAAACACCCCCTAACCCCCTCGAATTCTCTGGCGTCTTCAACACCTGAGTAGGCTCTGGCCGTCATTGAGAGGAGAAAGTACTTGGGGGATACGGCACAGAATGTGTTACAGCAATGTCTAACGATTGGTGAGCCTCTTTGCCCTTCTTGACGTCTCTATCACTAACTCCTTCCATGACCTCCAGATCACTAACTCCTTCCATGACCTCCCCATCACTAACTCATTCCATGACCTCCAGATCACTTACTCCTTTCATGACCTCCGCATCACTAACTCCTTCCATGACCAACCCATCACTAACTCCTTCCATGACCTCTCTATCACAAACGCCTTCCATGACCTGTCTATCACTAACGCCTTCCATGACCTCCCAATCACTAACGCCTTCCATGAATTTCTCATCACTAACCCCTTCCAAGACCTCTCTATCACTAACGCCTTCCATAACCTCTCTATCACTAACGCCTTCCATGACCTCCCCATCACTAACTCCTTCCATGACCTCTCTATCACTAACACCTTCCATGACCTCCCCATCACTAACTCATTCCATGACCTCTCTATCACTAACCCCATCCATGACCTCTCTATCACTAACTCCTTCCATGACCTCTCTATCACTAACACTTTCCATGACCTCCCCATAACTAACTCCTTCCATGACGTCCCCATCACTAACTACTTCCATGACCTCTCTATCCTTAACACCTTCCATGACCTCCCCATCACTAACCCCTTCCATAACCTCTCTATCACTAACTCCTTCCATGATCTCTCTATCACTAACTCCTTCCATGACCTGTCTATCACTAACACTTTCCATGACCTCCCAATCACTAACTCCTTCCATGATCTCTCTATCACTAACGCCTTCCATGACCTCCCCATTACTAACTCCTTCCATGACGTCCCCATCACTCCTTCCATGACCTCCCCATCACTATCTCCTTCCATGACCTCTCTATCACTAACTCCTTCCATGACCTTTCTATCACTAACTCCATCCCATGACCTCTCTATCACTAACACCTTCTATGACGTCCCCATCACTAACTCCTTCCATGAGCTATCTATCTCTAACGCCTTTCTTGACTTCCCCATCACTAACTCCTTCCATTACCTCTCTATCACTAACTCCTTCCATGACCTCCCCATCACTAACTCCTTCCATGACCTCCCCATCACTAACGCCTTCCATTACCTCTCTATCACTAACTCCTTCCAGGACCTCTCTATCACTAACTCGTTCCATGACCTCTCTATCACTAACTCCTTCCATGACCTCTCTATCATTAACGCCTTTTATGACCTCCACATCAGTTACACCTTCCATGACCTCCCCATCACTAACTCCTTCCATTACCGCCCTATCACTAACTCCTTCCATGACCTCTCTATCACTAACTACTTCCATAACCTCCCCATCACTAACGCCTTCCATGATCTCTCTCTCACTAACTCCTACCATGACCACTCTATCACCAACTCCTTCCATGACCTCTCTATCACTAACTCCTTTCAAGACCGCCTCATCACTATCTCCTTCCATGACCTCCCCGACACTAACGCCTTCCATGACCTATCCATCACTAACTCATTCCATGACCTCCCCATCACTAATGTCTTCCATGACCTCTATATCACTAACTTCTACCATGGCCTCTCTATCACTAACTCCTTCCTTGACCTCTCTATCACTAACGCCTTTCATGACCGCCCCATCACTAACTCCTTCCATGACCTCCCCATCAGTAACGCCTTCCATGACCTCCTCATCACTATCTCCTTCCATAACCTCCCCATCACTAACGCCTTCCATGATCTCTCTCTCACTATCTCCTACCATGGCCACTCTATCACCAACTCCTTCCATGACCTCTCTATCACTAACGCCTTCCATGACCTCCCCATCACTAACTCCTTCCATGACCTCTCTATCACTAACTCCTTCCATGACCTCCTCATCACTAACTCCTTCCATGACCTCTTTATCACTAACTCCTTCCATGACCTCCCCATCACTAACTCATTCCATGACCTCCCCATCACTAACGCCTTCCATGACCTCCCCATTACTAAATCCTTCCATGACGTCCCCATCACTCCTTCCATGTCCTCCCCATCACTATCTTCTTCCATGACCTCTCTATCACTAACTCCTTCCATGATCTTTCTATCACTAACACCTTCCATGACCTCTCTATCACTAACACCTTCTATGACGTCCCCATCACTAACTCCTTCCATGAGCTATCTATCTCTAACGCCTTTCTTGACCTCCCCATCACTAACTCCTTCCATTACCTCTCTATCACTAAATCCTTCCATGACCTCTCTATCACTAACTCCTTCCATGACCTCTCTATCACTAACGCCTTCCATGACCTCTCTATCACTAGCTCCTTCCATGACCTCTCTATCACTAGCTCCTTCCATGACCTCCTTATCACTAACGCCTTCCATGACCTCCCCATCACTAATTCCTTCCATGACCTCCTCATCACTAACTCCTTCCATAACCTCCCCATCACTAACTCCTTCCAGGACCTCTCTATCTCTAACTCCTTCCATGACCTCTCTATCACTAACTCCTTCCATGAACTCTCTATCATTAACGCCTTTCATGACCTCCACATCACTTACACCGTCCATGACTCCCCATCACTAACTCCTTCCATAACCTCCCCATCACTAACGCCTTCCATGATCTCTCTCTCACTAACTCCTACCATGGCCACGCTATCACTAACTCCTTCCATGACCTATCCATCACTAACTCATTCCATGACCTCCCCATCACTAATGTCTTCCATGACCTCTATATCACTAACTTCTACCATTGCCTCTCTATCACTAACTCCTTCCATGACCTCTCTATCACTAACGCCTTTCATGACCGCCCCATCACTAAATCCTTCCAGGACCTCCCCATCACTAACGCCTTCCATAACCTCCCCATCACTAACTCCTTCCAAGACCTCTCTATCACTAAATCCATCCATGACCTCCTCATCACTAACTCCTTCCATGACCTCTCTATCACTAACTCCTTCCATGACCTCCCCATCACTAACTCATTCCATGACCTCCCCATCACTAACGCCTTCCATGACCTTCTCATCACTAACTCCTTCCATGACCTGTCTATCACTAACTACTTCCATGACCTCCTCATTACTAACTCCTTCCATGACCTCCCCATCACTCCTTCCATGACCTCCCCATCACTATCTCCTTCCATGACTTCTCTATCACTAACTCCTTCCATGACCTTTCTATAACTAACTCCTTCCATGACCTCTCTATCACTAACACCTTCTATGACGTCCCCATCACTAACTCCTTCCATGAGGTATCTATCTCTAACGCCTTTCTTGACTTCCCCATCACTAACTCCTTCCATTACCTCTCTATCACTAACTCCTTCCATGACCTCTCTATCACTAACTCCTTCCATGACCTCTCTATCACTAACTCCTTCCATGACCTCTTTATCATTAACGCCTTTCATGACCTCCCCATCACTTACACCTTCCATGACCTCCCCATCACTAACTCCTTCCATTACCGCCCTATCACTAACTCCTTCCATGACCTCTCTGTCACTAACTCCTTCCATCACATCTCTATCACTAACGCCTTCCATGACCTCTCTATCACTAGCTCCTTCCATGACCTCCCCATCACTAACTCCTTCCATGACCTCCTCATCACTAACTCCTTCCATAACCTCCCCATCACTAACGCCTTCCATTACCTCTCTATCACTAACTCCTTCCATGACCTCTCTATCACTAACTCCTTCCATGACCTCTCTATCACTAACTCCTTCCATGACCTCTCTATCATTAACACCTTTCATGACCTCCCCATCACTTACACCTTCCATGACCTCCCCATCACTAACTCCTTCCATTACCGCCCTATCACTAACTCCTTCCATGACCTCTCTATCACTAACTCCTTCCATGACCTCTCTATCACTAACGCCTTCCATGACCTCTCTATCACTAGCTCCTTCCATGACCTCCTCATCACTAACGCCTTCCCTGACCTACCCATCAGTAACGCCTTCCATGACCTCCTCATCACTAACTCCTTCCATAACCTCCCCATCACTAACGCCTTCCATTACCTCTCTATCACTAACTCCTTCCATGACCTCTCTATCACTAACTCCTTCCATGACCTCTCTATCACTAACTCCTTCCATGACCTCTCTATCATTAACACCTTTCATGACCTCCCCATCACTTACACTTTCCATGACCTCCCCATCACTAACTCCTTCCATTACCGCCCTATCACTAACTCCTTCCAGGACCTTTCTATCACTAACTCCTTCCATGACCTCTCTATCACTAACGCCTTCCATGACCTCTCTATCACTAGCTCCTTCCATGACCTCCTCATCACTAACGCCTTCCCTGACCTACCCATCAGTAACGCCTTCCATGACCTCCTCATCACTAACTCCTTCCATAACCTCCCCATCACTAACGCCTTCCATGATCTCTCTCTCACTAACTCCTACCATGGCCACTCTATCACTAACTCCTTCCATGACCTCTCTATCACTAACGCCTTTCATTACCGCCCCATCACTATCTCCTTCCATGACATCCTCATCACTAACGCCTTCCATGACCTATCCATCACTAACTCATTCCAAGACCTCCCCATCACTAATGCCTTCCATGACCTCTATATCACTAACTTCTACCATGGCCTCTCTATCACTAACTCCTTCCATGACCTCTCTATCACTAACGCCTTTCATGACCGCCCCATCACTAACTCCTTCCATGACCTCCCAATCACTAACGCCTTCCATGACATCCCCATCACTAACTCCTTCCATGACCTCTCTATCACTAACTCCTTCCATGACCTCCTCATCACTAACTCCTTCCATGACCTCTCTATCCCTAACTCCTTCCATGACCTCCCCATCACTAACTCATTCCATGACCTCCCCATCACTAATGCCTTCCATGACCTCTCTATCACTAACTCCTACCATGACCTCTATATCACTAACGCCTTTCATGACCGCCCCATCACTAACTCCTTCCATGACCTCCCCATCACTAACGCCTTCCATGACCTCTCTATCACTAACTCCTTCCATGACCGCCCCATCACTAACTCCTTTCATGACCGCCCCATAACTAACACCGTCCATGACGTCCCCATCATTAACGTCATGTTTCTTCTGTCCACCTAAAACAAAACCAGTTAATTCGCCCTCGATCTAAGCAGTTGGTATCTCATCGATTGTGCTATCCATCGAAGGAGAGATAGACGAGACGTGCGACTGAAAGCCATGTGTGGAGCTGATTGCTTGACAGACTACAGGCTTATTTTCTCTAGGTTTAACATTCGTGTGCAGCCTATTTGCTAGCATCGGAAATGGAGGCGTCGGAATATATTGAGCATCTCCAAGCTACACAGCGCGGAAAGTGTAGAGACCTTCGCCGGGGATCTGAACAGTCAGCGGACAATAATTCAAAGGCCCGCTGGTCACTGCAGAAGGTAGATAGGCCTTTAAGGGATGAAATGGATCTCTCTGTAAAACAATTGCTTGGGACACATGACATGCAAGAAAAATGATTGATTCAACGAAATCGACGCAGCTGGAGGAAATGCACCGCTTGTTTGACTACTTCAGAACGACCCCCTCCTCATGCACAAGTACTGCATTCAACAGCATACGCACGGTTGTACAGCGAAGTCTATGGTCTATGCAGGGTACCTGACTCCACGACAAGGTGGTCGAGATTCAAAAGGATGTGGCTTCCATTTACCCGAGGTAATTTGATTGTGCCTTAAATGCCGTCTACGCCCCTACGTCCCATCACTCATATCCTGTCCATAGTACTGATGTCATGGCGTTATTGACTGACAAGTTTGAGATTTTGGAGTGCTGGCCAGTTCATTTTGGTGCTTTCGTTAACTGTCCATTCATCATCAACGAACAAGTCAGAGGTCGTATGTCTCAAACTGCTATTCACCAGGGGAATGACCTCGAGTCCAGCGAGAAATGCAATTAGCTCGATGTTTAGATACACTGCTACCGACGTCTACACTTCGGCAGGGTGGAGGTGGGAGCGGTAGTAAAAGGGGGGGGGGAAGAACAGAAGAAACGCCACAAAGACCTATTTATAATCATCGAACAAGGTGCTTTGATTGCAGTGCCAAATATTGTCGCCGAGGATCAGGAAAAGCTTGCCACCCAAAAGAACAGAGCGTACTTCCACAGCTGGCTCCTCATATGTGTGGACAACTAATACTGTATTATTACTGTTCTTCTACTTGGCAACTATTGTTCTCTTTCTTCGCAAATGTTTTTTTCTTTCTGTCAACTGTTGTTTCCTTTCAGTGAACTGATGTTTCCTTTCTATCAGAACAGACACTCCTTCTCTGAACCCCAGACAGAACAGACACTCCTTCTCTGAACCCCAGACAGAACAGACACTCCTTCTCTGAACTTCAAACAGAACAGACACTCCTTCTCTGAACTTCAGACAGAACAGACACTCCTTCTCTGAACCCCAGACAGAACAGACACTCCTTCTCTGAACTTCAAACAGAACAGACACTCCTTCTCTGAACTTCAGACAGAACAGACACTCCTTCTCTGAACCGCAGACAGAATGGACGCTCCTTCTCTGAACCCCAGACAGAACAGACACTCCTTCTCTGAACTCCAGACAGAATAGACACTTCTTCTCTGAACTCCAGACAGAACAGACACTCCTTCTCTGAAACCCAGACAGAACAGACACTCCTTCTCTGAACCTCAGACAGAACAGACACTCCTTCTCTGAACCCCAGACAGAACAGACACTCCTTCTCTGAACCCCAGACAGAACAGACACTCCTTCTCTGAACTTCAGACAGAACAGACACTCCTTCTCTGAACCCCAGACAGAACAGACACACCTTCTCTGAACCCCAGACAGAACAGACACTCCTTCTCTGAACCCCAGACAGAACAGACACTCCTTCTATGAACCCCAGACAGAACAGACACTCCTTCTCTGAAACCCAGACAGAACAGACACTCCTTCTCTGAACTCCAGACAGAACAGACACTCCTTCTCTGAACTTCAGACAGAACAGACACTTCTTCTCTGAACCCCAGACAGAACAGACACTCCTTCTCTGAACCCCAGACAGAACAGACACTCCTTCTCTGAACCCCAGACAGAACATACACTCCTTCTCTGAACCCCAGACAGAACAGACACTCCTTCTCTGAACTTCAGACAGAACAGACACTTCTTCTCTGAACCCCAGACAGAACAGACACTCCTTTTCTGAACTCCAGACAGAACAGACACTCCTTCTCTGAACCCCAGACAGAACAGACACTCCTTCTCTGAACTTCAGACAGAACAGACACTTCTTCTCTGAACCCCAGACAGAACAGACACTCCTTCTCTGAACTCCAGACAGAACAGACACTCCTTCTCTGAACTACATATAAAAAAGACACTCCTTCTCGGAACTAATAATACTCCTTCTCAGAACGACATACAGAACTGACACTTTTTGGTGGGACTCCAAACAGTCCTTCTCGGAACTCCAAATCTCCTTCTCGGGACTCCAAACACTCCTTCTCGGAACTTCAGATACTCCTTCTCGGAACTTCAGACACTCCTTCTCGGAACTTCAGACACTCCTTCTCGGAACTTCAGATACTCCTTCTCGGAACTTCAGACACTCCTTCTCGGAACTCCAATCAGTTCTTCTCGGAACTCCAAATCTCCTTCTCGGAACTCCAAAACTCTTTCTTGGAACTGTTAGTGAATGTCTCCAGTAAGAAAGCGAGGCGTGTGCCGGCACATCTTGATGATAATTGTGACCACCTGCAATATTTAGTATAAGGTGATTATGTTTCTCACACACCAAGGTATGTCCCTGTCAAATTGTATTGATATACGTTCATTAGTTTAAAAGTTATAAGGGAAAGACATGGGGCGGTAGTTAGTGAAACACCGTTTGGTTAGACTAATGTGCGGGAATGAAGTTGTTATAGAATTCAGTACTAAGTTAAGGTTTGTCCCATAGTAGTTACGTTATTGTCCTGAAATGAAGTTTTTAGATAATTCAATGTACTATCTGTCTTGTTAGTTAGTTTTCTTTCCACTTGTGCCGTTAAGCGCGTGGGGAGCTTAAGTCGTCTATCCTGCGCCAAGTGTGTTGTGTCGGTCAATGTGAGCCCGTATTGTTGTACAATCACTCTAATGCCATCTATCCACCTACCTCGCGACTGGCCCCTTGCCCTGTAGCCAGATCAACCAGCGTAGTAAGCCATCAGTGGAAGTTGATGAGGGTGCATTCTGATGAGATGACCAAATTAACTGTGTATTCGATACAAGACGTAGTGCCGACCATACTTCGAATGTCGTCGTTCCGCATTCTGTCTCTTCTGGTAACACCGATCACCTTCCTCAGACTCTTAATTTCACAAATCGAAATTCTGCTCTCGCGCGCCTTGAACATAGGCCATGTTTAGCACTGGTAGCACATAGTTGGCATAAATATATTATTTATCAGATGTTGCTTTGTTGCCAAACTAATGCACGGGTGTCTAAGCAGGGGGGACAGATGATAAGTCACCGCAGATGCTTTCTGACACCTATTCTCAATTTCCGGTAGTCTGCCGACAAAAATACTGCCCAAATACTTGAACTCATGGACCTGTTCAAGTGTATCTATCTTGTATATGTGGCATTCTCCAAGCTGCAGGCTTCCTTCTAATCGTCTTTTGCAATGATATATTGCTCTCTCACTGTCTCTCTCTATCTCTGTCTTGCTCTCTCTTGACGTTAAAATTGTTTTACCTTATTGACAGTGTAATCATGGTATGTTTCTTCTGTTGCCATGACATATTTCTTTCGCAGATTAGGCTAATCTATCTGGAATATTTGGCTTATTTAATACAATAAGAAAGTGTGTATTCAGGCTCCAGAAAATGTTCTACATGCACTCGCGTGACGGCACATAGATCAATTATCGTGGGATTAGTTGTTATCTCTCCCTATACTCATCCCAACGCTAAACAGAAGCAGCTAGACATGACATGTAACAAATAGGTAGAGAGTGTGTGTTAGAGAGAGGGGGGAGGTGTGAGATGGACAGGGCGAGGTAGAGTGAGAGAGAGTGAGACAGTGAGAAGCTGAAACTGAGAGAGTGAGGCCGAAAAGACTGGTATGAAGAGTGAGAAAGAGCCCGAGAAGAGAGAGTAGGATACAGAGGGAGTGAGAACGAGATACACATTGTGAGAGACACACAAATTAGCAGAGAGAGAGAAGTGAGAGGACAAGTTAGATAGATAGGGAGACAGAGAGAGCTAGAAGTTCGGATATATAACGAGTCTGAAAACAATTATTTAATTTATAAAATAAATATTCTGGAAACCGTATTAACAGAAAGGTACAAAACGTTTAGTTAGGACACGTACTAGTCCAGAGAGTTGTACGTGCCCAGGTTAACAAACACATGACAGTACTCAGCTAAATGCATTCTAACCGGCAGTAAGAATATCTAGCCAAAACAATGACGTGGCATGTAACGAAACAAAGCACTAGTATTAGGATAATTATATACGAACAATGACAAATATGAACTGAATGAAAATCATTTATACTCTAACCTTTTGGGTTCTATTGTACTGGTCCAAACATAATGTATAAAGAACTAGTTGAGATATTTCGTTTCACTCACAAAAACCCATGTCCACTATAATCGTTTTTCAATCACTTGTGTGTACTTTCTTAATGATGCTGAGTACAGGCAAACAGTAGTACCACATTGCGTGTCTCTCAGGTTGATATATTTCCTGGGACTTTATGACATCAGGATTTAAAACTACAGTGGTGATTAAGTGTCATCTAAATGTCATTCATGTGTTCGTGGCGAGTTGGAGATCGTTAGCCATGTTTCCAGATGACATAGTAGATTATTCCAGGGCTTGGGCAAAGAATGGTTTGAGTTTATTCCAGTCTACAAAACAGATGTAGCGGCAGCAATAATTGAATAATGCCATCTGAAAGCGTGAAGTCTTTACTTTAAAGTTCAAATCAAATATCACGTCATGTTTAACACGACTCAGGACAAGTCTTTCGTCATTAAGCCAAGTCTCAAGTCAAGTTCTTCAAAGTCTAAAGTCGAATATTATCTTCGCTCCAGCGATGAAACGACGAATGATTCTATAGAATGACATAAAGTAAATATTTAGTGACTGACAATTGAGTACATCTGACAGGCAATCATTAAATCGTTAACGTAAACATTTATCACACTTGTGGAAACATGTTAGTATAAGTCACCACGTCAAGTCGTTGATTTGATATTTTCGAGTCGAGTCTCAAGTCAATACCCATATGCGACTAAATTCCGACTAAACTCAATATCCTATCGATTAGACTTGTTAATTGCTGGAAAAGTGCCGGAAAACAGAGCTCAAATTGTAAGACATGCCCATCAAATTGTTCTTTACAGTAAACTAGGAACACAATAGAATTAAATGCATTGGTCAATTTGATAAAATAATTCAAAACGTAGTAGGAATACATGATGACAAGTAAATCAAATTGTAATTAAGGACTTCCTTAGGCACATAAACGGTTGCGCTCATTCGATGACATGAAATACTTTATGAGAACATAATACAGTAACGGTCACTCATAAAGAGTATACGGCATCATTTTCTGAGGCGTATTGGGGACCGAACCCTGCACTCATTGTCTGATGGCTAGTCTCCATCCAGAACAGACAAAACAAGTTTCGCAATTTCTTGTTCTTCATATGTAAAAGATCTGTTCGAAATGTGTCGGACCTTTGACACGGAACAATATAATTACCCACCTGAGGTCTCAAACCCAAATCACCATCAAAGTATCCTACTTAGGACTTGACAAATTTCTCTCAGCGGACCCACCATTGTTGGAAGCATTAAAGGACGGCCGCTTTACAACTGGACCGTCGCCCTTTTCTCAAATAGTTTTGTGCCTCAAATCCGGTCGCTTTCAGTGGTATTTTCTGCTTGGGGAACCCCTAACAAACGATCGGACCTGTGGGTAACGGGACCTTGCGAGCTCTAACATGACAAGGCTTCCGCTCATTTCTCGCATCTGATTCAGACTTTCTTGACCAAGCACAACATTCTTCAGGTTTGTCAGGTTTCTTACTCACCCGACTTGGTTCCTTGAGATTTGTGGTTGTTCCCAAGCTGAAAATGCTGCGGAGAGAGACCCGATTTAAGTCAAGAGAAGACGTTATGCGGAATACTGCGGCCCTGCTGTACTCAATTCTATAAATAGACCTTCCTCAGATGCTTCCAACAATGGTGGGACTGTTGATATAAATGTGTGAAGTTCCAAGTAGAGGGCTTTAAATGGCATTATGGTTTCAGACCTCTAGGAGATTCATTTATTTTCCAAGTCAAAGATCCGATATATTTTGAACAAACCTCTTAGCGTCAGAAGTCTACAGGGACTGATCCCACATTGGCCTGCCTGATATGCAGTCACATTTATTCGGCATACCATTTTCTTTAAGTCACTACGGAAGTACGCGCCGTGAAACAACATCTCCGTGGCTAATATTGTTTTTGAGTGACGTGTCCTCGAATTGTTCCAGCCAGGTCTGCATGTAAAGATACATGGCTAAATATGTGATTGTAATTACAGGAAGTGTTGTCACGAAACTAGAATGCTCATGATTGGACACCCAATTGTATATTCTATAAATATAAGTATTGAACGTTTTTCGTTTCACTTATAGGCTCCATTCCGCTTCTTCGTTCATCTTCTCCCTCCAAGTGAAGCATAAGGCTACCATTCTTGGTGAGTCTTTACAGGAAGCATGTTCCTTATCCCTTAAATTGGTGGTTTCTATAGAAAAGTGTTTTCGTTATGACGTTTCTAGCCCCACGTACAACCTTATGTAAACTTTATTTAGAACACGCTTGTAAGGTTACTGTGGTCCTATTCTTTCCTCCCCAGTGGCCACCTGGGTGTGCTACCCCTCTCCCAGTGTGTATATTCCATTTCAATATACTCTGTCTCTGTTGATTTTTGTGAGACAAATGTGCGTGTCAAACATAATGTTCTGAGCTCGTGAATATTCATGTTTTTCTTTTGGCTATCTCTTTTTGAATCGAATGACCCTTTAACACGACCACTGTGGTCTGTTGTACACATTTGAAAAGGCGGCTAAGTATGGTTGTAAGTGAGACAGGCAACCACATCATGAAAAACAGTATCCTACATAAACCACCAATGCAAAACATTAATGCTTTGGTGCCAGTGATGATGTCAAATTCCGAATGTAAGGAAAGGAAGAGATAGTTATAATGTATAGAAAGATGTTGATGACAGCTTGAATCTTTAACACCTGATTCGATCCAGGTTTCCCAAGATTTTATCCACTTTAACTTTTCACACATTTCCTAAAAACACTACTGAAGCGGAAGTGTCATTGGGGTTGGCAACCTTATCTCAAAGAACCATTATAATATTCAGATACATGCTTCCTGTAAACGTTGTTTTAAGCTCCTTAAGGGAGTGAGACGACATTACATATTCCTTTAAGGCGCCCACACATTTTGAATATCGAGTAGCTGCCAAAAAACGACTATCATTTCGTCTGGTAAAATGCAAGGTAAATGTGGTTAGAAAACACAGAATTAAGAAAAATGACAAATAAAGTAGGCGGCGTGATGGACAAAAGGCATTACCAGAGCAAATCTAACATACAAACAAGCCAAATGAGCAAGGAAGATGTTTCAAATGTTAGCATAACCGCTTAAATTCACTTTAAAACACACAAAAACGCACGTTCTTTTGGCAATAATTCCAAAGAGCTTAGCTCTGTTTTGTGTGTCCAGTTTTTAAGGTGTGTATGCATAGAGCATGGTCTGAATGTCAGCACATATCTGGCTGTAGTTCCGTCACATTTTAGCACATGTATCAAGTATAGAAGTATTGAAGAGCGGAAACATATCTAAACGCTCGAAAGAGTTCAGCGGGAAGATAATGACAGACACGATCGCTTTCCGATTATGATACTGGAGTGACAGCCCCTAGTCAGCTATTATTTTTCTTTTAACATATTCAGACATACCCAATTTACGACCAGCCGCTTAATGGCATTTATCTCATTCAACAATTTTTATTACGACTGTAGCCCAATAGCCCAGAGTTGCGACATGAGGCTTTCAGCTTACTGGACTCAGCTTCCTCGCTACAATTATTTGTTTAGAGGGAAGCTTGTGGCCTAGGAGTGGTAAGTGTTGCCTTCAATCCTATACTGTTAGGTTCAAACCCGTCCTCGGCGAACTAGGCATGTCATGGAGTTTTTCCTGGAATGTCCGCTTCTGCTAGAAAACCCAGCTGTAAATAGGTACCCGATGAAGTCAGGGAAAAGTTTGCAGTCACCACTGAAGTTGCCGGGTCCGTATTCTGTCGTCGGCATTTTCTGCAATGAACGTAACTGAGTATATTTGGGGGGACACAGCTTCAATGAGGTCGCTTTTATGTTTATTTGGAGGGATATAGCTATAATGAGTCGCTTTTATGTATATTTGGGGACACACAGCTACAATTAGGTCGCTTCTATTTATATTTGGGGAGACACAGCTACAATGAGGTCACTTTTATGTTTATTTGGGGGGATATAGATACAATGAGTCGCTTTTATTTGTATTTGGGGGGGGGGGGATATAGATACAATGAGGTCGCTTTTATGTTCATTTGGGGGGATATAGATACAATGAGTCGCTTTTATTTATATTTGGGGACACACAGCTACAATTTGGTCGTTTCTATGTATATTTGGGGGGACACAGCAACAATGAGATCGATTTTATGTATATTTGGGGACACAGCTACAATGAGGTCCCTTTTATGTATATTTGGGGACACAGCTACAATGAGGTCCCTTTTATGTATATTTGGGGACACACAGCTACAATGAGGTCGGTGTTATGTATATTTGGGGGTACACAGCTACAATGAGGTCACTTTTATGTATATTTGGGAGGACACAGCTACAATGAGATCGGTATTATGAGCCGTCTTCTATTTTCATTATTTTTGTTTCCAATAAATACGATATAAAATAATTGAATAGTATGAGAAATCAAGGAGAGAAAAGGGCGTAGTTCTACTGCATAAGTAACCTGAATACAAATTAATACATTTAGTGATTATCATATTGCTTACAACAATATGACAATATATCAGAGATTAATGTCAGAAAATAGAGATAAATGTAAGAAACTTGTAGTATCCTCACAGATGGAGGTGACTCGGCCTGGTAGGATCATCACAGATGGAGGTGACTCGGCCTGGTAGGATCCTCACAGATGGAGGTGACTGAGCCTGGTAGGTTCCTCACAGATAGAGATGACTCGGCCTGGTAGGATCCTCACATATGGAGGTGACTGAGCCTGGTAGGATCCTCACAGATGGAGGTGACTAGGCCTGGTAGGATCCTCACAGATGGAGGTGACTCGGCCTGGTAGGATCCTCACAGAAGGAGGTGTCTCGGCCTGGTAGGATCCTCACAGATGGATGTGACTGGGCCTGGTAGGATCCTTACAGATAGAGGTGACTGGGCCTGGTAGGATCCTCACAGACGGAGGTGATTGAGCCTGGTAGGATCCTCACAGATAGAGGTGACTGAGCCTGGTAGAATCCTCACAGATGGAGGTGACTCGGCCTGGTAGGATCCTCACAGATGGAGGTGACTGAGCCTGGTAGGTTCCTCACAGATGGAGATGACTCGGCCTGGTAGGATCCTCACATATGGAGGTGACTGAGCCTGGTAGGATCCTCACAGATGAAGGTGACTGGGCCTGGTAGGATCCTCACAGATGGAGGTGACTCGGCCTGGTAGGATCCTCACAGATGGAGGTGACTCGGCCTGGTAGGATCCTCACAGAAGGAGGTGACTGGGACTGGTAGTATCCTCACAGATGGAAGTGACTGGACCTGGTAGGATCCTCACAGATGGAGGTGACTCGACCTGGTAGGATCCTCACAGATGGAGGTGACGGCCTGGTAGGATCCTCACAGATGTAGGTGACTGGGTCTGGTAGTATTGTCACAGATGGAGGTGACTCGGCCTGGTAGGATCCTCACATATGGATGTGACTCGGCCTGGTAGGATCCTCACAGATGGAGGTGACTCAGTCTGGTAGGATCCTCACAGATGGAGGTGACTCGGCCTGGTAGGATCCTCACATATGGATGTGACTCGGCCTGGTAGGATCCTCACAGATGGATGTGACTCGGCCTGGTAGGATCCTCACAGATGGAGGTGACTCGGCCTGGTAGGATCCTCACAGATGGAGGTGACTGGGCCTGGTAGGATCCTTACAGATGGAGGTGACTTGGCCGGGTAAGATCCTCACAGATGGAGGTGACTGGGCCTGGTAGGATCCCCACAGTTGGAGGTGACTGGACATTGTAGGATCCTCACAGATTGAGGTTACTGGGCCTGGTAGGATCCTCACAAATGGAGGTGACTGGGCCTAGTAGGATCCTCACAGATGGAGGTTACTGGGCCTAGTAGGATCCTCACAGATGGAGGTGACTGGGCCTGGTAGGATCCTCACAGATGGAAGTGACTGGGCCTGATAGTATCCTCACAGGTGGAGGTGACTCGGCCTGGTAGGATCCTCACAGATGGAGGTGACTGGACCTGGTAAGATCCTTACAGATGGAGATGACTTGGCCGGGTAAGATCCTTACAGATGGAAGTGACTGGGCCTGGTAGGATCATCACAGATGGAGGTGACCGGGCCTGGTAGGATCCTTACAGATGGAGGTAACTGGGCCTGGTAGAATCCTCATATATGCGGACGACATCCTGTTATACAATCAGGTCAAAGACATTCGTGACATTTTCGTGGATGTGCTGAGCAAGCTGAGAATGTCGTAGCGACTACAACGTTGAAATACATCCATCTAAGGTCAAGATTGTCTGGTTCTCCCGAAATAATAGGTTGGTCTTAAATAAACTACCAGAGGTCACCTGTATGGGTACTAACATTACGAGAGAGCATTAGATGAAATACCTGGGAATCACATTCAACAGAATCCCTTCTTTCACTAAACATATTGACAATGTGATTCTGAAAGCAAAGAGGGGTATCAATTCAAACAAATTCAATTAGGTCACAGACATGCAACAATAGAAACTCTTCCTGCAGATGCAAGCACTGGTTGTGACTGTCCTGGACTACGGTCTTGGGTTGCTCGAGCTGTTATAGACACAGGCAGATAAATTGGACAGAATCCAGGGCCCATCGCGTCGAACGACCATTTCCATGATCACGTCTGATGGCCGATGCCCAGGGGGCCTGCATTTCTATTGGGGAGGTGGCGATCTGTTTTAGCCAGTTCTTGCTAGGGTGGCCACGAAGATGTCTCCAGGATGAACACGGCTTCTTCTCGTAACTCGCAACCATAGTCTACCAGAGCATCTTCTCGTGTATTCGGATTTCCCAGGAAAGGTGACCGAAAAGGGAGAGACTTCTTCTTCTTCTTCTTCTTCTTCTTCTTCTTCTTCTTCTTCTTCTTCTTCTTCATCGTACGCTGTTTACAGCGATATTTACGTTGCACTGTTTTATTTTGTTAAGCCTGTGGCTCTGTACATCCGATTTCAACACGCGTTTCTGTAGGGATGCCCTCTTTAGCCTTTGGCTGTCCCATCCTAACTGCAAGGCAGCAGTTGTTTTTGGTCAGAGTTGTCTGTCTTAGGTAAGTTGTCATGCAGGACTATCGAGTCTTCCCCACTCGTGTCTATAGGGTTTGGCAATGACATGATATGATGGACTATGTACTAGTTTGTACTATCCCGGAAGAGAGGCAGTCCAGTGTGACTGTGTCTCAGGATCGTCACGTCCTGCCAGGAATGTAGCTTGTGCATGTTTAGTAAGTTATCTCTTTGCGTCCTTTATTTTCTCGGCTCATCTGCAGTGATGGTACGCCTAGCATTCCCCGCCACCTGGGGGGTGGGGGTGGGGGGTGGGGACGATAACGATCAATCGTTGAGACAGTGCCTGCAAGTAGAGTTCGTCGAACTACTTCACTGATGTAAATCATGTCATGCCAGACGACCCAGAGGATGCGCCTCTGGTTGAAAGCGTCAAGACGCTGTCGGTCCTGCTGTAGTAGTGTCCAGGACTCGGAGAGGTACATGAGATTGGGGACAATACAGAAGAAGTAAATACGTAGCCTGGTCTTCAGTGAGATCCTTCGCTAGGACTAGACTCTGCGGAGCAAGTGCAAGGATGAAGCCGCTGAGCCTATCCTACAGGTGATGTTGTGACTGCTGCTAGCGTCAGGGCATGCCCGCGACGTAGACAAAGTCTTCGGTAACTGCAACAGAGTTGTCGTTCACGGTGATGCTCAGCACAGAGGAACGCCTGCTGAGGTTTTATAACTTTTTCTTCGTCGGGATATGTGCAAGTCTAGGTGGGTAGCCGATCGATCCAGTGTCTCTAGGAGGCCTACCAGAGACAGAATCGCAGCCCGGTATGATGACGTCATCAGCCTAGACGAGATCGGTTACCCGGCAGTTGTCGACAAGGACACATGTGTTGTGTGCAGAAGGCTGTGTGAGGACTCAGTCCATGACGTAGCAGAAAAGTGCAGTGGTGAGGCCGCAGCTCTGTCGGACACCGGTGTAGTGAACTCTTCTCTAAGATACATCGAACTATAATCACCTTTTCAAGGTACAGTCGGCTTTAAGAACAAGGGGACACAGCTAGAAATTAATGAAATACAGATGCACGTTATTAAGAAATATTTTTTTTAATGTAGTCAGGGAATGAAATAGTGGGTGGCAGGGTCAGTTAATCCATTCAAGAATAGATTGTAGGCACATATTTATTTTTAAATCAAGGGGAAGTAAAAAAAACCTGGTTGTATACAGACTGTGCTGTCTTCTAGACCAGTATAAATAAGCCAAGTTTAGGTAAGGTCTAACATTTGATGAATATACTGTTGGTGTATCAAATGTAACGTCACCTTCCTACTCTAGCCCGCAGCTTCGTTTTTTCAAGTCTCCCGACACACTCTCCTTCCCTCGTCACACTTTATCACAAACATTCGGATCCCACCTCATCGTGACGTCGTCTGTCAGTGACGTCACCCCCTTTTTAAAATCATACAGTTATAAAGTAACCTAATGAGGTTTCTTTTCTCTCTCTCATGCAAATAGCTGCACCATCCTACTGGTACTCACTGTGACCACAGACCGTCTTTCCTATCCATTTTCACAGTATCCGCTATGATCGCAGACCGTCATCCCTATCCATTTTCAAAGTATCGACTTTGATCGAAGAGCTTCCTCCCTATCTATATTCAAAGTCTCCGAATATACGGTCACATATCTGATGATGTCGCCATCTCCTCTTGAGATGGGCAACTGTTATTATCGACTAACGACATTGCATCCCCGCCCCTCCTCTCTTCCCGTTTTGCAATGCCAACTACATGCTCACTTAGCAATACCATTCATGGTTTGAAAGATAACACAAGAAATAATATTCTATATATGATGCAGGAGCAGAACAGAAAATGACTTTTTTCGGTACAAGTACCTGGATGAGCATGCTTCTTACCAACCCAACACCGGCCCAAGTTACAACTTGGCACACAACCTGGTCAAGTTCCCTGTAGAGGCGAGCGGTCTAATGGCTTTGTCAATAATACTCGTACAAAGATATCTCTGCGCCTGAATATTTTCAGATGCAGTACAACTATCATTCAAAGTGTTATTTTTGTGTGACTCTTCTAGAGCGGTGTTGCTGACTCTCTAATGTTCCGTTTGTTCGATGAGTCCTCGCTAATCTTCCGAATTTTTAAATTTTGGCCCTCTTATGTTCTGTTTGTTCGATGAGTCGTATCTAATCTTCCGTTTGTTCATTTTAACCCTCTAATGTTCCGTTTGTTCGATTATCCCACTCTAATGTTCTGAATGCTTCATTATTCCCCTCTAATGTTCCATGTGTTTGATTATTTCCCTCTAATGTTCCGTTTTTCGATGATTCATCTCTAATATTCCGTTTGTTCGATGATTACCCTTTAATGTTGCTTGTGTTTGATTATTCCGTCCTAATGTTCAAATGTGTATGAATATTCCCTTCTAATGTTTCATGTTTTTGATTATTTTTCTATAATGTTCCGATTATTGCGTGTGACCTTTTATTGTTTCTATTATTCCATGTGGTGTTCTATTTTTCAATTGTCCTTTTTAACCCTCTAGTGGTTACATTTATTCCACTTCATCTTTATAATTATGTCAAAGTCATATGGCAATCTTTTAAAATGTTCCATGGTCATCTAGTATTCTGTTTGTTCCATGCGGCTTCAAACACAACACGTGGATATACTACTGGCTTACTTGAGTTCCACTAATCTGGGCAAACATTTTACATTGCTCTAAAAAAAACACCGTTTTCATGACCGAACTGTATGTTGTCAATTACAGAGTTGACCTCGGACATCTGCCAACATTTACAGCAGGAACAAATGTAGTTATCGTTCTTGAGTCAGTGACAGACATCTTCGAAAAGTTCCGCTAGGGGAAGGAGACGAATGAGGAATATAAATATTTAATTTCAGTTCGTCTGCTTGCTCTCTGTCAACGCAATTCCTCCACTCATCCTGCCATGAAAACCAGCCACCGACGTCCTTGTGAAGATATCAGGTTATCTCCGTAACGGTAAACCCAAATCGCTGACGTCTGGCCAGAAAGGACCAATTAAATAACGCAGCAAACGTCACGTGACAACTCGAAACCTTCACTCGATCTCTGTTTGCAAAACCTTTCAACAGATAGATAGTTAACTTGGTTTAAATATCTCAACCGGGTGTTCCAAAATTGCTCAAAGCAAGAAGAGATATCCTAGCCTATAAATTAGTGTCTAAACTGGCGGAACACCAGTGGTCTTAGATGCCTCTGTGGTATTTTGCTGGACTTCTAAATACCCATATCGATTGGGTAGTGGCATTATCTTTGTAAACACCATTCTTTACATATCAAATACAACGACCAGTTATCAAATAGTGGATATCAAATGATTAGATCGTATCTCCTGTTTATTTATTTATGCATGATTTGAAATTGGAATGAGAGATTATCTGTACAAGCGTAGATGACGGTTAATTGAATTAAGGATATCGTCAATGATAGATAGGACGTTATAGTTGCAATTACGCAATTATTTTCCTATTCTAACTTATTTGAACAAGTTAATTTTGGGAGGTTAAAATGTAACCCAGTTCTGCTCATAGGTGAATGTATTCGGGGTTTGTGTGAGTGTGTGTATGTGTGCATGTGTGTGTGTCTATGTCTGAATCGATCACATTGGCAAATGATTGAAAACATGTTTGGTTAAATAACTGCTTGACTACACGGATGTGGTTACATGCATGTTTAACAATATGGGCGTGATAACTGATTTAAAATGTATTTCATTATATAACAACTTGACCATGCGGGTGTGATATCTGATTGAGAAAAAAAATGTATATGTAATCCTATAATTTCTTATTTTATAGAAGCGAAACCACGCACAAATAACTAGAAAAATGTGGTAATTGCCAGAAGAAAAAAAGTAAGAAAATGCGAAAAAAGAAGAATACGTTGTAGTGCAATCTAACATCAACACAACGTTTGAAAGCTTGTTTTTCTTTATATTTGTATTTAGAATAATTGGTCGGTCGTTCCGTAGAGGCATAAAGAAGCTTATGACAATATCATTCAACTGGATATTTATTAGACCATGACCAATCCACAAGGGCATAGAAACAAAAAATGTGATTTGAGATTCTTGAATAAAAGAAATTACGGTCACTAGAAGACATAGATTGATCAATAATACAATCGAACCTTCCTTTTCTTGTTCAGCGTTCGGTTTGAGATTGACGTTGTGACGTTATGTCCTACTTGATTTCCCTTCCAACCGTGATCTCTATCCCTTGACCAGATCACACTCTGACTAGTTCCAGGACCTCCAAATGGAGAAAGACTACGGTCTTGGTCAACTTTTAGTAATTCTGACCACGATGCAACCAAGCAGGTATGAGTCGGTATGTACTGTCAGCTCATGCATTGTTGTATCTTGCCACCCCCCCCCCCCCCTATCAAGTAGAACCAAATCTGTAAGCAGAGAATTGTATGGCATATATCCACAAACAAAGAACTTAAATGGTGTGGTGACACCTCTAAAATGTATCCAAGTCTGAACGTCACCCAAGCCTATAACATCACACAACAGGACTTCATAGCAAGACAAAGATAATAAAAAGACAAAAACAAAAAGATGGGGTAAAGAAACACTATAGGTGCATGAATTGAAAATAACAACGTCCACATACAAGAGAAACGAAAGTGAATGGCATGTGCCAACACATCTACAGAACGGATGATAATGAAAAACATTGACTGACGCACAGAGATAACGTACCTTGCAAGAGAATTGACCCGAACTGAACTTTCTGTCTACAAGAACAGTGGACAGGTCAGTTATATTGTCAATTTGTCAGTTCCTCAATGGGTTATTTAAAATAATGAATATTGGCTACAAACAATATGCAATAGCTTTCTGAAATCGTTTCTAAAAAATTGCTTGAGACGATTGCAGGTGGTACTGCTGGTCCACACTGAACTCATCTGACAATCAAATAGACAGACGAGACAAGAAGGGCGGCAAAATATCCAAGTAAAGCTGGTTACTTTGAGCAGAAACAATTTGTTGGTCTATATGCCAGACTGTGATTGCTTTCAAGTTAAATGTAATCTTGGTCTCCCTGCTCCACTTTCAAATAAGCTTTTTTAAAACGTTGGTGCGGACGGCCAATTTCTCAGTATAGTTGGCTATTCTTGCGAGTGATTGCTTAAACGGAAATGTGACCAAGAAGGTCAAGGGCGAATAAAGACCAAATATAAACAAAGCGATGATGTGGAATTTTAAGCCGATATTGTGTGCTGATCTGCTCACTTCTGCAAATAAATTTGATAATTACTTTTCAGTTTTGTGTTATTCAATTTTTTATATTGTGGCTAATGTTTCATCACGTTTCTGTTTTTGTAAGTCTCAATGTTTTCCAACATGGATCTGTGCCAAAAGGAGACGATAATAGTCCACGGTTACACTAAGAACGTGCAGTAACAGGCAACTTTTAGTATGGTTCAACCAATCTATGATAGAAGAATATCCAGCTCATATCTTTCAGCAGTACCTTGCAAAATGATTGCAGCGGGCGGGTTTGAAAGACAGCCTTAGCTTAAATAACAAGATGATGAAGAATACGAAGAAGTCCGGCAATAAAGAGAAAAAGAAAACATTCTGAAAAAAGGACAAAGAAAAAAGAAGAAAAAGAAGAAGAAAATGAAAAAAGAAGATAAAGAGAAAGAAAAATAAGAAAAAAAGAATAAGAAAAACAGTTGAAGAATAATAGAACAAAGAAGAGGAAGAGGAAGAACCCTTTTTGCACACATTTGTCTTATATGAGATCACTTTTATGTCTGTAATGTGTGATTCTATCACTCAATCTGACAGAATCACACATTTGTCTTATATAAGATCACTTTTATGTCTGTAATGTGTGATTCTAGCACTCAATCTGACAGAATCACACATTTGTCTTATATAAGATCACTTTTATGTCTGTAATGTTTGATTCAAGCACTCAATCTAACAGAATCACACATTTGTCTTATATGAGATCACCTTTATGTCTGTAATGTGTGATTCTAGCCCTGAATCTGACAGAATCACACATTTGTCTCATATGAGATATCTTTTATGTCTGAAATGTGTGATTCTAGCACTGAATCTGACAAAATCACACATTCGTCTTATATGACATCACTGTTATGTCTGTAATGTGTGGTTCTAGCCCTGAATCTGACAGAATCACACATTTGCCTCATATGACATCACTTTTATGTCTGTAATGTGTGATTCTAGCACTCAATCTGACAGAATCACACATTTGTCATATATGAGATACCTTTTATGTCTGTAATGTGTGATTCTAGCCCTGAATCTGACAGAATCACACATTTGTCTTATATGAGATCACTTTTATGTCTGTAATGTGTAATTCTAGCCCTGAATCTGACAGAATCACACATTTGTCTTAAATGAGATCACTTTTATGTATGTAATGTGTGATTCTAGCCCTGAATCTGACAGAATCACACATTTGTCTTATATGAGATCACTTTTATGTCTGTAATGTGTGATTCTAGCACTCAATCTGACAGAATCACACATTTGTCTTATATGAGATCACTATTATGTCTGTAATTTGTGATTCTATCACTCAATCTGACAGAATCACACATTTGCCTCACATGAGATCACTATTATGTCTGTAATTTGTGATTATATCACTCAATCTGACAGAATCACACATTTGCCTCATATGACATCACTTTTATGTCTGTAATTTGTGATTCTATCACTCAATCTGACAGAATCACACATTTGTCTTATATGACATCACTGTTATGTCTGTAATGTGTGATTATATCACTCAATCTGACAGAATCACACATTTGTCTTATATGAGATCACTATTATGTCTGTAATTTGTGATTCTATCACTCAATCTGAAAGAATCACACATTTGCCTCATATGAGATCACTATTATGTCTGTAATTTGTGATTATATCACTCAATCTGACAGAATCACACATTTGCCTCATATGACATCACTTTTATGTCTGTAATTTGTGATTCTATCACTCAATCTGACAGAATCACACATTTGTCTTATATGACATCACTGTTATGTCTGTAATGTGTGATTCTAGCACACAATCTGACAGAATCACACATTTGTCTTATATGACATCACTGTTATGTCTGTAATGTGTGATTCTATCACTCAATCTGATAGAATCACACATTTGCCTCATATGAGATCACTATTATGTCTGTAATTTGTGATTATATCACTCAATCTGACAGAATCACACATTTGTCTTACATATTATAGTTTTTATTTTTTTTTTGCTTTCGCCTTGTTTATCTAATCCCTAAGGCGGTGTGCGTTGCACTGTGGGTTTTTTTTTGCGCCTGTCGGCCCAGTGCATCCGACTTCAACGTACATTTTATGTAAGGGTCTGCTTCCTCCTGTATTTTCTAAGGGTTTGCTTCCCTGTGGTAACGGCTGGTGCTGTGATGGGGATCGAACCCAGCACCTTCGGGTTGTGAGCCTTGCCACTTAACCACTAGGCCATAACGTCTCCATTTGTCTTATATTACATCGCTGTTATGTCTGTAGTGTGTGATTTTAGCACACAATCTGACATAATCACACATTTGTCTTATATGACATCTCTGTTATGTCTGTAATGTGTGATTTTAGCACACAATCTGACAGAATCACACATTTGTCTTATATGACATCACTGTTATGTCTGTAATGTCTGATTCTAGTACACAATCTGACAGAATCACACATTTGTCTTATATGACATCACTGTTATGTCTATAATGTCTGATTCTAGTACACAATCTGACAGGTTGTGTTTGATGCCAGGTTTGCAAATGTTGTTTACATCTATTTCAGTCCTGTATCCTTGATCACAATATTTGACATTGGCTGTCCCAGATCATCTCTTCATCACATATCACGGTGAAGGGCAAGGAGGGGGGGGGGGGGGAATGCATGTTCTGTACCTACCGGGCGAATACAATTGGAAGGCCACCAGAACGTAGAACATCACTTTTCGTGTCTATAAATTGCCAGGTATGCCCACTATTTGCATTGTTTATACAAATTGAAGACGGTTTGGGGCTTGTTTTCTGTATTATGAATTTGATCCCGTATGCCGCAGATAGACTGTAACATACTTCGCTACATTGACCTTTGAGCAACTCGAATATTTTCTGCTTTTCGTAAGTGTCATACCTAGCAGCTGCCATGCCATGACTGGAAAAACCATCCTGTTCTAGAATGTGATCCCTTGTCTTGTTCCTCGTCGTTTAATCGTGAGTTTGACCTGATTCAAGTTCAGCCATCTTGCTGTTCTTCTTCGTGAAATCTCACTATCTAATATTTTGGAGTTTGTCATTTCTGGAAGAGGACTATATCAGCAGCACATTTTCGGTGTATGAATCTTTCTCCCTCCAGGTTGGGGACATTGTCTCACCAATTTAGTTTTATATAGACTTCCTCAAGCGCCGCTGTAAATTATTAAGTTACTCTCTTCTCTTTGCTAGCCTGGACACTGCGGCGATGAAAAGTAATATGTGGTAGAGTTACTCTCTTCTCTTTGCTAGCCTGGACACTGTTGCGATGAAAAGTAATATGTGGTAGAGTTACTCTCTTCTCTTTGCTAGCCTGGACACTGTTGCGATGAAAAGTAATATGTGGTAGAGCTACTCTCTTCTCTTTACTACCCTGGACACTGTTGCGATGAAAAGTAATATGTGGTAGAGTTACTCTCTTCTCTTTGCTAGCCTGGACACTGCTGCGATGAAAAGTAACATGTGGTAGAGCTACTCTCTTCTCTTTGCTAGCTGGACAGTGCGGCGATGAAAAATAACATGTGGTAGAGCTACTCTCTTCTCTTTGCTAGCCTGGTCACTGGGACCATGAAACGTAATGTGATAGTGTTACTCTCTTGCCTCTTTGCTAGCCTGGTCACTAGGACCATGAAACGTAATATGTGGTAGCGTTACTCTCTTGTCTCTTTGCTGGCCTTGTGACTGGGACCATGATACGTAATATGTGGTAGTGTTACTCTCTTGTCTTTTCGCTAGCGTTGTGACTGAGACCATGAAACGTAATGTGTGGTAGTATTACTCTCTTGTCTCTTTGCTAGCCCTGTGACTGGGACCATGAAACGTAATGTGGTAGTATTACTCTCTTGTCTCTTTGCTAGCATTGTGACTGGGACCATGAAACGTAATGTGATAGTGTTACTCTCTTGTCTCTTTGCTAGCCTTGTGACTGAGATCACGAAGCGTAATATGTGGTTACATTCTTCTGTTCTTTATTGATGAACCCTACACACAACTATTCTCCCATTCCACTAGGTATTTCTTCTTCTTCTTCGTACGCAGTCAGACAGTAACCATTATTTTTTCGAAAAAATCGGCGGTCATCCTGAGGCTGTCGACACTGCCATAGAGCTTGTCTTGTGGTTCCACTGGTGATGGCCACATCTGCTCTCTCTGATCCTCGTATGTCGGGCAGTTCTGCAGCACATGTTCAGCGGTCATTTTCCCGGTACCACACGGGCATTCGTCGGTACCACCTATCTTCAATTTGTTGAATAGGTGGTACCTCAGTCTATTGTGGCCAGTGCGAAGTCTGAAGACAACGACCTGCTCTCTTCTGTTCAACTGGTAATAGGCATCGTTTTTGGTGTAACCAGTATGTTCGGTTTCCCATTTGGTCATGTATTTGGCTTTAATAAGCCGTTTTGACTCTTCGTACGTCATACTAGTATCTGTTTGTGGTAGTCTTGCACCTTATTTTGCCAGTCTGTCTGCATCCTCGTTGCCTTGGATGTTGCAGTGTGATGGGACCCACTGTACCACTACCCTTTTTGGTGCGGACTGCTGGCATAGTTGACAGAGTACTGCTCTTAAGTCATTAAGCTCAGTGTTTTTCTGGCTTTTTAGCGCTGTGACTACGGCCAGAGCATCTGTAAGCAGGACTGTATGGCTTTCATTTTCTTTATGTGTCACCATTTCTTCCACTGCCGCCCTCAGTGCCTCTGCCTCCGCTCTGAAATTGCTTGTGTACTTACCAGTAGCGAATGACAGTGTTATTTTTCTGCCAGTTGGTAGGTTCAGGAATGCTCCTGCCCCTCCGTTCTGTGTAGTGTTTGTTACAGAACCGTCAGTGTATGCATGGGTCCAGTCCATGCTTGGGTAGTTTTTCGATATAAAGCTTAGGGTAGTATCTCTTCTTTCTTTTTCAGTCTGGCAGTTTTTGTTTCCAATACCTGGTATATTTTCTACCACCTCTGGAAATATATCCTGCCTCCAGATAGGTTTTCGTACAGTAGTGATGGGCTTTGGTGTTGTTAGTGCGTTTATGGGATCTTCGTGCATCTTTGCTTTGGCTATTTCTGCAAAGTTTCTCCGCTTTAGTTTCCCATTTCTCAAATTGTTTAGTCTCTGGTGCATTGGGTGGTCAGTCAGTCTTCGGAGTTTCTCTGACTGCAGCTGGGCTCTGCAGTCTCTTCTATCGGTCATGGATTGCAGTTTTGTGATCTTTTCAAGTTCTAAAATTGGCGTTGACTTCATGCCTCCTGTTATAACTCTCATTTCTTGGTTTTAAAATTTGCTAACTTTATCGAAGTTCGCCTTTGCTGCTGTTGTCCATGCCGCAATGCCATACTCGAGAACTGGTCTCACTCTTCCAGTGTACAGTTTCTTTGGTATACTTTCGTCTGCTCCCCAGCTTGTGCCAGCAAGTTTCCTCATGATTGCCATTCTGTCTCTGGCTCTCATTCGGTTTCTCTCAATCTGACTTTTCCATGTCATGCGCCGATCAAATGTGACTCCCAGATAGTTTGGGTTGTCGTTTGGCTGCAGGAATTTGCCATTCAGACTTAAATTGGTGTTTTGGGGTTCGATTGAAAGCGAGAATATTGTGCATGTGGTTTTCTCCTCGTTTATTTTGACCAGCCATGAGTTCGCCCACTCTTCCAGCGATGTTAGGGCCTTCTGCATCCGATTTCTTGCTATGGTGAGATTCTTCACTAGGTATTTGAATCCTGGCAGAGTTAAATGAAACGATTATATGTAGCGAAATATATCCACTAACTACTCTCTGTAACTACACCATGAAAAGTTTATATAACAGTAACTGTTTGGAAAAAACTACTACTGGCGACCTGCACACTTGGCACTGACACTGTTTAATTAATTGAAAACACATATTGATTTGTTAAGTGAGTTATAAAAAACCACAAGAAACCTTCTATTGTGTTCTACACACTCTTGTATATAGACGAATTGGCACACCTCTCGTTCTAACGAAATGTGCTACCTCATTAGTTAGACCTGGATAGGAGTACTGCGTACAAGTGTGGAGTACTGTGTACAAGTGTGGAGTAATGTGTACATGTGTGGAGTACTGTGTGCATGTGTGGAGTCCTTATCGTAGAGGAGATATAAATATGCTGGAAAGGAAACAAAGAAGAACGACAACAATGATAGTGGGATTCCAGAATTACAGTTACGAGGAAAGACTCAGAAAATCGGCTTACAATGCCTTGAAAAGAGAAGAATTCGAGCTGACCAAATACAGGTTTATAAGATAATCACAGTAAAGGTTAAATTAGACTATAACAAGTTTTTGTTTCTAAATGCAACCACCAACGAGATCAAGAGGACACAAATACAAATTAGCTAAAGAACGGTCCTTATTGGATATTAGGAAATATTTTTTATAGTCAGAGAGTGGTGAGTGCTTGGAATTCACTGCCCCAGGAAGTAGAAGAGACAAAGACAGTTAATGCATTTAAGAATAGATTGGAAGGGCATAGCTTTTAGAGCAGGGTAATGCAAATGAAACTGGTTGTCTACAGACTCTGAAGAGTCTTCTAAACCAGTATAAAAAACGTTAAGTTAAGATAGTGTGCTGCTTCTAACTTTTAAGATGACCATTCTACACATCACAGTGTTTCACTTTACACTTCTACTGCTTTATATATACAATCTTAGAAAAGTGGCGATTTTAAAGATTTCATGTGTTGCCGTGTGTCTATATGAGAGGCAATTTAAAATAACTGGTATTTTTAGCTTTTCATTGAGCTGGAAAATAAACTGCTTTCTGCTATGGAAATCGTGAGATTTGATGGTTTCCTCCATTCTCGATAAATGATTCACAAAAGAAATCTACCATCTCACAGAACGAGTTTCTTTCTGAAGTATATCTATACTTATTTATACTACTACTGCACACTTGTGAAGAGGACACTTTATATAGACTTATATTGTCGTTGACTACCTTGCGTCTCAACTTAAAATTCGTTTACTTGCAGGAGAAACACGTTGGTGATGGATATTGATCGATTAGCAATCTGACGTGGTTGTTGTATGGCTCTTTGAGACGCAATGGTTATAATTGCCATCCTCGGCTTTTCTTTTGAGCTTGAAAAAAACAATCTACTTCTGCTCTGGAATTGCAAGAACTTATTGTTTCCTCACTTTTCGATAAATGATTCAACGAAGAAATCTACCAACTTACAGCCCTTTTCTTCCTGAACAACTTATAATCCGATTTATACCACTAGTGAACATTTTTAAACTGATAATAAATAGATTTACCAATATTTCATGTCTTGACTCGTTAAATTGCATTTATTGGTAGGTCTTTTCTTGTCCAATGTATGCTCGCTCTTCGTTTCACAACCTCTCTCTCTCTTTCTCTCTCTCTCTCTCTCTCTCTCTCTCTCTCTCTATCTATATATCTATCTATCTATCTATCTCGTTCTCTTTGTCTGCTTTTCGAATACTAATATTTGCTAATCAAAACTCCTGGCTACTATACTGTGATTCACACTCATGCAATAACTTGTGACATCATGCCCCATCCTGTTCGTTATCTGGGTCAGCGAATTGTTTCACCGTTAATTACTCATCACAGGTCAGCGCGGGCTTGGTTAGCTTCTCCATCTAGATTAATTTGAACAATGGATAATTTATTGTGACCCAGATTGAAATCACATTTCTTAGTTAAGGTCACTATGTAACGGTTCTGAAACTGGTTTAAGGGAAGAAAACCCTCTTTACTACTTTTAAACGTTCCTAAACTACAGGTGACGTACGAGTAGATCTGTCACAATACAAACGGTCACCATGAGTCGCTGGCTGCTACCAGCTTATTCACTGACCCTCAAACAATCAGCACTGAATCGCTGTCTGCTGTTAGCTGATTCACTGACCCTGATAAAGTCAGCTATGGTCAGCTGCCTGCTGTCAGGTCATTCATTGACCCTCAAACAAACAGATACGAATAGCTGGCTACTGTCAGCTCATTCACTGACTCTCAAACAAACAGCTATGAGTAGCTGGCTACTGTCAGCTCATTCACTGACTCTCAAACAAACAGCTATGAGTAGCTGGCTACTGTCAGCTCATTCACTGACTCTCAAACAAACAGCTATGAGTAGCTGGCTACTGTCAGCTCATTCACTGACTCTCAAACAAACAGCTCCGGGTCGGCTGAATTTAGATACTGTTTGCACGTGTAGCTAATAGACCTAGTGATGTGCTAATCCTCAAAGAAGTCTGTTATTCGGTAATTTTAATAGTATAGATTTTCCCCAGTTCTAGACAAATCTAGACAAATACATTTACTTTATGTTCAAGAATATCTTCATCTTCGTAGATAAGATTGGTCATCGGCAAAACACACGTTTATGTATTGAGTGAAGATCCATTTCCTACATTGCAGCTTGGCTGGCTTCTGTTGATATTTTACCCATGTAAATAGCGAACAATAGTGGTGAGGGTACACGCCCATTTCGTGCAAGTGTGGTTATTTCAAAAACAGATGTGGTTTCATTAATCATAATCCCATTTGTATTCACATGGCATATCGTTATCACAACCACTTTCATGGAAAGTTTGTACATGGTTGATAGTTAACCTATTGAACTGCACGTTTGACAATTCTTCTGTCTTTTTTGTGTGTGGACCAACATTCTTTTTTGGTTTTGACGTTTTTGATTGATAGGTGATTTGACTTTAGCTATGGTGCTTGTTAAATAGCTTAGCTTACTGTCGTGTTAGTGTTTCTCATCCTGCATGAATGACCTCTGTAGTGATTCTATCCAGTTCTTGGGTTTTCCTGATGTGAAAAATTTGATTACATGCACTGCCTCACCCATTTTGATCATATATATCAGCACATATGTGCGTTACCGTAACTAGAGCTTTGTATGTTTAGAGGGGACAGTGTCATATTTCGTATATTCTTCATCTACTGTCGGTTTAGAGGATAGTGTCATATTTCTTACATTCTTCATCTACTGTCGGTTTAGAGGACAGTGTCATATTTCTTACATTCTTCATCTACTGTCGGTTTAGAGGACAGTTTCATATTTCGTACATTCTTCCTCTACTGTCGATTTAGAGGGGACAGTTTCATATTTCGTACATTCTTCCTCTACTGTCAGTTTATTCTACAAGGTTGTATCATCTGCCTTCGTTAGATCTTTCGTAGATATTTTCACTGTTGAAGATGTTTCACACACTTGATTACACTCATCCCATATTGGTTACTTTGATCAGCGTTTGCAATCAATTCTACTCATAGTCTACTTTGTGTCTGCGTCTGCATTTCTTGTTAATCTCAGATAAATAACGCGATCTTGATAAGCAAGTGAAATTGCTTAAGATGTCTCTTTGTTGCATTCTAGCGTTTCATCACTGATGCGACTACATTGTTTTGGCTTAAGGACGGTAACCACCAGGCAACTGTTCAGCTTTTCCAACAATTGTTCCACATGATAGGTAGAAAGCTCAGCGACTAGCCAGTCCTTTCAACGAATTGGTTCTGTCTGCCTCGCACCACAAATAATGGTGGGGATCTGGAATCTTCTTTTGTGAAAATAGTTTCCATATCAAATAGCTGCTCTAACTAGTCTGTGGACATACGATACAACACGTTTACGCCGAGTCACGGGTGATAACAAGTTCTTTGTTGAAACCTGATATTACAGCGAGCTAGAATGATCTGTGTCGCAGTCTGCGCTAGTATAAAATGCAAAGACCTTCTACAAGGATTAGATCGAGTTGAATAAACGTTCAGCCAACAGCTTCTCGTTGGGTAGGTGACTCCATATCAGTGAATACATCTAGACGGCGGCAACAGGCAGCACCAGGCACATATATGACGACACCAGACACATATATGACGACACCAGACACATATATGACGACACCAGACACATATATGACGACACCAGACACATATAAGACGACACCAGACACATATATGACCACCAGGCACATATATGACGACACCAGACACATATATGACGACACCAGACACATATATGACGACACCAGACACATATATGATGTTTTTAAATTAAGCTATTAGTCCTATGCTTCGCTAAAGACTGACTTTGACGAGAAAATAGTTGTAATTTGAGGAATGGGTGGAACATTTTCTTGAACTTTACCCACGACTTTACTGCCCTCGACTTTATTTAAAACTATCCCAGTATGCATGAGCTAGACACACAGACGTCTCTTTGACAATTTGATTCCTATTCGAACACCAGGACAATATGGACGTCCACCTGACCTCATCAAACACTGTCAGACTACACGCTTACATCCGCTACACTTAATGATATGCAAGTACTGGATAAAAACTGTTATACCTCAAGATATGCGATGTGCAGTAATAACATTGTACAGCAACAAAGGCGATAGAAGTGACAGAAAAAAAATAGACACATTTTTCTGTTCAATCCTGTGAGAAAATGTTTTGTCAGTCATAGTAAAGCAGCTAAATAAAATTGACTGACCATGTGCACTCAGAGACAGAAGGATTTCGATCTGAAAGAGCAACAGTTAACATGATTTTCTCTCTTAGACAACTTTAAGACAAGACACGCCAGCAGAATATGTCTTTGAATGTAACCTTCATTGATCTTACAAGTGCATTAATTTGATTAGATTGTACAGACTATTATAACGCCACTTGTAAATAGGCTGCCTTAACAAACTGCAGCAGTTAATAATATCCTTCAATGGGGCAGGTTTTCCTTTCCTCATAACTATAATTCCAGTTTTCCACTATTAATTGTTTCGCTCTAGTTATCTATCTCTCCAGCATGTTTATATCCCCTCATAGAAGATATTTAATCGTCACCAGCTTACACATTCTTATTTGATTAATACCATTGTATATTGAAGAGTAACATAGTCTGACCTTTGAGTTTTCTTTTTAAAATTGTAATTCTAGAGCTGATAATCTGAACAGACTAAACATTCGTTGCATGATGACTGGCAATAAAACAATGGACTCCACCAAAGCGATATTGGACGTACCCAGCACCAGCGTGTTTCCTCACCAGAGTAATTCCACTTCACTGTCAATTATCAACAATGTATGTTTAAAAATAACATTGAAAAAATAATATTATTCTCTCTCTCTCTCTCTCTCTCTTTCTCTCTCTCTCTCTCTCTCTCACTCTCGATACATTCTTAATTCTCAAGCTTTCGCATAATTATCTTAATTCAAGATTGTCATATGTACATATTAAGGGACCAGGTTTGGGTTCTAGTAGTGACGTGACCCAATCTAGGAAATGTCAATAATATCTCACATCAAATTAGGTAGGGCGATGCTGAGAGGATGTCAACTGGTAGATGTATACCTCAAATAGACTGAGATCTCGTACAAAGAAGTCTCTGACACTTGAATCCTGGCAGAAGTTACAGCAAAGATAGTACATGCATCTACATTCCCGTAGAAGTTATAGCAGAGATAGTACATGCATCTACATTCCCGTAGAAGTTATAGCTGAGATACTACAAGCATCTACATTCACGTAGAAGTTACAGCAGAGATACTACAAACATCTACATTCCCGTAGAAGTTACAGCAAAGATACTACAAGCATCTACATTCCCGTAGAAGTTATAGCAGAGATACTACAAGCATCTACATTCCCGTAGAAGTTATAGCAGAGATACTACAACCATCTACATTCCCGTAGAAGTTATAGCAGAGATACTACAAGCATCTACATTCCCGTAGAAGTTATAGCAAAGATACTACACGCATCTACATTCCTGTGCTTTTCCTGACTAAATTTCTTCTGACTCCAGGATCCAATGAGAACAGCAAATTTGTAATGCCTGCCTGTTCACTGACTCCAATACCCAATGAGAACAGCTAGTTTGTAATGCCTGCCTGTTCACTGACTCCAATACCCAATAAGAACAGCTAGTTTGTAATGCCTGCCTGTTCACTGACTCCAGGATCCAATGAGAACAGCTAGTTTGTAATGCCTGCCTGTTCACTGACTCCAATACCCAATAAGAACAGCTAGTTTGTAATGCCTGCCTGTTCACTGACTCCAATACCCAATAAGAACAGCTAGTTTGTAATGCCTGCCTGTTCACTGACTTCAATTCCCAATAAGAACAGTTAGTTTGTAATCCCTGCACCTTCGTTGATTGCAAGCCGGACATTTTGACCTATATGACATCTTGTCATAGGAAAGCCTTGTTAATTATATACTAGTTATGTTTGGTACATTAGGAAAGAACAGTATACATGTATACACACAGGAAGAGTAAATTATAAATGAATAGTAGGACTATTGATTGTATAATAAATTCAAACATATAGCCTTATTTATTGTAAACGCAATGATCGAATGATGCTGTTGAAGTCGAGAGCTAAACGAATCGATTTTGCCATTTTACAAACGTGCTAACCACCTCAAGAATACTGTGAAAACTTACAATAGAACCTTTACGCCAACAACATCCAGCGACATTCTGAATGTAGTGACAGATAAGGACTCCAAAAATTGCAAAAAGAAAATGGTAGACCAATTTTGATTTTTTTTTTAAACATAAGCAAGACAGGCGGAAATACTATTGGGAAGAGAGACTGTATAACACATTGGGAAGAGAAACCGTAACACATTGGGAAGAGAGACTATAACACATTGGGAAGAGAGACTATAACACATTGGGAAGAGAGACTATAACACATTGGGAAGAGAGACTATAACACATTGGGAAGAGAGACTATAACACATTGGGAAGAGAGACCGTAACACATTGGGAAGAGAGACTATAACACATTGGGAAGAGAGAGCGTATAACACATTTTCTAACAAACTCCAGGGGATAACGACTAACGTCTGATCATACATGTTAGTCAGTGTCAGGCAAAATATACGGATCAGACATATTAGTCTGGGTCAGGCAAAATATACTGATCAGACATGTTATTCAAGGTCAGGCAAAATATACTGATCAGACATGTTAGTCAGAGTCAGGCAACATATACTGGCCTCATCTCGGCTTCTACGCAACCCTTTCTGGAAACGGGCTGCTTTCATGGCAGTCTGGCTAACGTATTGAGGGATCGACGTAATCCCCGTAATAGTGAGCGACAGACAGATGAAGCAAATGATAGCACAACCACGTTCATCAGCACGCTCGGATGTGAGAAAAGCCACTGCAACCCGCCACTTGACTTCTTTTTCAGGGCGCACAAAATAGTAACCTACTCAGTATGAGCATTCAACAACAAATAAACTCCAGGAAAATTATATACATTGCACGAATAGAAGATACAGTTACAAATCAGATTGATATTGTATTGACAACGTTCGATACAAAAATCGTGTCACAACAGCAATAGCTTAACCTGGTAGAGACACCTGGTAGAATTTATTTCACAATCCATTAGCGATTAAAATACCCATCAGGCTGGAAAATATAAAAGCGATTTATATGGGATTCCCAAATAAATATATCATTAAAGCAACACGACATTAAACATAAATACCTTGTGAAAGTCGGGAAGTATGTCCCAATACAAAAGAGAAAGCACAGAAGAGAATGCAAACACTATGTGTAAATGTCTAATAACAAACATACAAGCAATAAATAGAACGCTGCCTACAAAAGAGTTTACGGAAAATGAAATATGGACGTCGACATCTTATTCAAATAAGAGAAAGAAAAAGAGCAAAAACAGTCAAGAATATAGATACTGGTAAATGAGATAGTTACTATGCGAAAGAACAAAGACAAGAATCAAAATGCAAGATAATAGAAGATATATGAAAGAAGCACTAGATAAGAGCTATGTATGCAGAAATACATGAACTTTCAAACACTACAAAACTGGATCAGAAAGAGACATATACTAAGAACAAGGATGGAGACATGTTGCTTGATAGGAAAAATATACCAAACATATTGGTGGAATGTATAAGAGAAACGCTCGACAACAGAGGCAGCAGGACATCACAATAATGAACGCCTTATCAATCCCACATCAGAATTAGAGAAAGCAATGGAAAGCAACAAACATGGACACAATAGATATAACAATTGTGTAAGTAAAATCATTTATCCGTTAAGTGACATCTACAATATCGGTTGTATACTGAGCGACCAGAATAGACGTATTTATACTTACTTACTTCCCCTGTCCTGGGCTCCACGTCAGAAATCTTGTTTCAAATGTTTTTCCATGTGGATTGCCTTGTCACTATGGTCTCGGTACTTCAATTTCCAGACAGTTTGCGCAGATCGTCACGGAGTCTAAGTCGTGTGCTGCTCCCTAGCCCCATGCCCATCATCAGTGTATCCACATTTGTTTAAGTTCTTCCTGCATCGTGATGCCCCAGTTAGTGAATTCCATGTTGCGTGATGCACTAGCTAGTGAATTCCATGTTGCGTGATGCACCAGTTAGTGAATTCCATGTTGCGTGATGCACCAGTTAGTGAATTCCATATTGCGTGATGCACCAGTTAGTGAATTCCATGTTGCGTGATGCACTAGCTAGTGAATTCCATGTTGCGTGATACACCAGTTAGTGAATTCCATGTTGCGTAAGGCAAGCGGTTGGCAGACACAGTATCCCTACTCAGCTCGATACAGGAAACTTTCTCCTATTCATTCAATTTGTTGACGCTGCGTTTTCCCGGACTAGTCTGCTGGGCCTGTGCTGACTGTAGGAAACTTCGACTAGATTCCAATCGTGCGCACTAGGCCTGGTGATCTAATAAAGAGTGCAGACATGTTAGTTCATTTTCGCATGACATTATTTATTGCATGTGCACTCCTTTCTGTTGCCTAGCAGTGTATCGCATATGATGGCGTACGATTCAACTATATACCCAGGTATTTGGGATCTGTTATGTGTTCGTGTCCATATTATTTGATCTGTAGTTTGTGTTTGCCTCTCTGTTTCTAAGGTAGAAAACACATAGTTGGGTAATGCTAGGGTTTGGTTTCAGATAATTTTAAGATAATTTGTCAGTTTGCGTTCAATCGATTCAAGATTATTTCTTTTTGGCAGCGGCGTCGCTTTTAATACTTAATTTCGTCACCTTCTTGTCTAAAGATCGGTCGCTGGTATAAATATTAAACGATACAAGTGCTAGGTCACTTCCTTGTGCCAGGCCGTTTTTTGTTTGCTTTGATATAGACTCCCCCCCCCCCCCTCTTCCCCCTAACCTCCCACGACATAAGACATCTTATTCTACAAGAGCAATTTAGAGAGGCTGGTGTTTGTTACAGGATATGACTTTGTCAACAGCTTCTGCTGGTTTAAAGTATCACATGCTGCACTTAGATCAATATAAGTCTCTACTGTAATCTGCCTTCATTCACCTCCCCGATTGATTGTGTCGGGTTAAGGCTTTGGCTACATCCTGATTTTACAGATCTGATACATATCTGTTTCTTGATAAGCTTCTGGCATATCCAGGGGGACTAGGCGATACGGTTCTGGATCATTCTTTTAAAAACATTACACAGATTGCATATCGACGACACAGGTCGGACATTCTTGAGTTAGTTCTGTTTGGGGTTTCTCCTGGTTTTATCAACATTACCACGTAGGATTTCCTCCAAGTGTTTTGGATTTATGTACATTCGCTGCATGCAAAAGCTCTTGCAGGCATTTGATGTTTCTGGTCCAAAGTTTTAAATATTAGCTGTTGTTAAATCATCAAGGCCAGCTGCTTTGTTGCTTTTAAATGCTGTATTGCATCATGTAGCTCGTCTGTGGAGAATCGTGTCACCACAGTTTTCTATCTGTATAACATTACCAAAGACAGATCGTGCAGTTAAATATTCATATTTTAAAACAATCAGCCAGATGAGCCACATTATTTATAAACTGTTCACAATTATTCAGAAGAGAATTAGGTGTAGTGTAGACAGCGAACTTCCTAGGGAATAATTTGAATTAGGTGTAGTGTAGACAACGAAATTCCTGTGGAATAATTTGAACTAGGACAGAAACGCTGAACAAGAAGAGCAATTTTGTGAATTAGAACACCATCAACACATTTTTTAAAGTACAAACAAATCGGTGATATTTGCTTTACTGACTGCAAGGAGGTATTTAATACTACCCAGTATGAGAAACTAAGGAAAGATAGGTATGAATGAAAAATACATAAGAATACTCAGCAACTTGTACGGGATGCGAACTGTCACCGTAAGATCTGGCATAATTTATTCACCCCGTAAAGATGGAGAAAGAGAAACAGGAAGGAGATGCGCACTGTACCCTTGCTCGTCTTACATTTAAACAGAACTCATTTGTCAGGAGATAGGAAGAATCGAGGACTCGTTATCAGTAGATCTATCAATATAAAATGTCAGGCATCATACGGATGACATAGTTCTGTTAGTTTGAAGCGAACAAGAACTGCAGGAATTAAGGATTCGTGTGAAAAATAAAAGTCATGTGTCTGGATTGAACATTAACACTGAGAAAACGAAATCTATGAAAATTAATAAAGTAGACTGATTTACTATCTGATTAATATAGAAAAATATTGCAGGCAAATACTAGAACAGATCAAGAGCGGTTCCTATCTTGAACATGTTGGGATTGTTATCGGTGACATCCAGACATAAGCTGGCACAAGTCAAAGCTTATATGCGTTTCAAAACAGACACTCGACACCCTCTGCACAGTAGTATCTCAGACATCAAGGGATCAAGAATCAAGAGAGGGTCGTCATGGATGGCACAGGCAGAGACATCAATCGGACACGTCACTCCAGCTGAGACGATAGCCAAAGGGGAAGAATGGGTCCACACTGGTGATAGAATGAAAGAGTACCAAGGAGCCATCCCAACCTTAGGCAAGGAATGCAGAGAACGGAGCAACGAGAGAACAGAGCACGAGGTAAATCAGCTGATAACTGAGACCACCCAGGAAAGTGACGCTGTCATACACCGACAGATCAGTCGTGCGCAGTCGGACATCAGGCTGGGGTTTCTCGGCTAGACTGAGAGGAGCGCAGTAGGGCATACATGTCAGCAACCTCCAGTACGAGAATGGAGACGGTAGTAGTGACCTCAGCACTGACATGGATATCTGATACTTCTATAACAAAGGCAGTCATCGTGACAGATGCGCAAGCCGTACTTCAGAAAGTACAGAAGGGATGGCTTCGATACGAGTGGATAGCTGCTGTTGAGGCCTCAAGCCTCAAGCGTTGACCAGGATCTACTGTCCTGCTCATGCCGGGGTTGAGGGCAATGAAAGAGTTGACATCATGGCTTCACAAGCTACCATCATGGGCACATTAGTGATGGATAGAAGTGACACTTTGAAATCAATCAATGACCGCCTGCTGGATGAGGACACCGCAATAGATGAAGCAGAAATTCACAGACTGCAAAGTTTTGACATTAAACGAGGTTCGAGCGGAGTCGGACGCATGAGAGGACGGCGCAGGATAGTGTACAACCAGCGAGCTACAGGGACCATCATCATCCATACATTACGCCCTTTGATGAGACAGACTGAACACCTATGGGTATGCCCGGAGTGCAATGACGTCGATTCTTAGAAACAGAAACAGAAACATATTGTAATGAAAAATGGGAGACGCCAAATGGAAAACAGACTGAATATGGATAGGTAAATTTGTTTTCACCAACATGATAAATATACTGACATATACTCATATCACTCAGAAATTATTAATGAGAGTACTCAAGTAAACCATAATGTTCACTGTGTACCAAAGAAATGTGAATGATGAACAAACGGGGGCAAGAACACATGCCTTAGAAAGGCCGATATGTAAGGCGCATGGCATGGACAAAACAAACAAGACATACTTGGAGAAATTAGGGATGCAAGGTGATCAATTAAATCAGTCCGACTGTTAAGAAATTATGGCCATATAAAAAGACGTAAGACTGCTGAAACATATACTGGAAGCAAACGTCAAGGTCAAACCATGACCTTCTTTAGATATAGAAAGTTTATATAGGATATATGTGGTGAAACATGCCAGTGAATACAACGATATGCATGTGGGAGAATCACATGAAGACATGGACGGGGAACAGTCTGAAAGATTATTTAATTAGGGCAAGAGATTGAGGACGCTTGGGATTAATCGTATTGAACATTCTCAGTGGAGATAAACTTGAGCTGGACCACATTGTTTTGTGACAGAAACTAGACCAGCCGATTTTTTAAATCTCGTTTTTGAAACTTTTAGCTAACAATAGGTGATAGATATTAAGCTGTAGCTATTTTCTATTGCTGTAGTTGTGTGGCTAGTAATCATACAATTTCCTATTAAAGTAGGGTTGTGGCTGGCAATCATACTAACTATTTTCTATTATAGTAGCGCTGTAGCTAGCAATCATACTATTTTCTATTTTAGTAGCGCTGTGGCTAGCAATTATACCAATTTCTCTTGTTTGTAACGGTATGTCTAGCAGCTAGAGTGTAACTATTCCATATTTGTAACAATATGACCAATAATTAGACGGATGTTTTTCCCCAACAAACAATATTGCGATCCCTTCGAAAGAACTTACTCGGTATCATGTTTCATACTTTGATTGCAACACTTTCTTTTCGAAGACGATGAGAGCGGACACAAAATTGGCTGAACCAGAAAGGAGACCAGTGATGCATTCATAAACATCTTAGTGTTCCTAATCTGCTCCTCGAGAGAGTTAGAATTGGTCATCTCCTTCATTTAGAAACAAATCTACTCTCTTAAGTCTAAGTGGACATTTGTACTTCATCGACCGTTTCTAGGAAACGAGTTTATTTGTCCAACGGTTTAAAAGGGCATCGTCCTACATCCACATATACGCAGACATAGGACATACCACAAATATACCATTATTAGTCGTATTAGTAGTAGTCGTAGTAGTAGTAGTCGTAATAGTAGTGGAAGTATTAATAGTAATCGTATAAGTATTGGCAGCAGCCTTAGTAGTAGTCGTACAAGTAGTATTAGTAGTAGTAGTAGTAACAGTAGTAAGGGTAATAATAATAGTAGTAGGTGCAGTAGTAGTAGAAGTAGAAGTAGTGATAGTATTAGTGGCATTAGTAGCAGTAGTATTAGTTATAGTCGTAGTAGTAGTAGTAGCAGTAGAACTAATAGCTGTAGTAGTCGTACTAGTAGCAGTGATAGTAGTAGTAGTAGTAGTAGTAGCAGTAGCAGTAATAGTAGTAATAATAGTAGTAATAGTAGTACTAGTAACATGTTTAATAATAGTGACAGTAAGATAATCTCAGTAGCAATAGGGGTTACAGTGATAGTAATAGCTGTAGTATGTAGAGGAATGTGACAGATTGAGAAGAGAAGCAACTGACAAAAACTGTGATTTGCACCAATACAGGTAAACACTGCAAGAGAATAACAGGAAGGCGGACGATCATACAGAGATGAACAGCTGAAGTGGAAGCCAAAGACAAGTGAAAATCAGACAGGGTGGGCATCCTTGGCCTATCAAATCTTGGGGTGACGGGCTTTGGAAGACGAAGTCAAGATAAGTGGAATGTCATGACGTAGAGCTATTGTCGACACAGACAGAAATGGTTGAAGTGACAATTGTAACCATATGTTTCCGTGCAACTTTACGAAAAGTGAGTGAGAGAAATTCAAAATAAACACACACAAACACGGAAAACAGAATGCGCGAATGCGTGCACATACACTCACACACACATACACCCCCACACTCTCTCTCTCTCTCTCTTTCTCTCTCCCTCTCACACACACACACACATACACACACACACCGGTATCTGATTTAATACGAATAATAGAAAGACGGTGAATGAGGAAAGTAAGAATGAGAAATCAGAAGAGTGAAAGGAACAGAAGGAATGATCAGAATTAAAGTATGGACGAAAAGAGAAATATCGGGATAGAAACATGAGGTTACGTAAAAGAAACCAGCGATACATTTATGAGAAGTTTCCTATCGATACAGAACTATCAAACGATCTATTGTCAAGATTGACTCCAGCAGTGTATAACAAGATTACTTTAGAAACAATATACATTGTTGCCGTGAATCATTCAATGTAACTGCGTAGATCATTCAGAGTAACTGCATAGATCAATCAGAATAACTGCATAGATCAATCAGAATAACTGCATAGATCAATCAGAAGAATTGCATAGATCAATCAGAAGAACTGCATAGAACGTGCTATCTTCATTGAACAATCAAAGTGTACTCGATTATATAGGAAATTTGCAGAGCCCCACCCATGTACAGTAAGTAGTTGTTTTTGTTTCCGTTGTTTTGTTGTGGGAAGCCCCTGGCGCTGAGCCCAGTTAGCTCTTCCCAGCCAAGTTAGCTCTTCCCAGCCAAGTTAGCCCTTCCCAGCCAAGTTAGCTCTTCCCAGCCAACTAACTCTTCCCAGCCAAGTTAACTCTTCCCAGCCAAGTTAGCTCTTCCCAGCCAAATTAGCTCTTCCCAGCCAAGTTAGCTCTTCCCAGCCAAATTAGCCCTTCCCAGCCAAGTTAGCTCTTCCCAATATATATTTAGTAGCAGGTCACAGTTGCTCTTCGTATACTCTAGGACGTGCTTGATATGGGAAACCAACATCTTACTGGCCCTAGTACAATGCAAGGCTCCTCATTTAGCTTATTACTACAGAAATTACAGTTTCATTCCCCACCTCTATGGCCAGACTGCTGTGATACAGGTAGGTTTCAGAGGCACGATTGAGAACGAGGAGTGTGGTCTTCGTCCTATGTTTCAACTGTCTCATTATTATACGCTTCCGACAGTAAATTGGTCAATTACTGTATTATTTCTAGCCACCCGACTGTCAGCATGTTGTCAGGGAATGTTATAAATCGTTCTTCGCAATGGGTTCCTATAATTGACAAAAGGTAATGAAATGAGAAAACTGTTGGACAACTTTCAATGTCCATGAAAAAGTGTACCATCTCATCTGCCTGCAATGATGTAAACCGCACAATTGCTACAAATGATGACATACAAGTGATGAATGTCAGATAAAACATAAATTACATATTGTTTAGTTTAACATTAACAAAGTATCCTTCACCTATCCAGTCACTAAAAACGATGCAAGACATCAACAGAAAATGAACATGGTAATAAACGCTGATAGAAAGGCAGTCGATGCTCACAATATTCGACTTAATGCCCCAGCTGGCAATAACGTTGGCGTATGTGCGGCCACCGAGTATATAATGGACTGTATTGAAAATTAGTACCAACAACTGCTGAGATGCGAACAAAGCTAAGATCAATTCTACACGCGGAAGGAGTCAAGTATTAACACCACATACAAACAAAGCTAAGATCAAATTTACCTGCAAACAGAGTCAAGTATTAATCCCACATACAAACAAAGCTAAGATCAAATTTACCTGCAAACAGAGTCAAGTGTTAACCCCACATACAAACAAAGCTAAGATCAATTATACACGCAGAAGGAGTCAAGTATTAACCCCACATACAAACAAAGCTAAGATAAAATTTACCTGCAAACAGAGTCAAGTATTAACCCCACATACAAACATAGCTAAGATCAAATTTATCTGCAAACAGAGACAAGTATTAACCCCACATACAAACAAAGCTAAGATCCATTCTACATGCGAACAGAGTCAAGTATTAACTCCACATACAAACAAAGTTAAGATCAATTCTACATGCGAACAGAGTCAAGTATTAACCACACATATAAACAAGGCTAAGATCCATTCTACATGCGAACAGAGTCAAGTATTAACTCCACATACAAACAAAGTTAAGATCAATTCTACATGCGAACAGAGTCAAGTATTAACTCCACATACAAACAAAGCTAAGATCAATTCTACATGCGAACAGAGTAAAGTATTAACCACACATATAAAGAAGGCTAAGATCAATTCTACATGCGAACAGAGTCAAGTATTAACTACACATATAAACAAAGCTAAGATCAATACTACATGCAAACATGATTAGATATTAACCACACTTAGAAAGAAGGCTAAGATCAATACTACATGCAAACATGATTAGATATTAACCACACTTAGAAAGAAGGCTAAGATCAATACTACATGAAAACATGATTAGATATTAACCACACTTAGAAAGAAGGCTAAGATCAATACTACATGCAAACATGATTAGATATTAACCACACTTACAAACAAGATTATGATCAATTCTACACGCAAACGTTGCCAAGTACTAACCTACAAACAGGGTTAACAATCAATTCTAGACGCAAATAGAGACAAGTATTAACCACACATATATAAAAGGTTCAAGGGCAGCCGGTCACGTGAACACGAACATCTAATCCACACGGTTTAATCCACACTTATCACACTGGTTAATCCCCACATATCATTCCTCCTCATCGAAAGGATGCAGCTATTTATTCTGTGTATTTGCTTTTGTTTCCCATTTTTGTGGCTGACGCTTATCACGTGATTATTCGAATTAGTGTTAGTTTTACGTCATTGCATTGCTTCCTAACATCGGTAACGCACGAAATTATTGCTTCTTAGAATTATTGAATTTGATTCAACTTTAGTTTAATAGTTTACACTGAAATTCAAGAAATAAATCAATCGACTGCTGATATTCAATCGATGTTTCAGTCTGTGTTGTTCTTGCTTGTTCATACAACGGTCTATTTAAGTCACAACTGGCTAACATCAGCTACTGTTGTCCTGCAAACCTGATTCTAAACTTGTTTTGTTTTCTCCAAAATGTGTAAGCCGTATTTAAATCGATGGTCCAGATTTTGAGAAAATGTTCATCATTTTGGAAACTAAAAACAGAAAAGAAGTCTGCAGAGATTTGCTCAAAACCATAGACTTTATCACAACTCGTCCCTGTAACAGCTGATGTTCCCGTTAGAGGTAAATGAGTGTAACAATTTTCTGATATAGTATCCCTCATTAATTGAAATACGTGCGAGACTACGTTGAGGGACAACACGTTCAATAGTATACTTTGCTTTCAACTTTTTATCAATAATTTCTTGGTGGATATATCAGTTAAAACAGTGACTGAACTCAATAACTTCATCCGACGCAATCAATCAAATCTTAGAGCAAATGACCGTATTCATCGTATAGACAAGATCAGTAGTATTGGCAGCACTCGTAATGTTGGGCCTCGTTGGTTTTTCCAATGTATTTCACTGGGTGACCCAGATACATGCATGAGAAAACCTAAAACGTATTCATGAAAGTACGGAAACCAACTTTTGTTCAAGACATTTACTTGCAACCTTGGTTGAGAATAGACCAAAGGTTTTTTCAACAAAGCCTCAATGATCCAATAGTAAATACCGTCAGTTTTCCACTTCTCAGGATAGGTCGCTGGAATGATTGAATTCAGACTGATCTTTACAATTATAATCAACATTATTAAACGTTGACAAATAATCATTTCTCGAGGGGGGAAAGAAAGAAATTTGGTTGTTAGATGTCCTAGGATTAAAAGTATTACAGTGAAAGTGTTTACACAGTTTACTGGAGTGTTAAGTTGCAAGATAATTTACAAGTGAAAGGATCCGTTTCATCTGAATCACATATAGAAGTCAAAGGACGTGGCCGTTAATTATCAACCGATCTTCACAATTCACGATCTGAAATATGATATAAGATTACGAAAACACTACAAGATGTAGTTGCAGGCGCTAAAAACGAATGGACTATCTTTAAAGCAGCAATGATGGTTACACTTAACATGAAATGTGGCATACAAAAAAAATTCCATGGCAACGAAAACAAGCAGGTTGGGGGAATGTTGAAAAAGAGTCAAAGCTGTCTAAAAGGAAATTATCCAAGGAATGGTCCTAAACACATAACAATTATATTCCTTGCCAAATATTCAGACGAAATACAAAACGACTAATCTTCTTCTTCTTCTTCTTCATCGTACGCAGTCAGACAGTAACCATTATTTTTTCGAAAAAAGCAGCCGTCATCCTGAGGCTGTCGACACTGCCATAGAGCTTGTCTAGTGTTGCCACTGGTAATGGTCACTTCTGCTCTCTCTGATCCTCGTATGTCGGGCAGTTTTGCGGCAAATGCTCAGCGGTCATTTTGCCAGTACCACACGGGCATTCGTTGGTGCCACCTATCTTCAATTTGTTGAATAGGTGGTAACTGAGTCTATTGTGGCCAGTGCGAAGTCTGAAGACCACGACCTGCTCCTTTCTGTTCAACTGGTAATAGGCATCGTTTTTGGTGTAGCCAGTATGTTCGGTTTCCCATTTGGTCATGTATCTAGCTCTAATAAGCCGTTTTTACTCTTCGTATGTCATACTAGTATCAGGTTGTGGTAGTTTTGCACCTTCTTTTGCCAGTCTGTCTGCCTCCTCGTTGCCTTGGATGTTGCAGTGAGATGGAACCCACTGCACCACTACTCTTTTTGGTGCGGCCTGCTGGCATAGTTGACAGAGTACTGCTCTTAATTCATTAAGTTCAGTATTTTTCTGGCTTTTCAGTGCTGTGACTACGGCCAGTGCATCTATAAGCAGGACTATGTGGCTTTCATTCCTTTTACCTGTCACCATTTCTTCCACTGCCGCCCTCAGTGCCTCTGCCTCCGCTCTGAAATTGCTTGTGTATTTTCCAGTAGCGAATGACAGTGTTATTTTTCTGCCATTTGGTATGCTCAGAAATGCTCCTGCCCCTCCGTTCTGTGTTATATTTGTTACTGAACCGTCGGTGTATGCATGGGTCCAGTCCATGCTTGGGTAGTTTTCCGTAATGAAACTCAGGGTAGTATCTCTTCTTTCTTTTTCAGACTGGCAGTTTTTGTTTCTAATACCTGGTATATTTTCTACCACCTCATTCTACCACAAATATATGCTGCCTCCAGGTAGGTTTTCGTACAGTAGGGATGGGCTTTGGTGTAGTTAGGGCGTTCATAGGGTCTTCGTGCATCTTTGCTTTGGCTATTTCTGCAAAGTGTCTTCGCTTTAGCTTCCCATTTCCGAAATTGTTAAGTCTCTGGTGCATTGGATGGTCAGTCAGTCTTCTGAGTTTCTCTGATTGCAGCTGGGCTCTGCAGTCTCTTCTTTCGGCCATGGATTGCAGTTTTGTAATCTTTTCAAGTTCTACAATTGGCGTTGACTTCATGCCACCTGTTATAATTCTCATGGCTTGGTTTTGAAATTTGCTAACTTTATCGAAGTTCGCCTTTGCTGCTGTTGTCCATGCCGCAATGCCATACTCGAGAACTGGTCTCACTCTTCCAGTGTACCGTTTCTTTAGAATGCTTTCGTCTGCTCCCCAGCTTGTGCCAGCAAGTTTCCTCATGATTGCCATTCTTTCTCTGGCTCTCATTCGGTTTCTCTCGATCTGACTTTTCCATGTCATGCGCCGATCAAATGTGACTCCCAGATAGTTTGGGTTGTCGTTTGGCTGAAGGTATTTGCCGTTTAGACTTAATTTGATGTGTTGGGGTTTGATTGATAGCGAGAATATTGTTCATGTCGTTTTGTCCTCGTTTATTTTGACCAGCCATGAGTTCGCCCACTCTTCCAGCGATGTTAGGGCCTGCTGCATCCGATTTCTTGCTATGGTGAGATTCTTTTCAGAGGTCCACATAGCCAGATCGTCTGCAAACATTGAGCTATGAACTCTTCTTGGTATATTCTCTATAATATCATATATATACACCAGGAAGAGTGTGGGTGACAGTACTCCCCCTTGGGGTACTCCCTGCTCAAGTGTCACCTTTTTGCTAATCTGCCCTTGTACTTGGACTCTGGCCGTTCTGTTTTTGAGGTAGTGGATGATCCACTTGTACATTTTCCCACAAACAACACTTCTTCTTAGCTTGACTCTAAGTCCATCTTTCCAGACTTTGTCAAATGCCTTTTCCAGGTCCACCCAGACCGCTACTGTGTGTTTCTGTTCCTGGTAGACATCTTCTATTTCCTGGGCTATGAGGATGACCTGATCCTCAGTGGATCTGTGCTGTCTAAAGCCTGCTTGCTGTGGGATTAGTCTGATTTGTCCGAAAAGGTAAAACACAAACAGAGATTCCATTCCCATAGCACCAGCACCAAAGGTTAAGGCTTATCACCAGGGAGCACTTCCCAAAACACGTGTGATATCTTTTAGTTTTACAGCGGAGACTAGACAGACGGAAACTCCCACATTGTCAGACGTTACAAGAGACGAAAACCACGAGACCAAATATATTAATTAGTTAGTAGTTGTAACTGTTAGGACGTAGGATAGACCAAGGTCTATGACCATCAATTTAATTATTGACATATTCCGGCCAGAGAGTTTAGTTAGATATTAAACGTCATAGATTAGACAATAATTGATGAGACATATCTAGTTATGCAATAAATCAATACGCATGTATGAGTTTTTTAAGTAATAAGTGTTGTGTTTCGTTTGTTTTTATGTAAACAGGGAAATAATTACACTAAGGGCGATATGTTTACTATACGACACGGTAATAACTTGGCCCCAGTGTGAATGATAGTATTGACTGCTACACTGATAAAGGAATCAATGAACGTAAATGTAAACAATATGAACCTCAAACAGGCTCAAGATGTCAAATATATGGGAATATGGGACTGAAGCCTTGATAGAGAAGTGGAAACTGGGTCTTGAAAAAGTCTTGGATGTGATCAACCAATTGTCAACATTGCTTAAATATCAAAAAATCAGATTGATTTAGAAACAAAGTACTCAATCAATCAATAGTACACTTAGGCAACCAGGGCCCGTCTCGTCGAATGACCATGTCCAAGACCACGTCTGATAGCCGCGTCCTGTTGTGGAGGTGACGATCTGGTTTAGTCAGATGTTGCGAGGGTGACCTGCAGTTATGTTGGGGAGGTGACGATCTGTTTTAGCCAGGTGTTGCGAGGGTGGCCTGCAGTTCTGTTGGGGAGGTGACGATCTGTTTTAGCCAGGTGTTGCGAGGGTGGCCTGCAGTTCTGTTGGGGAGGTGACGATCTGTTTTAGCCAGGTGTTGCGAGGGTGGCCTGCAGTTCTGTTGGATAGGTGACGATCTGTTTTAGCCAGGTGTTTCGAGGGTGGCCTGCAGTTCTGTTGGGGAGGTGACGATCTGTTTTAGCGAGGTGTTGCGAGGGTGGCCTGCAGTTCTGTTGGGGAGGTGACGATCTGTTTTAGCCAGGTGTTGCGAGGGTGGCCTGCAGTTCTGTTGGGGAGGTACCGATCTGTTTTAACCAGGTGTTGCGAGGGCGGCCCCGATGACGTCTCCAGGATGAGCACGGCATCTTCCCGTAACTCACCCCCACAGCCTGTCGGAGCATCTCTTGGGCTGGAACTTCCCGTGAAAGGTGAGCAACGTGACCAAAGATGGAGAGACGATGGCAACCAATCGTTGAGACAATGCCTGCAAGTTGACTACGTCGAACTACTTCACTGTTGGAAATCATGCCATTTCAGACGATTATGAGGTTGCGCTTCTGTCCGGTTGCACAGGTCGAAGGCCCCAAGACGCTGCCGGTCCTGCTGTAGTAGTGCCCAGGACTCGGAGCCGTACAGGAAAATGGGGACAATGCAGGAGGAGTAAATACAAAGCCTGGTCTCAAGGGAGAGTCTTCGCTGGGACCAGACTCTGAGGAGCGAGTGCATGGATGAAGCTGAAAAGCCTATCCTACTGAAACAACGTACTGATCAGCAGCGTATTGCTATCTACAATGTGCTACCAGTGTCAAACTTCATCCTTATCCAGGACGCTGGATAGAAACATTTTAATATATGAAATGGAATGTCTTTCGGTAGGTCATCACTGTGACACACAGAGATGGAATGAGAAATTAGAAAATTCAAAATTTGGTAAGAACATGCCGCTGCGTTGAGTCCATTAGCAGACATCACATAATGTTCGTTTAACTTATGAGAACGCCACCTGGTCAACTTCCTGGGCTCACAATATTTGGTTAAAATGTAGATTTTTTACATACGAGTAATCCTAGATCGACTGGAGTTTACAGTAATAGAAGCAACACACTTAACACAGGAAAGACGACTGAAACTATCATGACGCTCAACGGCAGAATTAGATGGAAATAACTGACTGATCTGATGCAGAATGACGTGGACTATGAACAAACTTTGTCCGAAGCTGCTGTCAGCGATTATTCGTCTTGTTTTATTGGTTGTATTTTTCTCATTATTGCCAGTTTGTATGCAGTATTCGTCATTATAAATGTGTAAACAATTAGTTGTTGACATCACAAAGATTTTCCGGATAGAAATGTACTTATAAGCTGAATACTTCTATCGAAAATGCTACAGATAAAACAACTATAGAAGACGCTGATAAATATATGGACAGTTATAAGATAATGGTTAAAAGATCACTGATAACTTTAGAACAACTTTCATGTAAAGCTGGCAAACATATGGACAGTTCTAGAGTAAACTTTAAAAGATCATTGATAACTTTGGTACGACTTTCAGGCACAGCTGGTAAACGTATGGGCAGTTCTTTATATCTAGGTTCTCTTTCCATCCATATGAAGCACAGGACAACCACTACAGATTATTCTTATATGAAGTTTATTTAATATCACGTCAGGGCTATCGCCTGTAGCAATTCGTTCTACATTAAGAAACTGCTAGTCATATGCATAATCCTTGCTCGTTGCATGCCACCCTCTGTGTGAGCGATTACAGCAACTCTAGTTTGTTCTAAACTAGTATGGCTCGTATGAATACAACTATATGCTTAAGGCATTAACTAGTATGGCTCATATGAGTACATATACATGCTTAAGACCTTAACTAGTATGGCTCGTATGAATACAACTATTTGCTTTAGGCATTAACTAGTATGGCTCATATGAGTACAGATACATGCTTAAGACCTTAACTAGTATGGATCGTATAAGTACAGATACATGTTTAAGACGTTTACGCAAAGGGATCGTTCCAGTAGAGTTAAATGGTTACTGTAAAAATATTTTTAAACTTTATAAAGAGAATCAGAGAAAGAAGCCAGTAACCATGTTTGTGGTTCTAGAGTTAAGACTAACTGATGAAGACTTTAATAATGGTTAATCCACAAAACAAACAGAAAAACATGTATTGATAAACTGTTTGAAAGCATCGCTTAGCGACACAAAAATTTCATTGTAATGTTTTCTCAGTGACTCGTTTATTCATGTTAAAATCGAGGTTGTTTTCCGTTGTTGAATCACGTACGCCTTCTCATATTTGCTATTTGTTCACGTGCAAAAGCTTTATCGTGTAATTTTGCCCTTGTTCAATAACAGACTGCAACACTCACGTCTTAAATTGTGGCAGAGCCTAGGTTTTGCTGAGTATTTATTTATCTAAAATGTTGCTAGATGTATCCACACAACGACATGACTACACACAGTAGATAACACAGTAGATAACACAGTAGATAACACAGTAAACACTCTCCAACAACGTTGGCATATTTAATAACAAAAATCAACAGAAACAGTATAAGCGTAAAGAACAAATTACATCTGAACTTAATCCTAATATTAATTCTTTCTACAACGGAAGTTATAAACATTAACTTTTCAATATTTCCTCCAACTAATAAAACCCATTTATAGCCGCTACACTCCCTCACCTTATCTACACACTCAATACACTCTCACAAACTCGCCTTCACGATCGTTTTATGTACTCTGTCGTTCTGTGCATTTTTCCACACTCAGATCCCTTCAGTCATGTGATCTGTACAACCACATTCAATCTATTCACATACACTCAAATGATCTATTCATATAAAATTAGATCATATCGTTTATAGTCGGAATCGCGTACTCACTTGTGGTCACATACTCAGTCGATCTGCGCATACACATACTTCAGAACACACATCGTTCACTTTGTGTCCTGCACGTACGACACACATTTATATCTCTTCTAGTCACAGGGTGTCCAACATACAAACTTAGGGACTGGCCCAAACTCAAAGGTGTCTCCTGGTTCAGTTGAAAAAAAAACAAATGCAAAAAATGTAAAAGTTGATTAAGGTTGAGTTTAATCAAAATTTAAAAGAGACGAAAACACAAACAACACCCACTTTACGACCAATGGGCCTTCATCGGGGACTACAAATAACAACAATACTGAACTAACAATCAACATATAAGGAAAAAATGGACTACTTATCTGATAGTAGACCCAGTAAGTCTAAGCGACTGGTTGGGTCAGATGCTTGACTGAATATGAAGGAGAGCTGTCAAATATCCTGGTTCAGTCACCCTGCAAACTCATTCTTTTTCTCACAAACTTCTAGATCGTCTGCTAGCTAGTCTCTCATTCCTCTCTCTTCAGGCCAGTCCCTGAGTTTATCTTTGCCAAGTATTTTATAGTCTCAAGCAACTTCAAGGCTGTCCAATGAAATTCTGCTGGTTGTCTGACTTAGCCATCACTGTAATTTGGATCTACACCCAGCTAGTTGTTATTAGACGAATAACCCCTAATGCCTTTCACTCTAAATGTCGTAGCAGGCCGTGGCGGCTTCTGACTGTCACAAACCTCCCACCACGCTAAAACGGAACGCCGGAGTGGCCAGCTCCGAACCCCCACCTGTACTAGACACATTCTTCTCACCCTCAATTTCTTTGTCGACTTAGTGTCGAGACGCTGATACATTCAGGTAACCTTTGTTCCCAAAGTCGCCGTCCCTATCACCCATGCCATTAACGCCCATGCTTCAGCTGGAACTGTTACATGGTGCTTTACTCGCTTCTTCAATCATATAATATTTAATTCACTACGTAAATCACATAAGGCTTCACTCACTTAATGAAAACAATGCTTATCTCAATTCCTAAATCACAGAATGCTTCACTTTGTACATCACATAATTCTTCTTACTTCTTAAATCACCAACAGCTATACTAACTTCTTAAATCATAGTATACTTCACTAACTTCTTAAATCATAGAAAGCTTCACTTACTTCTTAAATCACAGAATGTTTCACTTCTTAAATCACAGAATTCTTCACTTACTTCTTCAATCACTGAATACTTCCATCACTCTATTCCTTCAATAACTCTCTTCTTCCACAATTGAAATACTCATCAAGCAGTCAATCACTGAATCAATCTTTTCCTAAATAATTCAATCCCTGACTGCCTTAATCACAATGAAACAATCATTAAACCACTACATCATTTGATCAATCATTCATAAATTACTCATTCCTTCGATCATTAATTCAATCATCTATTCAGACACTTAAATATTTAACCACACTCACTCTCCCAATAAATGCATAAATAATAGTTGTCCATCACAAGTGATGAAGACCACTCTCTTTGTTCAGCCGTGTGGACAGTCGTATCTCTTGCTGTGTCCGCTGAAATGGGTGACTTGCGCGGTGATTTGGATTAAAGTGAGGAAGAACCTCACTAACAGAGCCTAAGCTACATTTTGCCAGTGGCAAGAAATTCATCGAGACGACTGGAGATAGCATAGGATGCAGATTTTGCCTCAAGGTTACCACCGACGCCTTTCCGTAAAAATGTAACCCGCAGGGTAGAAAGGTGGGATGGCATCTAACCTCAGTTTGTCGTGCCTTTTCGATAACCACAAGAGGTCGTATGGACAACACTCAGCGTGTGAGTGAATCTGGCATCTCTCCCCAGCTGTATTCAGCTCATCATAGTAGCATCTAAAATTTCCACACGCCAAATTCGTGAAGGTGAACCGGCAGAACTAACCCGTGAAATACGACACAGGTATAACTAGCTTAAGCGTAGCGCCATTCAGCCGGCGTCCAGACCAGGATAAACGGATGGAAGAAATCACAAAAAAAGAACGAAATAACAAGTCCCGACGAAAAACAACACCACGTTTCCGTGAACACAAGTGTAAGTCGTCGACTAGTGTGAATTCCAGGCAAATCCGTGGTCTGGCAGCATCCATATTGATCCAAAACAGTAGAGAAATGTAGACTCGCAACCAGTTATGGAGCAATCTTTTTTACTAAATATTTCAATCATTCAATCAATTAATCACTCACACGATCATCATCCAATCACGCACTAAATAGAATACTCATTCCTTCAAGCACCCAGACATTAACTTCTCCATACTGATTTATGTTAGTATCGGATATGCTCAAAACGAACCAAACAACATAAACACACAGCACTCAATAAACCCCAAACCTCAAACACTACAACTTGAAGACTGTTGTCCACACTTTTGTAATCCCAACTATTCCATGGAATGTTAACTTAATCCGTACGTGCTGCTTGAAGCTGCTAGTGCGATGTGGCCCTGTGTCTTGCCATAAGTTTCGTGCACGCGTATGCATCACCGATGGTCGAAAAGTTGTGTACTTTAGTTTGAAGGACCCAAACCACTTACCTGGAGTATTGAGTGAATTGTAGTTCTCCTATGTGTATTCACTCTACAAAGAGACACACTTATCTTATCTATTCTTCACTTTCAAGATACCCTGATTGTAGAACTCCTCCGTGTATTCACTCTACAAAGAGACACACTTATCTTATATATTCTTCACTTTCAAGATACCCTGATTGTAGAATTCCTCTGTCTGGGCACGGACCTAAATTGGCAATTCAGTATTCAAGTCCTGGACGTCATAGAAACTTACGAGTATAAAATCATACACCATTTACCATACTCAGTAAAACTTACGAGTATGAAATCATACACCATTCACCATACTCAGTAAAACTAACGATTATGAAATCATGCACCATTCACGATACTCAGTATTTTTGGCACCTAGCCATTTCTTCCTTTTCGCAAACGGGAAGAATCCGCTTCGTCGACTACGTTTTTCTGATGTCCAGAACTTGGTTACTGAACTGGAGGCGTGGTTCCGGTCCGAGACAGAGGAGTTCTGCAATCAGGATATCAGGCAGGTGAAGAATAGATAGGACAAGTGTATCGCCTTGCAGGGTGAGTCCAAAGGTGAAGGACTATTGTTCACACCAACTTCCAGGTTATGTCCCTTGACTTCTTCATACTTCAGTGCAAAAGGTTCGCCCATACGGCGCATGTGTGTGGGGAGCAGAAGGGGGAGGGCTGGGAAGGGGTGGAGAAGAGGCGTTTTGAGTGGGTACAGCTATGAGTGTGTGTGAATGTGTGTGGATGTGTATGGGTGTGAAAGTGTGTGGGGGTGGGGGTGTGAGTATGGATTAATGGGAATGTGCGGGACGTGAGTGTGTGTGTGAGTGTATGTATGTGGGAGTGAGTGTGTGGGGGGGGGGGGGTGTGAGTGTGTGTGTGAGAGTGGGGGAGTGTGAGTGTGTGTGTGGGGTTGAGAGGAATATGAGTGGGTGTGGGTGTGGATGTGAGTACAACACACTTTCCACAACACACTTTGTTTAAATCGTATCTAAGAATCTTTTGTAGATACATTTAGTGTTAAAGGATCCCCAACACTTGTGGACCACTTAGACCTCATGTTTTATCTGTATGTTAACATCGATCAAATTATTTTTCATTTCAAACCTGTCTTAGAATTTTCTATCTTTTTATCATTCGTAGGCTTTACTGACTATTACTAAACGCCAACTTTACATTATCACTTATTTTATAGACAATTTAGAATGATCCTTTGCAGGCTATATGTGGCCATCTTGATCGATACCGTTTCTGAAGGTTTAATTAAAATCGTTAAGAAATCGATTACTTCATCCTTGTCTATAGTATTGCTCGTTACGTCTTCATGTATTAGCTTGTCGTATGATCAACAGCTGGCATTAAGACTTCCTGACTCCGTCTCAAAGTTAGTATGCAAATAAGCCAGAAAAGTGGAAACTTACAATTATTTATGACAGTAAATCAACTGAAGAAGTCTTAGTGAAAGCAATCAAATTAATCACATATTTGTAACTGCCACGTTTTAAGTTGTACGCTGTTTCTTTGATCTCTTGAAATGTTTGAAGTTTTTAAGTATCTTATCGCGTATCTACAGCGTGGAACGAGTGCCTATTAACTTATGAACATCACCATTTATCTATTGATTCATGAACATCATAAGTTTGTTTATTGATTCTGTCACTCTAGTGCTGGAGATATCAGTAAGTATAACTTTTGAGATTTGCTGAAAGGCACATCCGCTTTGAGTCTGCGCGCTGTGCAAGTATTTCGTTTCTGTATTACATCACATAACATGATTAATACAATGCAGACAAATATGCTAAACAGAACAGAGAAGGTCACTTAACATTTTTAAATGCAGACCGTGTCTATTTGAAGTATGCCAGTCGAGAATAATAAAAACTGAAACGTCTGACCGAATTTCGTAAAAAAGAAAAAGTCAAGTTCCTTACCCACAGTCACAAGTTTGAACAAGGAGAGGAACAGACAAGTTCCTTACCGAAGTCACAAGTTTGAACAAGAAGAGAAACAAGACAAGTTCCTTACCTGAAGTCACAAGTTTGAACAAGAAGAGAAACAAGATGTTAAGATAAAAGATGACGAGGAAGAAATGGGCGTAGAAGAAGAGGAAGATGATGAAGGCGAAGCAGAATAAGCAATATAAAAGAAGTTGAAGACGAATGAGTAGCTTAAGATGAAGAAGTAGACAAAGATCGGACCTTCTATCTACCTATCCTACATTCACACCCTTCTACACTTGAGACATTCACAGATCTTTCATTGGTAGTATACAGACGTGATGAAAACTCGCGAGACATGTTGACGAGAGGCCGACGTAACATTCACCTAACTTGTATACTGATGTATCAGCAACCAGAACAGTGAAGAGTGGAGGCGCCTGAATCTATGTTGCCTACACAGATCAATAATATGAAATCACTAGTTCATCCATCCAAAAATTCAATTGAATCTACTTTGCTGAAGTGTAGGAACTAATTATTACTACAGAAATAATAAGCAACATAACGTCATGCACGGTCAGAGAAGCGATCAGGTTCAAGGCCGAGGCTTGGAAGTCAACCACTATTCAGTTGAGAGGCGAGCCGGGAAGAGAGATGTCGGATACAAAAATTTTCAGCGCAAAGAGTATTAACGACAGAAACCGACAGGAGCTAACTCAGGGAAAACCCTGGTTAATATAATGTATTTGCTTGCGAGTCTAGAGGAGTTTTGCAATTTGAAGTAAACGGAAAGCAGTTGAAAAATCGGCATGGAAAATATCAATTTAACATTTACAATTCAATGTGAGACAATAGAATTGAAGTCATACTTTGTCTGTATGTAAGACTTGGTAAAAGCGCAAGCTCCAGTCCAAAAATAGTTATCCAGTTAGAAGAATGGGGAAAGCAGTTCAAATATCTACATCTACAAATATCACCCAACGTCTATGAAATCAGCGGAGTAGAGGGCCGAGGTCAGGTTGCCAAAGATAGGTTTCTTGATCTCGTACAATCTCATCGTCCGTTTCAAAATTCGTGTTGCAATTTTTAGTTGAATCACCAGTCTGGAAAAAGAAAGAAGGGCTAGGAATACTGTTTGTACAAGTGATGATATAGACAGCATGGAATCCTTAGATCGGACGGTCTATCAGTGCTTTTGAACGTAATTTCCGGTATAGCAGTTAGGAAATTTAGTGCAAAATATTATGTTTCATTTAGTTTAAATGTGCTTTAAGGCTTGTCTAAAACTATCTAAAATACAATTGTCTTCTGTATCAAAAATTATTATGGTATTTCGCAGTTTGTTGAGCATGTATGGAATAAAATAAATAGGGAGTGTATCGTATGTGGCAGTGTGCCAAGCAATCATAGAGAGAAGGGAAAAAGAGATTGTATTGTTTTTGTGTCAGTGTGTTAAGCATGTGTTCAGTGATTAGAGAGTGTATCGTTTGTGGCAGTGTATTCAGCATTTGTCCCGTCAAGTGAATAGAGAGTGTATCGTATGTTGCAGTGTGTTAAGTATTTGTCCTGTCAAGTGAATAGAGAGTGTATCGTCTGTGGTAGTATGTTAAGCATTTGTCCTGTCAAGTGAATAGAGAGTGTATTGTCTGTTGCAGTGTGTTAAGCATTTGTTACGTCAAGTGAAAAGAGAGTGTATCGTTTGTAGCATTGTATTGAGCATTTGTCGAGTGAATAGAAAGTGTATCGTTTGTGGCAGTGTGTTAACATCTGTGTGGTAGATGTTGTATATAGATTGTATTTCGTCTACGTTACCTAGAATATGATATCTTCTTCTTCTTTTTCTTCGTTCGTTCTCAATCTCCCGCTACCAAACCCTGAAAGGGATTAAGTAGCATAATGTAGTCCAGAGAACGGAATGCGTTGTGTCGTAGTTTACATCTTGACTGCGATATTTGCACCTTTCTGTCCAACACATCCGACTTCAGCAAACATTTTTTGAGTACTGGGTTAGCATCCCCTCTTCGATCCCTTCTCCTTAGCCAGTCTGCCCTGCTGCAGCCTGGTATCCAGGATAACCGCGTGGAGGTGTAGAAGGGTCTTGGTAGCTCTGGTTTGCTGGCCCTGACGCTAGCAGTCAGCTATGAGTCGCTGACCACTGCAGCTCATGCGCTTCTCAGCATCTTGATCCCGAATATGATATGACTGTCTCACAAACACACACACACACACACACACACACACACGGACATTTACACACACACACACACACACGGACATTTACACACACACACACACACACACGGACATTTACACACACACACACACACACACGGACATTTACACACACACACACACACGGACATTTACACACACACACACGGACATTTACACACACACACACACACACACACACACACGGACATTTACACACACACACACACACACACGGACATTTACACACACACACACACACACACACACACACACACACGGACATTTACACACACACACACACACACACGGACATTTACACACACACACACACACACACGGACATTTACACACACACACACACACACGGACATTTACACACACACACACACGGACATTTACACACACACACACACACACACGGACATTTACACACACACACACACACACGGACATTTACACACACACACACACACACGGACATTTACACACACACACACACGGACATTTACACACACACACACACACACACGGACATTTACACACACACACACACACACGGACATTTACACACACACACACACACACACGGACATTTACACACACACACACGGACATTTACACACACACACACACACACACACACGGACATTTACACACACACACACACACACACGGACATTTACACACACACACACACACACACACACACACACACACACGGACATTTACACACACACACACACACACACACGGACATTTACACACACACACACACACACACACACACACGGACATTTACACACACACACACACACGGACATTTACACACACACACACACGGACATTTACACACACACACACACACACACGGACATTTACACACACACACACACACACGGACATTTACACACACACATAAATTATATATATTGAGATCTTGATGTGTCAATAAAAGTGTTCCCCAACAACGAAGTCCTGGTGTGACCACAGAGTGTGTTAATAAGAATGTTTTCCCAAACACGAAGTCCTGGTGTGACCACAGAGTGTGTTAATAAGAATGTTTTCCCAAACACGAAGTCCTGGTGTGACCACAGAGTGTGTTAATAAGAATGTTTTCCCAAACACGAAGTCCTGGTGTGACCACAGAGTGTGTTAATAAGAATGTTTTCCCAAACACGAAGTCCTGGTGTGACCACAGAGTGTGTTAATAAGAATGTTTTCCCAAACACGAAGTCCTGGTGTGACCACAGAGTGTGTTAATAAGAATGTTTTCCCAAACACGAAGTCCTGGTGTGACCACAGAGTATGTTAATAAGAATGTTTTCCCAAACACGAAGTCCTGGTGTGACCACAGAGTATGTTAATAAGAATGTTTTCCCAAACACGAAGTCCTGGTGTGACCACAGAGTATGTTAATAAGAATGTTTTCCCAAACACGAAGTCCAGGAGTTACTAAAACTTGTCAATTTAAGTGTGTTACCCATATACAGATTTCACGGGTACCACAGAAGTGAGGTCACCAAACGAGGGATTTCGAGGCAGTCTTGAGAAATACTTGTGTTCCCCAGGGAAACGAATGTAATGCAAGAGGAAAACAAGACTACAAGCCTCACCAAACTTTATTGCTAATGATGTTCGTCCATCACAAGGGATGAAGACCACTCTCTCTGTTCATCGGTGCGGACAAACTTTTTTCTTGTTACGTCCGCTGAAATAGGTGACTTACGTGGTGATTTGGAGTAAAGTGAGAAAGAAACTGCGCCTTTCGTCAACCTCACTCTCTGTTCCTGAGCTACCCTTGGCCAGTGGGAAGATATTTGCTAAGACGACTGGAGATATCACAGGATGCAGATTTTTTATCAGGCCTTATTCCTGAAGCCTTTTCCGTAAACAGGTATCCCTCAGGGCAGCGAAAGAGGGGGATGGGGTCGTGGTTACATTTATCGTAGAAGTGTGCCTTTCCTTTCCAATAACTGCCGCAAGGACATCACTCAGCGTGTATACGATGTGTGATGGGCATTTTGCTAACCGGACAGGTCCCAATCTTACCCTATGAATTCCAGGCAAATCTGTGGCATGGCGGCCTCGATAATGAACTAAAACAACAGAGCATTTTAGACCTACCAGCCGGTTCAGCGCCATTTTCTCTGCATTGGTGATAAATGTGCAGACAGTATAACTAATTAAACATCACGAAGAAGAACATTAAAAAAATATTGTGTTAAAAGATGTGAAGAATAGACTAGTTAGATTATGGATACAATCTTGGTAATACAAATATAACAGGGAATACATGTGTTTACTTACACAAATAAAATAGTCAGACTAACTTTCAATACACAGAAAGACAAGTATTGTGCAGGTCGCTTTTATGTATTCATGTAGAATGAACTGAGACTCTAGACCTGTCAGTCACAACATACTGATCTAGACTTGGCGTCAGGGCCTGGCACGATGTACTGACCGAGACCACACCTCTCTTGCATGCAGCTTCCTTGGTAACAGGCTGTTTTCAAAGCAGTCTGGCTCACGAGATGTGAATTGACGTGATCCCTGTAGTAGTGAGCGTCCTGTGGATGAAGCCAAGCATAGCCCAACCATGGTCTAGCTTCATCGACTCGCTCGGGATGTGAGAAAAGCTACTACAACCCGCTACTCAACGCCTCTTCAGGGAGCATAAAAGAGTCAACCTACTCATCATGGGGATTAAACAACAACAACATGTTATTGTATTAATATTAGATTTCTTTATTGCGATATACAAATAAAGTCGTTTGTGTGTTTTCAAGATTAGATTAAGTAGAAGTGTGAAAGAACAGAAACATATATAAAGTACAAGGGTAAGTAATTCCGCCAAAGGAAAACAATTATACTAATAACTTGTTATTTGTAGCTGGTCCTTATACTAGGATATCTGAACAGAGTTATATCTGCTAAACTGGTTATACTATTGCGCATACTTCCTTGACCGCTCTGGTTTTATCTTTGGTATGCTATAAATGCATCGGTGTTAGAATATTCATTTTCATCATTATCAAGGCTCTTGCAGTTTGGCATAGTTAAGTCGATAAAACCATGTACCTGTAATGGCTCAGTGACTGCGTCAGGACAAAAACAAAACGACATCCACGTTACGGTAACAGAGCCAGCGTCAAGAACACAGAACGAAAACAACTAACAAATCACAACGAAAACTGACAGAAAAGTTGCATAAGTTAGCAGCCATACTTAAAAGTGGCCAGGAACGTTGAGTCACGGAATGCCAATTATGAAAATGAGTAGATCAAAAAAAGAGATATTCAATATAATTATTAGTAGAAAAAAAAATACGATAAATAAATAACAAATACAATACATGTAAACACTGTATGCACATATGGAAAGAAGCACATATAGATATGCATATAAAAAAAAGAATATGGAAATGGATGAGTAAGCAATAATAATAAGAACGACATAAAAAAGAAATTGAAGAGAAAAGGTGGAAAAAGAGAGCGAAAGAGAAGAATGGGCAGGGAAGTCTACGAAGAAGGATAGCTTATATTCAAACAATGAAGTTTAAAGAATCAAATAAGAAAGTTAAAACGATTCTCAAACTGTTATCGATGATTGGATAGGAAGAAGACGATGCCAGTGATTCTGACGTCAACCTTGCACTGGTGTCCACGGCTACCGAAACGGTCACTGAGCCATTCATTATCTGTATATATTTGTTATCGAATGTTCGCCTTCAGTACCGTTAAAGATACAATTTGTTTATTTCTGAATTGTGCACTGTTTTATCCTGTGGGAATATGTCACTGAAGATAACACATAAAGGAAACATGGTTCGTGTGTTTGTGTTTCACGCCAGCGTCCTGACGAACTGATTACTAATACGTGTGGTTAAGGCTGGCGGTGACTGGTAAACTGAACCGTACAAGAAACGTAGCATCTAAAACAACAAAGAACAATAACTCTTAGCACATCATGATTTGTGTGTCCTGGCGACAGAGTAGGTGGTCGTTACTCTGTTATGTTACTCGTGATCTCCTGCAATGTTTAGAGGCTGATCACTCGTGATCATACACGCAGTGGTTTATGTGTGAGAGTGTGCACAATGGTCTATAGGCACAAGTCAAGCAGTTCGACGCCTGAAGATGTGATACTGTCGTTTACAATCATCGTCAAATGAGTACGGCACTTTATATTATAGCCTCCTTCAAACTTGAAACGGAACAAATGATCAAAGTTCGTCAAATCTAAATATTGATCAAACAGAAGCATACATAGGAAGATTGTGTGTTCCGTGCTTTCAAATAGTGGCAGAACGGCTTTTCTCTCCCTCCTTACACGCGTCATACAGTGGTCATGGGAGTTTACTTTGCTATTTTAACTTTGGGTTCTCGTGGAGATGGTTAATGGAGCAACACCGTCACTATTATATATATATATATATATATATATATATATATATATATATATATATATATATATATATAGAGAGAGAGAGAGAGAGAGAGAGAGAGAGAGAGGGGAGGCGTGTTCAAATGAAACCGGACTAAACTGCAACAAGTGAACATACGTACGATGCGCATGATAACGTCACTTCTGATGTAAACAGCACATATAAACCGTCAAGTTTGCAAAATGTTTATCCTCCGATTCATAGTTTCATGAGCAGACCGTTGAAAAAATGACGGGTGTGACATGAGTTCCGTCCAGAGTTGATCAGCGAGCGCAGATTTGGCGTCTAACAGCTGAAGGATGTCGACCAGTTGACATTCATCGCAGAATGCAGGCAGTGTATGATGGTAAAAGTGTGTTGAAGACAACAGGGAAGAACTGGACAACGATGTTTGATCCAGGACGTGAGTTCACGCCTGGTATATGTTAAACGGAGATTAAAATAATGATTGCATTCATAGAAAAGGCCTTCTGCGAAATAAATAAATGTTTAACTACAACGAATATCAGGATAGAAATTAGGAAACAAATATTTATTACACATGTATAGGGACTGAAACGTAGACTTTAACAAAGAAGTTTGAAAAAAGCTTGGACGCATTTGGAATGCGGTGCTACAGTCAAATGGAATGTTCAAAGTCAACAAAAAAGAAGATCCACTGAGAATGTTCTTACTCAAGGAGTCGCACAAGGACAAATAGCGAGAATGATAGAGAAAAACCAAAGATTGAGTTGGATGGGAGACAATATGCCACATGAAAGACTTTTACAGATGATACTAGAGGATACGATCCAGTGGAAAAGGAGAAAGCGATCGACCAAGATTCACCTTTATTTCTCAGCCAGGCAGAGACATTCAACAACTAGCCTGTGCTGGAATCAACATTAGACGATCGGTCTTGGTCCAGTGCATCTTCCTCTTTTACCGTTTTATCAAATATAAAGGTGTAAGATCGTAATGTAACCTAGAAGACCGAAACGAGGTTGAAAAATGGGTACCTTTCTCTAGAACAGGAAGGTAAACCGTTAACAAACAATACAACACATTGCCGGATGTTTCAGGTTACTGATCTTTGAGAGAGCGAAAGATGATCAGCCTCAGGTGAAACCCTCTTATCAATACTTCACCTCGCGTCCTTGTTCGTGATCCACAAAACAGACTGTGTCAAAGCAGTCTGGCCAACGAGGTGTGGATCAGCTTTGCATTTCCCATAGTGGTGAACTGTATGAGAAAATTCACATTACACTACACCCAGAAGACCTCCATGCACCTTCTGCAGAACGTCAGGGAATGTAAGAAGAGCCACTGTAACCCGCTGATAAAAGGCACGTCGTCCATAGTTAACTCAACTTAGCGCGGGTAGATTCGATCAACAGTAACAACATCAACAACAACAACTACACTTCGTCCATAAAAACACGTTTCATTTCATATATCTAATTATTAACATTTGTCATAGCTTGGTTTTGAGTTCCAAATGGAATTTGTCTCAAATTTCAACATTTTGTAAATGAAAATGTTTATAGTTTATTTGAATCCATCTTTGTCTCATGCCACAAGTAAAAGTTATTCAAAGTTGATAGTATGTGTATGAAGCCGTTTGTATTGACTTAAATCATACAGAGGTTGACTGCGCAGTCTTGTTTGTGTATGTTTTGTGTCCCTTTATAAAATCTGCAGGTGTTGACTGCACAAACTGGTTTCTGTATGTTGTGTGTCACTTTATAGAATCTTCAGGGGTTGTCTCCACAGACTGGATTCCGTATGTCGTGTGTCACTTTATAGACTCTGCAGGTGTGTACTGCACAGACTGGATCGTGTATATAGAAGCTTACATTAGCTTAATAGATTAGAGGCGTATCTATCAAGTATGACATATTATAAATCATAACATCACAGTGAAATTGCAATCACGTTCTGCCATCGCTACATTTAAACGGGAAATTCCTACATTATGCAAACATTTTTGTGTCTTATTTACTTGCAATTAAAAATTAATGTCTATGTTTCTATCGTGTTCTATTACACAGTTGCTCGTTTTGTTATTACTTTTGGCCATACAAAGACTGAAACATAACGTTGATATTCTATGTACCTTAAACTACACCTACCAAAAGAAAATGCATTCTTTCAGAGGTATTTAACAGAACTTCTGGGAAATTGTGCTGTGAGCAGGATTCGACTAGTTTTCGATAGTGAAATGTTGCGGAATTCAATGAAGGATGAGTAGGTTTAAGAAAACAATCTAGCTTTCATGATCATAGTCTTGAGAATGTGTTTTTATTTCTTGTTTACATTTAATTGGTGATATTATGGATATAAGGTAGACCAACCACACAACATACGACAAGATAAACAGATTCATATCATGGATATATGGTAGACCAACCACACAACATACGACAAGATGAACAGATTCATATCATGGATATAAGGTAGACCAACCACACAACATACGACAAGATAAACAGATTCATATCATGGATATAAGGTAGACCAACCACACAACATACGACAAGATAAACAGATTCATATCATGGATATAAGGTAGACCAACCACACAACATACGACAAGATAAACAGATTCATATCATGGATATAAGGTAGACCAACCACACAACATACGACAAGATGAACAGATTCATATCATGGATATAAGGTAGACCAACCACACAACATACGACAAGATAAACAGATTCATATCATGGATATAAGGTAGACCAACCACACAACATACGACAAGATAAACAGATTCATATCATGGATATAAGGTAGACCAACCACACAACATACGACAAGATAAACAGATTCATATCATGGATATAAGGTAGACCAACCACACAACATACGACAAGATAAACAGATTCATATCATGGATATAAGGTAGACCAACCACACAACATACGACAAGATAAACAGATTCATATCATGGATATAAGGTAGACCAACCACACAACATACGACAAGATAAACAGATTCATATCAGGACAAACAAGTATTTATCTCCTTCCACTTTCAGGCTCAAACTTCAACTTGCTGAGAGCTGCCCGACGCTACACTGGATAATTATGAAAGTGACCAATTTAAGAGGAAAACCATCTCCCCCTCCCCCTACAATCCCCAGTAACATTTCCATTGCACGCTTTCCCTGTCCACCAACTCGCTCATCTCTCTCCTCCCTTATACATCACTCATCACAATCAACTCCTCATCTCTCTCCTCCCTTATACATCACTCATCACAATCAACTCCTCATCTCTCTCCTCCCTTATACATCACTCATCACAATCAACTCGCTCATCTCTCTCCTCCCTTATACATCACTCATCACAATCAACTCGCTCATCTCTTTACTCGCCCCCTCAACGCTAACATCTCTTTTTCCCAACCCTCCCATTTCCCTTTCAACACGCCCCCTTAACACTCACATTTCTTATACTCTCTAAGTACGCCCCCTTAACACTCACATTTCTTATACTCTCTAAGTACGCCCCCTTAACACTCACATTTCTTATACTCTCTAAGTACGCCCCCTTAACACTCACATTTCTTATACTCTCTAAGTACGCCCCCTTAACACTCACATTTCTTATACTCTCTAAGTACGCCCCCTTAACACTCACATTTCTAATACTCTCTAAGTACGCCCTTTTAGCGTTCACATACCTTCTTTCCACCCCAGTCCCTCTAACCCGCTTCCTTGACACTTATATCTGTTCTCTCCACCCATCCCCTTCCCCTCCAATTTTCTAAGATATTCAATGAAAAAATTCTTTTTTTTAAAACTCGAACGACTTTAATCTTATTGCTGGTGTGGTAATCGATAGGTTTTTAGGCTGAGGACTACATGCCGCTTTCCCACTGACGTCGCGACGTCGTGTGCTGACTAAGTTTGTGTATTTCACCCGCAACAGGAAAACAACATATACTGTACTGGTAATCCAATCTGCTGCCCTCCTTGCAAGCAGGCGGTGGAAACCTTTCGGCTACATTACTACGCAATTCCTGTGTCAAATCGACATTTTGGTGAGGATATTCCACGGGAAATAAAAGCTGAAGTTATTATGGTTTGACTACACAAAAACCCACTGATTTTTACACCACGATTCGACCCGTCAATCAAATCTCTGCGGCACACGTCGGACAAACAATCAGAGATGTTCAAACAATAGTATGGTGATGTTTCAAATTAGACAGCTGGTCATTTGAATGGCATAGGTGTCTCCTCGAGTGCAAATAAAGTACTGGTGATCGCCGTCATTCGAGGAGACGAGCGTGGAGGCAAATCGCGAACATGAGAAAAACTGTAGAAGGTTATTCGAAAGCTGACAATGGGACGATGAGGCTAGCGTCTGGTCAGACAAAACACACTGATCAGAGAATGTTAGCCAGGGTCAGGAGAAATGTACTGGCCAAGATCCTAACCTGACCTCCTCGTTGGTCGTCCTGGAAACGGGTTGTTGTCGAAGACAACAGTCTGGCTAACAAGGTGGGGTTCGACGTGATCCCCGTAGTAGTAAGTGACACGCAGATGAAGTCAAGCATTGCACAAACGCTCAGGATGTCAGGAAATCTACTGCAATCCGCCACAAGTTCCTTCCTTTTCAGGGCGCACAAAAGGGTTACCAACCCATTAGGGGCATTAGCAACCAACCACCCACCCAACCAGACAACCAACCAACCAACCAAGGCTGACAATGTTGGCCTAATCTAAACGTATGTCTCGCATGAAACTAAAACTCCTGAACTCAAAAATAAACTATTACTCACTCTGTCTAGATATACTACTCGTAATATACAGCGACTGGTAATCTCATTTACTTAAAAATTCTTCTTTTTGATTTGCTTCAGTTTTCCCTTATTGGTCGTCTACTCAAAGATTGCTCCACATTTGGTGTCCAACAAGCAAAACACATTAAGTCAATTCAGACGTACAATTCAAACACGTCCCATCAGACCACTCAATGTATTATACAGTTTTGTCAAATTTGAAAATGGAATTGCACTTTACAAAATAACTATTATATATTCGTGAATGCACGTTGAGTGTCCTTTAACTTCAATTGCGTACAACATCGCTGCTCTGACATATCCTAAGTAAGATAACTGTGACGATGTTACTTTTTTTAAGCTTTGAAACTGGGTGGTTTTTGGTTTGTTTTTTGTGGTACTACAGATCTATATTATTATTTCATTATAGGATTAGCCCCAGTATGTGAAAATGGGGAGTAGTCATGGTAACATTATACGCTGCAGGTGGTACTTTATTTTCACACCAAGAAGCAAACCTAATTTAGTTTTGGTTGGAAGATTCGTGAAACTGGGGTGTAGGACCAGTCTATTATTGGGTTTGTCCAGAATCGATATCTCTCATTAAATGGCAAATCTCTATTCGCGTACACGTGAACGCAGAAAAAGTGTAACAGATAGAAGGACAGCATTGTCAGGACTCGTACAGACGAGTAGATAAATAAAAGATATGAAGATGTAGGTGCACATTGCATTTACATTTATATGCACACACTAACTTGGCCATTCCCGCGTGTCGCTGTGAGCTGCAGGGAGTTTAAGCTGCCATTCTTGGGATCTTTGTCTTAGTTTTAGTCGACTTGTACTTCTACAAAGGCATACGCCCCTGTGCAGGTCCCATCTCTGAGGAGAGCTGGACGTAGCCAGCTTTGCGGGCTAGGCTCGAGTAGCTTATTACTCCACTGTGGAGGGTGATTAACTGATGTACGAGTCCATTCTAATAGACTAAAACACTAGAGAAAAGTAGACCCGCAGCCTGTTAGGTGCCATCTATGATGCTCTTTACAAACCACTTACCAATGCCAGTGTGATACCATGTCACACAGTTGCTCGCCTCCTAGGACGTGATCTCTGTGGGGCAGTGGTGCTATTATTGTCTTTGCCATACACATAGACTCCAGAAAACCATTCGGGGTAAGTTTTTTATATCGGTTGTTGTAAGCCAGTACTGTTGTAGTATTTCTGTTATGGGATCTATCAATTTGTCACACTGTCTCTCGTGCCATGTAGCCTATATCTCTTGCACTGAAAGCGTGCAGGGGCAGCTGATGAGGTCGCCCTTCGTGAGACCACAGAACTATCACATTTTATGTCTTGAAATACATACAGCAGTAGTCATAGCTCTCACACCTGATCAAGTGGCCTCATGCCTTTCATTCCTCCTCTACAAGTGACACAAATGTCCATTAGCAGACATTTCACTTCACATGCTGCAGTGCTCTACTTCTTTGCTCTGGTCAAGGACCAAGTTTGACATTGATAACTCTCATCAATCAATTACTGAGCCTCCTGGAAATAAGACTGTCTTACGGCGGCCTGGCCTACGAGGAAGGGAACGACACTGCGATCACCGTAGGGGTAACTCTACGGTATAACACTGGCCATGATTAGGTGGTGTGATAAGAGCAGCATACATGACTGTAACAGTTTCAGAGTTCCATGTGGAGCATGCGCGTTTAGGGCAGGGAAGATTGGGCTGGCGACTGTATTCTCTGGAAATCAAAAGTTGCCTGGATGTTGGTGGATGAGCTCAGATCACTCCAGGGTCAGACAAGAAGCGACAGATAAAACACTCATTTGTGTTTCTAGAGCCAAAAACATAATCCATACAATACGACGCACAGAGACATTATATAGATTCAGAGAGAGAGAGAGAGAGAGAGAGAGAGAGGGAGAGATAGAGAGAGAGCGAGAGAGAGAGAGAGTGAGAGAGAGAGAGGTCACGGGGTGGTTATCCCATCATACACCTAGAGCCTTTCATACACGCTTAAAGTTAGAAATGGTGGACACCCGGTAAACCATGAGATAGAGATACGATCACATGCAAGTGTGCAGATTCGTCTCGGCTCGATCTGATAGTTAAACTAGAAGGATGTCCGACTGTTTCCCAGGACCATTGCATTGGATTTTGTTGGAGAAATGCTGGCTCTTCTACGATCAGAGATAGTTGTTCGAACAAAGTGCTTTGATAAAGGATTCTGTGAATCCTAGGGACTGCGTTCCCAGTAGTTTGGGCAAAGTGGCTCGATTAAGGATTATGTGTAATCCTAGGGACTGCGATCCCAATGGCATGTGAGTTCGGAAAGAGAGGTGCATCACATCAGCCCTCAGAGAACGAAATTGTTCAATACAGGTGTAACACGGGCACCAAATGGACATGTCTCAAACACCTGAAAACTGCTGACGGTTGTAAGTGAAACGTAGCTCATTTGTTAACCCATGTTTGTACGCTTGACAGCCTAAAGCAGCAACCCTAACCGTCCTAGACGATCCGAAGGACGACGGGAGACGACTGAGATAGTTAACTACTGATTTGTAATACTATTGTTTTAGACTAAGTTCGGATTTAAGTTATTTTAATTGACACTTAGAACCTGGGACTAAATAGTTTTGGAGGGACCATCCAAAGTTAGTGCTTAAATCCACTGAGTTAGTTTCAGATTTTTTTATTATCTAGTTAAAAATGTCTTTTCTTCTGGTGATATTATGTAACAACTACTCATGCAAATAAGTGATATTATTTTGTCTTAGTGGTTAACGATAATTTTAGTGTTTTCTGTGATTGACGTGTAACGTCATACAGTCTATGTTGTGAGTCAGTAAACGTTTAGATAACTTACTCAAAATAAGCGATCCTGCTACATAAATATATTTTGGTCTGCGTGACCAGGATATAATAAACCTATTCTGCTATATGCCGCCTAACAGTCTGCAAGGTATACATTGCTCTAGTGTTGAGTCTATTTAGATAAACTCACACATCGGCTACCACCATTTCCGGCACTTGTCCCCACGCAGCGGAGTAATAACGCTGCTCGAGCCGTGTCTGACAAGCAGGAAATCCTCTTGCGGACTACATCAGCTCATGCCAAACCCATGACCTGCACAGTGGCAAGTACAGGTCGACTTGGACATCCTTTGGGAGGTGCGGTTGAACAATTGGTAGAGCTATTGTGTTTTTCAAGGAGCATCTAGTTAACTGTGCCTTTGTGGAATAAATATGTGCGCTGGATTTATAGACATGCCTTTGTGGAATAAATATTTGAGCTGCATTTATAGACGTGCTTTTGTTGAATAAATATGTGAGCTAGATTTAGAGACATGCCTTTGTGTAATAAATATTTGAGCTGCTTTTATGGATGTTCTTTTGTTGAATAAATTTGGGAGCTGGATTTAGAGACATGCCTTTGTGGAATACAAATGTGAGTTGCATTTATGGACGTGCCTTTGTGGAATAAATATGTGAGCTGCATTAATAGACGTGCTTTTTTGAAATAAATATGTGAGCTGGATTTATAGACGTGCCTTTATAGAATAAATATGTGAGTTGGATTTATAGACCTGTCTTTGTGAAATAAATATGTGAGCTGGATTTATCGAACAAGTGTGAGATCGATGTATAGAGCGTTCTACATTTTAGTTTCCTCCCTGTCTGAGCGAGTACTCTTTGTAAGGATGTCATTTCCTAATGTTCTGGCTAGCTCTGCCATTTGGATCGTACCTGATGATAATATATAGATGTTGAACAGGACAAATGAGAGTAGTCGCAGACCGTTAAGTAAAGGAATACATGTCCAGGTTTACAGTAATGTATGCAACTGTTCTCTCTAGTCAGGTCCTGGTTTTGCAGCTCACTAACTATGTATTTGTTCCTCATTACATCTCACAAAACCAAAACTCCATTCTGGTTCATTTATACTACAGGTCAATGAGGACGAGGGGAGTGGGAATGATGATATGAAATGCTTCTGTCTTCAACTGAGAGCGTCCATGAGCATCGTTAGTGAATATTTCAAAAATACCTTTGTCGGAAAGAGAAAGGTCGGGGTGCAGATCTTGGTTGTAGCAGGAAATTGTTGAAACATATGTAATCTGGACATCTTCTTCTTCTTCATCTTCGTACGCTGTCAGACGTCAACTTGAATTTTTCGAAGAAAGCAGCTGTCATCCTGAGGCTGTCGACGCTGCCATAGAGCTTGTCTAGTGTTGGCACTGGTGATGGCCACATGTGCTTTCTCTGGTCCTCGTATGTCGGGCAATTTTGCAGCAGATGTTCAGCTGTCATTTTCCCGGTACAACAGGTGCATTCGTCAGTGCCATCTATCTTCAGTTTATTGAATAGATGGTATCTCAGTCTGTTGTGATCTGTGCGGAGTCTGAAGACCACGACCTGCTCTCTTCTGTTCAACTGGTAGTAGGCATCATTTTTTGTGTAGCCAGCATGTTCTGTTTCCCATTTGGTCATGTATCTGGCCCTAATAAATTTTTTGAACTCTTCGTAGGGCACACTAGAATCTGGTTGTGGTAGTCTTGCATCTTCTTTTGCCAGTCTGTTTGCCTACTCGTTGCCTTGAATGTTACAGCGGGATGGAACCCACTGTACCACTACTCTTTTTGGTGCGGACTGCTGGCATAGTTGAAATAAATAATTAAGTTCTGTATTTTTAAGGCTTTTTAGTGCTGTAACCACGGCCAGGGCATCTGTAAACAGGACTATCTAGCTTTCATTGCTTTCGCCTGTCAGCATTGCTTTAACTGCATGTTTCAGTGCCTCTGCCTCTGCTCTGAAATTGCTTGAGAATTGTTCAGTTGCCACTGACAGTGTTATTTTTCTGCCAGTTGTTAGGCTCATGTATACCCCTCCCCCTCCATTCTGTGTTGTGTTTGTTACAGAACCGTCGGTGTATGCATGGGTCTAGTCCATGCTTGGGTAGTTTTCCGCTATGTACCTCAGGATTATGTCTCTTCTTTCTTTTTCAGTCTGGCTGATCTTGTTTCCATTACCTGGCATATTTAATACCACCTCTGGAATGATATGCTGCTTCTAGGTGGGTTTCCGTACAGTAAAGATGGGCTTTGGTATTGTTTTGGGGTTCATATGGTCTTCGCTCATCTTTGCTTTGGCTATTTCTGCAAAATTTCTCCGCTTTAGTTTCCCATTTCTAAATCTATTTAGTCTCTGATGCATTGGATGGTCTGTCAGTCTTCTTAGTTTGTCTGCTTGCTGCTGGGCTCTGCTGTCTCTTCTGTCGGTCATGGATTGCCGATTTGTAATCTTTTCAAGTTCTACAATTGGCGTTGACTGCATGTCTCCTGTTTTAACTCTTATGGCTTGGTTTTGAAGTTTGCTAATATTATCAAAGTTCGCCTTTGCTGCTGTTGCCCATGCCGTAAAGCCATACTCGAGAACTGGTCTCACTCTTCCAGTGTACAGTTTCTTCAGTATTCTCTCGTCTACTCCCCAGCTTGTGCCAGCAAGTTTCCTCAGGATTGCCATTCATTGTCTTGCTCTCATTCGGTTTCTCTCAATCTGAGTTTTCCATGTGATGCGCCGATCAAATGTGACTCCCAAGTAGTTTGGGTTGTCGTTTGGCCGCAGATATTTGCCATTAAGACTTATTTTGGTGTTCTGTGGTTTATTTGAAAGGGAGAATATCGTACATGTTGTTTTTTCTTCATTTATTTTGAATAGCCATGATTTCGCCCACTCCTCCAGCGATGTTAGGGCCTGCTGCATCCGATTGTTTGCTAATGTAAGATTTTCTTCAGAGGTCCACATTGCCAGATCGTCTGCAAACATGGAGCTGTGGACTCTTCTTGGTATATTCTCTGTGATGTTGTTTATGTACACCAGAAAAAGTGTGGGTGACAGTACTCCTCCATGAGGTACTCCTTGCTCCAGTGTCACCGTTTTGCTCATCTGCCCTTGTACTTGAAATCTGGACATCTGATTTTGTGTAACCTGGACATGTTATTGTTGTACCACTTATAACCTGGACAGCTGATAGTTGTACAACTTGTAACCTGCAAACGTGATTGTTGTAACACAACTGTAGACCGGACCCAAACGACTGTTGTAACAACTGTCGACCGGACCCATAGGACTGTTGTAACAACTGTAGACCGGACCCAAACGACTGTTGTAACAACTGTAGACCGGACCCAAACGACTGTTGTAACAATTGTAGACCGGACCCAAACGACTGTTGTTACAACTGTAACCTGGACACAGAGTGTGTCGTTCTCTTTTCCGTTGGCGTCTAGCACCTTGAGAAAGTCTAAATCATTATCAAGTGTTGGAGGATGTGTGTCCGTTGGATGGACCTTCGCCAGTTAAAAAGAGAATCAACCAAAGAGAAAGAAATAATTTGGGGATGGCCTGATATATGTAAATATTTCTAGAACATCTACAATATCAAGTAGAAGCTTGCATCGTGCACAGACTTCCTGGAAGATTTAATCGCCATCTCGACTAGGTCAACGAAAATTAAACGGTCTATATTTAGCTTTGAGTCATAATACCTGCGGCTGCAGCTGGAAATAGATTGTCATTTGCCGGCACGTCGTCAGCCGGAATGTCGTAACGGCATTAATCTACAAAGCTGGTGCCCACATGAAATTAAGCTTGATCAGTGGTTCTTAAACTTATTATTCGCAGGACCCGTTCCCATTCTTTCCAATTGGTATGGAACCATCTTAACCTCCAGAAAAAAACACCATAATATAACAAACGCAAAAGTAGCTTTTATATATCTATATACAGTTGGTTAGTTTTCCAGATAATAAAGTTGGCAATGTAAAGATAATTATCAATAAAAGGCACAGTATGACAAACACTACTGTAGGGGATGTAGTGTTAGAGATGTCATTATAGCCCGTTTCTGTTATTTTCTTAGCTAGATTGATCAGTTTTCATTCCTCACCACCTCGCCTTCCCAAACTATAAATCAGGTGCCCATTAACAGATGCGCTGACTGGAGCTTGCCTAGACCAAGCAACGAACTAAGGGGCTTTATCACAAGTAGAAGACGCTCATTCCACTTTGACACATCGTAGAAGAAAAATGTAAAATATGTATTTGTCAATTTATCTAAACAGAAAATGAGTGAACTCGTTATCTGACAACAGATATATTGTATTGTAGAAGGGATATATCTGTTTTCCAAAATAAACAAAAAAGTATGAGAATAGTGTGTGTGTGTGTTTGTGTGTGTGTGTATCGGCTAATCACCAAACCAATACAACGTGGATTTGGACTCTACGGTAGCCATCCTCAGGCACAGCATCGGTGAAGCTCAAATATACCTTCATGAGCTCAATATTAGAAGTGTCCAAAATTAGAAACATTACACAATACATATTGAACATGTTCACAAAGAGAGCTCAATCTAGAACTTGATTCAGTTGAGAATTTGTTTTCCTAAATTTACCTTTACCCAGAAATTACGAACGTTCATGCCATAAACTGATAGATGTCATAAAATATAGCGGCAAGATGGATTAGCTTAAATCCTATCAAATCCACGCTTCAAGAGATGAGAAACGGCAAGGCAAGAGGTGACACAGTGAACAGTATGTTCATTCCAGCTCTATTATGTGCTAAAGGGTTATGTAATCTACGACCAGCAGATGTAGAAAAGCTTTAAGTCGCTCAAAGGTAATAGAGCAGAGAACATTGATATAATTTGTCTGCAGGACCTCCTATACAAAACATAAATGAAGCTTAAACACACTTCAATGATGTCTTAGACGCTCGGTCCACAATGTTACTCCAAGGCATAGTGCGTGTGTGTGTGAGAGAGAGAGAGAGAGAGAGAGAGAGAGAGAAAGAGGGAGGGAGAGAGAGAGAGAGAGAGAGATAGAGAGAGAGAGAGAGATTGAGTAGTGGAGTGAGAAAGTGATGTCTCTTGAAATGGCCGCCACGAATACAATTGCTCAAGTGTTTTTCTCGTGAATTAAATAATATTAAACAAGATCCTGTGTATATTTAACTCCCAATACAACCCACTTCTTACCCCCTCCCCCTTCTTACCGGGACAACAGCCCCTCCACCACCCCTCCAATGGCTACAGTTAGCATTAAAAGGACATCTACATTACTCGCAATTTTCGTAACTGAACCTACTGGAAGCACACAAGTGGTCCTGCCATTTTTATCCCCCCTGCCTTGTCAGGTGCCTGTGACGGGAAGTAAGCCCTGCGGACAAATCCAGAGGTGGTGTCTCTAAGGCAGTCTAGTATGAGTTTCATCAGTAGTCTAGCAACCACTGCAACGTCGCTAACTCCAGGCTGAATCGTCTAATGTCGTTCCCCAGGATCAGTTGGCTACGTGGAGAGTGTCAACCTGCTGCACGTAGGACAGCTTGCTCTCAATAAGAAAAATGCCAAAGCGTATGACCTGTAGTCGCCTTCCAGCTTTACAGGAAGTACCGACCCAATAGTGGAGTGCGTGGCCTAATGGGTTCTTCTTCTTCTTCTTCTTCTTCTTCTTCTTCTTCTTCTTCTTCTTTTTCTTCGTACGCTGTCAGACATCAACCTGTATTTTTTCGAAAAAAAACAGCGGTCATTCTGAGGCTGTCGACACTGCCATAGAGCTTGTCTAGTGTTGCCACTGGTGATGGCCACATCTGCTTTCTCTGATCCTCGTATGTCGGGCAGTTTTGCAGTAAATGTTCAGCGGTCATTTTCCCGGTACCACACGAGCATTCGTCAGTACCACCTATCTTCAATTTATTGAATAGGTGGTACCTCAGTCTATTATGGCCAGTGCGAAGTCTGAAGACCACGACCTGCTCTCTTCTGTTTAGCTGGTAATAGGCATCGTTTTTTGTGTAGCCAGTATGTTGTTTCCCATTTGGTCATGTATCTAGCTCTAATAAGCCTTTTAAACTCTTCGTAGGTCACACTAGGGTCTGGTTGTGGTAGTCTTGCACCTTCTTTTGCCAGTCTGTCTGCCTCCTCGTTGCCTTGGATGTTACAGTGGGATGGAACCCACTGTACCACTACTCTTTTTGGTGCGGACTGCTGGCATTGTTGACAGAGTACTGCTCTTAAACCATTAAGTTCAGTATTTTTCTGACTTTTTAGTACTGTGACTACGGCCAGGGCATCTGTAAACAGGACTATATGGCTTTCATTTCTTTTGCCTGTCACCACTTTTTCTACTGCAGGTCTCAGTGCCTCTGCCTCTGCTCTGAAATTGCTTGAGTATTTTCCAGTTGCCACTGACAGTGTTATTCTTTTACCATGTGGTAGGCTCAGGAATACCCCTGCCCCTCCATTCTGTGTTGTGTTTGTTACGGAACCGTCGGTGTATGCATGGGTCCAGTTCATGCTTGGATAGTTTTTCGTTATGTTCCTCAGGGTTATGTCTCTCAGGGTTATGTCTCTTCTTTTTTTTTAGTCTGGCTGTTCTTTTTTCCAATACCTGGTATATTTTCTACCAACTCTGGAATGATATGCTGCTTCCAGGTGGGTTTCCGTACAGTAGGGATGGGCTTTCGTGTTGTTTTGGTGTTCATAGGGTCTTCGCTCATCTTTGCTTCTCTATTTCTGCAAAGTTTCTCCGCTTTAGTTTCCCATTTCCAAAATTATTTAGTCTCTGGTGCATTGGATGGTCAGGCAGTCTTCTGAGTTTCCCTAATGGGTTCGCGGTCTTCCCGTCGACAAGGAGGGCAGCGGTTAGAATCCCGATATGGCATATGTTGTTTTTCTGTTGATGGTGAAATAAACAAACATAGCCAGCACACGACGTGGTGACAGCTGTGGCGAAGCGGCCTGTAGTCTTCAGCCTAAAAAACCCTCGATAACCCCAGAAATGGGAAAAAGTTGTATTGACAGTTGATTTTACCGACACAATACGTGCACGTGCAGTTAAATTCTGATGTTGAGATATCCGTATCATGCTGGCTGGGCTGTCCGATAGTTCGCATACACTTGTAATTAATAAGTCTGCATGATACAAATCTCAGAAAGACACTTGTAATTAATAAGTCTGCATGATACAAATCTCAGAAAGACACTTGTAATTTATAAGTCTGCATGATACAAATATCAGAAAGACACTTGTAATTATTGACAAATTCAAACGATCCGGTGGGGGCATTATAGCACTTCAAGAAACACGGCTAGCAGGCTTGAGATCAAATGAGTTAGAAAGTCTATACGTTATAAGGGCAAGAACAAATACACACCACAGAAAGATAACGAATGGTGTAAGCTTTACAGGGATTAAAATATATAACACACATGGTTGGACCATACGAAAATGTATCACGGGGTCTGCTTACACTTCGTCTCTATAACACAATAGGTCCCACCACTTTTGTCAGTGACTTTGCACCAACTAAGTGATTCTTTCCTGAATCCAAAGATGAGTTCTACGAAGATTTATTCTCAGTCAAAAGAAATATACATAGTCAAGAACAGCTTGTTTTACTACGTGACCTTCTTGCTAGAGTGGACAACAAAGCAGGACTTCTGGCCCTTATTTCTTGAGAATTGTGTAGTCGGCAAAATTATTGAAAATGACTCATATAGTTTTGTGTCTATCCTGAACTCTGTGTAACCAATTCTTATTGTCAGACAAAACCCACAACATAAGGTTGAGTGCATACATCTACGATCAAAGCACTGACATTGACTGTATCTGATCCTTGTTAGAAGATCTCTCCTAACGTATGTGCTAGTTACGCGTTCCTACCATAGTGCAGATTGCGACATCAATCAATGATTGGTTCGCTGTAGACTGCAGCCAAGGAAGTTATGCCACACGAGAAATAGACGTAAGCCATACATCGACGCAAGTAGAATGTCGGAACCAGCGCGGATAAAGAGATTTAGTCATTTTTCTTTAGGATACTATAAATATACCTTTTTGGATCACCACTATAACAGAGACCTGGCAGCATTTCCAAACCGCCCTCTAATTCTCTGCACTTGCTACTTTCGGAAGAAGAACCATACTAACCCGATGACTGGTTTTAAGTGAATGTTAAGGATATGAAATACGTGTTTAAGGCCATGTGCGCTGCTCTTTTTCAAAACAACCATCTTCCAAATGCAAGTAATCGGCATACCTTTAAGTCCACCGGAAGCCACACTCAACAAACCGTTCGTCCTTGTGTAGAGGAGTAATGGCTTAAGCTCAGTTAAAGTATCCAGATTGCAACACAAGCAGAGAACATCAGACAAATGTATGATCACCGAAAGAAAGCTTGTGGTCATGCAAGTAGGAAAAGAGCACCTTTCAAAACCATCACTGACGAGACTTCTTCTTCTTCTTCTTCTTCGTACGCAGTCAGACAGTAACCATTATTTTTTCGAAAAAAACGGCGGTCATCCTGAGGCTGTCGACACTGCCATAGAGCTTGTCTTGCAGTTCCACTGGTGATGGCCACATCTGCTCTCTCTGATCCTCGTATGGACGAGACAATAACAGACAAATGAAAGCAGATGGGTCGTTAGCTATCCTGAGTTTTACTCGTGTGACAGTAATGCCAGTTTTACATTCCTTAGGTCTGTCAAAATCTATCCGAAAACCTTGTCGCTGGAACTGATAGAGAGTCCTTGAATGGTAAGTGGAACCAATACGAAAATATACCATTGAATCATGGACAATTAGCAAGCAAGCGCTTAGATCTTTGGAAGCAACGTAGGTGTGATTTCACAGAAGAATGCTAGGGAACCAATTGATTGCAAAGAAGACTAATAATACAGTACTCGAGGAGGAACAAACACAAAGACAAACTATTGCAAGGATCAGAACAAGATAGTCGTCATTTTTTGGCATGCAATGAGAAGAGGCGGATTGGAACACGTCGTGGCAACGGAAAAGATAGCAGGAAAGAGAGACAGAGGAAGGCCAAGAGAGGAGATGCTGGACAGCCTGGGAGAATGGCAATGGCGACAATCACCAACAGAGTTGGTAAACGTCACACGTGATAGAAATGGATGGACGTCCAACCGGCAGGGTACCTAACGGTGATGATGATGATGATGATGATATATATATATATATGTAAAAGATCAACAATGCGTTGGTCAGGCATACTCATTTGCAATGCACACTGCACCACAGCATTCGTGATAACTTAAAAGGAAAGCTTATTACCTTTCCATATTATATTCCAGATAAGTGATAATGTAGCATATACAAATCCACCATAACATTTTTTGGGTATTTGATTCTTTTGTTTATGGATTTCCGAAAGCTGGGCTGATTTTTCGATGACATTATAATTTGATATGTCTGCTTCAAAATGACATTAACTTAAAATAAAAGATCCAGAATGTTTTGAGCAACACTAAAAATGACAGTTTGAAACGATTTGTAAAAGATATTCCAGAAGTGTCAGCTTTCAGGAGCAAAAATTTATATTTAAAGCTTATTTTGTAATTCAATATCTCTCTCTTTCGCCTTATATCACCCAGGGGGGCATAGGCCCTCAACAAACTCTCACCAAACAGCTCTGTCCTGTACAGTTTGTTCAACTTCCTTCCAGTTTTTTCTTGTTTTCCTTACTTCCGCCTACAGATCTCGTCTCCATGTATTACTTGATCTGCCTGTGTCTCTCCTTTCCTAGGGGTTCTATGGGAAGGATTGCCTGGTGATACTAGCCGGGGCTTTCTTAATGTATGACCCATCCATCTCCCCTTTCTTCCCAAGATTTCCTGTTCCAATTTGCCTTGTCCCGTTCTCTCCCACAGTCTGCCGTTTGTAACTTTGTCAAACCATTTTATACCAAAAATCTTTCTCAGGCATCTGTTGACAAAACTCTGCAGTCTTATGTCATTGCCTTTGGTCATCCTCCAGGTTTCCGCTCCATACAGCAGGACTGGTTTCACATTTGAATTAAAAATCCTTATTTTTGTCTTCCTTCTTATTTCCTTGGAGTTCCATCTTGGTTTCAACATTCCGAATGCAGCTCTTGCTTTTCGTATCCTTGTTTTGATATCCTCGCCTATCCCTCCTTCCTGGTTAATGATACCTCCGCCTCTTCGAGTGGTGATCCTCTCAGCCGAATTGGTTCTGTGTTTGTTCCATTGACACTAATTACTTTTGTCTTTTCCTCGTGGATCTTCAAACCGACTTGTTTAGAGGTATGTGGAACAGAAAAGCTATATCATCCGCAAAATCCAGGTTCTCCATTTGTTATTCAAGGTCAACTGGATTCCATTTCTCTCATTTGTTGTGACTTTCATAATCCAGCCCACTGTCAGGATGAACAAGAAAGGCGACAGTAGGCAACTCTAATGTAATTTTGAATGGCTCTGTGAGTTATCCTTCATGAATAACTCTACATTGCGTACTTCCATACGAATGTCTAATTATGTTGGTCGCTTTTGGGGAATTCCAAAGTGCTTCAGAAGTTTCCAGAGTATATCTCTGTCCAAACTGTCGAAAGCCGTTTCATAACAACGAAATTAATGTACAAACTCGATTTCCACTCCAATTATTCGCAATATGGCTATCTGGTCAATACATGATCTATTCTGTATGAAGCCCGCCTGCTCATTCCTTATCTTGTTATCCACTACGTTTTTCAACCTTTCTAGTATTACTCTATTTAACACCTTTCCCGGCACTGATAAAAACATTATTCCTCTATGGTTTTTACATTCTTGTAAATCTCACTTCTTTGGCAATTTCACCAGGTAGTCCTCTTTCCAATATTTTGGTAAACTTTCTGCCACCAGATGGCCCCTATCAAGTTGTGGAGCATGTTAGTAGATGTTTCAACATCTGCTGTTATGACTTCCGGTGGTTTCCCATCAGATCCTGCTGCTTTTTCGTTCCTTAGAAACTCTATTGCCCTTCAAATCTCTTCTTTAATTGGATTATCACAGTTGATTGGCAGGTCCTTCCCTGCTAGTGGAATATATTGTGGGTTATCTGGAGCTGGTCTATTCAAAAGCTATTCAAAGTAATCTACCCATCATTTATTTAGTTCTCCAAAGTTAGTTATCTCTTCCGCAAGTTTTTATTTTTGATTGGTCGACCTACCTTGTTGACTTTCCCGATATTTTCTTCGTCGAGTCATATAGACCTTTGATATGTCTCTTTCCTTCAGCCTCTTCCATTTCCTCTCCAAGACCATCAATATTACGTCTTTTTCCGCTTTGATGCTCCTTGTTGCTCTCTCCATACACTTTCTGTGCTTTGCTTTTTGCGGCTCTCGTTTTACTATTTAGTAAGGTCATTTTCCATTCAGTACAGCATATATTATTTGTGTACTGAAATGATGATATACATTTTGAAGGTACTATAAGGATTCGAAGTCGTTTGAAAAGTATTTAAAGGCAGCATAACTAAATAAAAACAGGACATGGAACATTTGTATCTACACATCCTCAACCCCCGAGCATATTTCATAGTTTTAACTCAACCAACATCCACTGGCATATATCATATGTCTGTGTGTGTGTGTGCGTGTTTGTGTGTGGGTGTGTGTAGTTTTGACTTCAAAACCCTTTGAAAGGTTCGCGAAGCAGACTTTTGAGAACCAGTACTATAGCTGCTGCCAGCAAGGCACTTACCACACGTGAAAGACAGTCTCCAGTGCTATGTGCTTGCTTTCCGCTCAAAAGTGCACAGTAGCAGAAATATTGTTATAGGAGAGAAAATGAGAACCAGAGCAATCTTAGAGGCTACAAGGGCACGACTAATAGAATTGTACTAACGCCTCCTTAGAACAAACACAGGCCAGACAGACTCGTGTCATCTAAACTGGAACTAAATCAACAAAGCACTAGGACGATTATAGGGACAAATAGATCTGCTGAATTGTGTGTGAAGTTGAATGTGTTCCATCAGACAATCCAGACGATCGAAATGGATCTTCCAATGATGTCTGATGGCAAAATGGAAAGGAAATGCTTTCCCAAATGCTTCTAGAGTGAGGAGTGTTTCTCAGGACGAACATTCAATTCTTAATACATGCTTCTTCGGCTTGCTCTGCGCCCCGCGTTCTTGTTGCAGGACTGTTAATAGAATTTTATCAGGGAGCGTGTGGTCTGGGGGTTGTAAGATTGGTTTACAACGCAAAGTCGCAGGTTTAACTGACGTCACCCGTGAATTACCATACTGGGTATGTGGTAACCTTTTTCATGGGCATGACCGCTTCTCCTGATCGAAAAAATTGCAAAAAATGTACCATACACGTTCATAGAACATTTCTTTCCAGGAGCTATGGAGCTCGTACTCTGTCGTCGGTACTTTCATCAATGAATCGATGTGAGTACGACATGTGGGGCTAATGTAGTCTTGTGACTCTCCTGTTCCATAAACACAGTGAGCATCCTGACTAGATAATGTCCACAGTCCATAAGTTATCATCCATCTAGTCCTTTATCTGCAATCATGATATTCAATGTTATCATCCATCTAGTCTGTTATTTGTAATCATGATATTCAATGTTGTCATTATTCTAATCTGTTATCTGCAATCATGATATTCAAGTCAGACAGTCTTTGTATTTCTTATTCTTTGTCTTTTTTTTTTTCGTTTTCTTGTATTTCTCCATGTACCTGTTTTTCTTCTTCTTCTTCTCTGCTTCTTCTTCTGCGTTCATCATGAAAAGGATGTCAAGACGTTGTGTGGTAGTTTACAGCTAGACTACGATATCTGCACCTTTCGGTCCAATAAATATGGTTTCAGCTGACTGTTTCCAGTACGGGATTGCCTTCCAACCGTGATCCCCGATCTGTTAGCCAGGCTACACTAGTTTCCAAGTCCACAAAATATGATCTTGGCCAGCTCTGCTAGCTTGACCCTGATGCAAGCAGCCATCTAAGAGTCACTGTGTGCAGTTAGCTCATTCACTGCGCCGTATCTTCGGTCCTCAAAAAAAAAATATGGTTGTAGGAGACAAAAATCGATACGATAATATGACATCAGCGATGTTAATCTTGTGCAGCAGACAGAGATTGCATTACAATAAAAGTAACATTTATGGGAATCGGTTTTTCGAATGTGTGATGAAAGTTATCTAACGTCAAAGGTTATAAATTAAACTAGAAATACTTCAACAATAAAGTACGTTGACCCACATTCCTCAAAAGTCAATCGAGTTGCAACGTGCGATACAATGTCAACAACAAAAAAGGAGAAGAAAATTAGCAAACACAAGAAATAAGAAGAATGACATATTGTGACATATTATGTACAGAACGTAGTCTCCATCGCGGCAGTTTTGTTTGCCTCTCAGTTGAGGAAATCCAAAATGGGTAATTACCTTTTGTTTTTTTTTGCTTAGATGTTTGCCTCACTAGTTTCTACTGGCGGAGGCGCGCCATTTTCCACCCCAGACTGTGGTCCATTGGGCGATATCAGGACGCATAAACGAGTGCTTGGATGAATGTGTGCGTCTGTATGTACCTATGCTAGGTTTGTGCGCCCTCAAAAGCTAGCCCAACCAAAGTGCAATGGAAGGGCCTCACCATGAGGGCGCGTGTGAAAGTTGTGCAAGGGTGTGACTGTAATAATAGCTGTCCATCGTTGTCGATGAGAACCGCCGACATCATCCTTGTCACAGATTTCCCTGTTGGGTGTGGGTGCGCATGTAGCTGAACAGGCCAATGCAAGCACGAACACAGCTGCTACTAATCGGGCACACGAGGGTTGTAGAAGGGGATGGTGTTCCCGCTGCTCGTGATTTCCGCGTCTCGCGTCTGTTCTGGGCTTTCACAACACGGTCATCTTCACCGGCAGCTACACCCGATTTGACTGCGCTTCTCCAGTCAGATCTGTTTTTCGCAAGACATTCCCAGGTGTCGATGTCTGTCTGGCAACTTTTTAGTGACTGTAGGATAGAGTCAAATGAAACAGAGTGAGGTGAGAAGACAGAGAAGGGGTAGAGTGGCCCCCAGGGTGAGATCCTTCTCCTAGCACAAGTATTCGATTTAAGGTAAATTATGTATGTATGTATGTATGTATGTACTTATGTATGTATGTACGTACGTAAAGTAAGAAATCTCAAAGACACAATTGTGTAACCAGGTCAAATCGAACAAGTTTAAGTGATCTTGTGAGACAGCTTTACCGCGAGGTCTGGCAGGCCTTACTCGCCATGTATAAATGATAAAAGAGAAATACGCGAGGGGGCGTGCTGCCCTTCCTTGTCTGTTCAACGTTTACACAAACAATGTCCCTACAAACCGAGCAAATGCCACAACTCAGTATAGGTGTCGTATTAATAAATAATCTCAAATATACGGAGGACATAGTTCTGTTGGCTTAAGTGAACAAGAACTACATGAATAGGTGATTCAGATAAAGAACAAAAGACAGGTCTATGGATTGGACATTACCACGGAGAGCACGAAAACTATGATAATTACCATAGTATGTTCGACACCTAGTCTACAGATAAAAATAGACTTTCAATTATTTGGACAGCTGCCCATTTTCTCTTATAGTGGAAATATAATAACGGAAAATAGAAGATGTGAAACGGAAAATAAGAAGAAAATAAGAATGACCAAATCTGTTTTGCAACAACATGAGTCGTACATTAACATCGATGAAAGTCACACACAAATTAGCAATGAGAGTGATTGGTTGTTATGTATTCTTGTCATAAATGTAAGAAGTAGAAACACGGACAATGAGAGTGATTGGTTGTTATGTATTTTTGTCATAAATGTAAGAAGTAGAAACACGGACAATGAGAGTGATTAGTTATGTATTCTTGTCATAAATGTAAGAAGTAGAAACACGGACAATGAGAGTGATTGGTTGTTATGTATTTTTGTCATAAATGTAAGAAGTAGAAACACGGACAATGAGAGTCATTAGTTATGTATTCTTGTCATAAATGTAAGAAGTAGAAACACGGACAATGAGAGTGATTGGTTGTTATGTATTCTTGTCATAAATGTAAGAAGTAGAAACACGGACAATGAGATTGATTAGTTGTTATGTATTCTTGTCATAAATGTAAGAAGTAGAAACACGGACATTGAGCACACGATTGGAGAGCAGAATTGATGTCTTTAAAGTGTGGATGTAAACACAATAATTACTTCTTGGAAGAATTAGCAGTACAAAGAATGACAGTCAAGATAATTTAGTCATATAGAAAGATATTACACCTTATTGAAATCAGTACTGGAAGCACGATTGGGTAGAAAACGTGCCAAAGGTAAACGCTGATATAAGTGAGATGATATGGCCTGGCGTCGTTCGTTCTCAATCTCCCGCTACCAAACCCTTAAAAGGGCTTAAGTAGCAGATTGTAGTCCAGAGAACGGAATGCGTTGTGTCGTAGTTTACAGCTTGACTGCGATATTTGCACCTTTCGGTCCAACATATCCGTCTTCAACAACCATTTTTTGATTACCGGGCTAGCATTCCCTCTTCGATCCCTTCTCCTTAGCCAGTCTGCCCTGCTGCAGCCTGGTATCCAGGATCACCGCGTGGAGGTGTAGAAGGGTCTTGGCAGCTCTGTTTCGCAGGCCCTGACGCTAGCAGTCAGCTAAGGGTCGCTGACCGCTGCAGCTCATGCGCTGCTCAGTATCTTGATCCCGTGAGATGATATGATCAAACGAGCTAGAACGAAAAATATAGCAGATTGGTCAATGAGGGCAAAAGACAGAGAACAATGGATATCCATTGCAGCCGACATTCGTAATTGAGATGATACCTTAATTGAAATAAGAAAGATTTCGCCCTTTTCTGAATAAACTTCTCACAATCAATGCACATGATGGTTAGCAGAAATCTTGATAACTGATATTTAGTGTAAAATGTATGTGACAATAGTGTGACAAATAGCATTGATTTTGCCTAACGTGTATCACACAATGGCATGTTTTGTTGTCGGTTGACTAATAAAGACTAGTCACGTTTCATTCATGAAAAAACTTGTATATGATATATTAGATGGGGTTTGGCTTGGCTGGGCTTGACTTGGTTCGGTATCAATCCCCCGCTACCAAACCCTGAAAGGGCATAAGTAGCAGAATGTAGTCCAGTGAACGGAATGCGTTGTGTCGTAGTTTACAGCTTGACTGCAATATTTGCACCTTTCGGTCTAACACATCCGACTTCAGCAAACATTTTTTGAGTATCGGGTTAGCATTCCCTCTTCATCCCTTCTCATTAGCCAGTCTGCCCTGCTGCAGCCTGTTATCCAGGATCAACGCGTGGAGGTGTAGAAGGGTCTTGGCAGCTCTGGTTCGCTGGCCCTGACGCTAGCAGTCAGCTATTGGTCGCATGGGGTTTGTTTACGATTATTGTAGAGCACTTGCTCTTCATCGAAAAAGCACACTATGTAACTGTCATTACTGGCACACTCCAGTCAACCCAGCTGTTTTTAGGTACATAACTTACTGCCATCTTTGGGAAAGGGCACACCATCCCATTTACAAGTCGTGGCCTCGTACAGTAAAGTCTTTAACATTTCATTCACGACATTAGTGCCTGCTATTGAACTACCTTTACGTTTACATTGTGTGTTTTTCGCTCGTAAGTTTTGCATGATGAGTTTTCCACCCACATGCACTGGTTATTCGCCTTATACAACGAAACGCATGACATAAAATAAATACACAGGGACCAGGTGAACCATACTTATCAAAGTGGCAGCGAAGAGTACTATCATGACAAGGTGAAACATTATGATCAAGGTGAGAGCGAAGAGTACCCTCATGGGTAGGTGGAACATACTGATTTAGATGGGATCAACGAGTACCATCATAGGTAGGTGGAACATACTGATCTAGTTGAGATCAAAGAGTACCCTCATGGGTAGGTGGAACATACTGATCTAGGTGGGATCAAAGAGTTCCATCATGTGCAGGTAAAACAGATCACCTTGAGAGAGAAGAGTACCGTCATGGACAGGTAAAACATACTGATCAAGGTGAAAGCAATGAGTACCATCATGGGCAGGTGAAACATGCTGATCAAGGTGAGTTGAGAAGAGTTCCATCATGGGCCAGTGAAACTTAATGTTCAAGATATCACTTCAGGTGATCTTATGTTCCTGGAAATGGGTTATGTCAAAGCAATCTGACCAATGAGATGGGAATCGATGCTGTGATTCTCAGACTGATTAACTTACTGAAAAGATTTGCACTGCACTACAGCCAGGTACACGCTCTTAAATACTCATCGGGATATTAAATAAACTACTGTTACCCACTACCAAACACACGTCGTCAAGAGTGAATTCAGACACGAACAACAATCATAAGGAGAATGGCGAGCAGTGGTGTTATTCTTTCTTCCTCATTAAGTGACCTCAGAATCCACACCGGGAGTTTCTATTCTCGATTTGCGTGTAAAGTATGATTCATAAGGGAATTATAATAGTTACAATGCTCACAAATAAACACATTGCCCCAACTTGAAAATCAGACTGGATAAACACACCGGCAGGAACAATGTGACACTACAAGAAGTCAACAATACTTCTAGATTGTGTTTAATTAAAAAATGTATCTTTCTCAAGACAAATGGCTGTTAACTTCACCGAGTGCGTCAAACCATTATACCATTATTATGAGGAGAAATAACTTCGCCCCAACACTTAACTGTGTGTATAGTAAATGTGACAAAGCAAGGTTGGATGGTGCACACAATTCTGAATGTCATAATGCTTTCACCAGAAAAAGACAAATGATATATTTTATTGCAATATACAAATTGTTTATATATATATATAGGTAGGACAGAAGTGTGTAAGCGATAGTACCTCACGATGAGAGACAGCTGCGTCCTTTGTGGCCAAGATCTTATTTGGTTCCCCCACTTCTGTTTAGCTCAGGTATGGCTCCTAGAATTTGTCTGTGTAGGGCAACGCCACCCCCCAGAGAAAGGCTTTGGCTGGCCTGCTAAACTACGTGAGTGAAATGACAAGATATATAACCCTGATTCGTACACACCGCTGCTGGTAGAAGGGCGGAAGATAGACCTGATCGACAGATACTCTGAAGGTGGGAGCTGGTATCGGGCTAAAGGTGCATCATAGACCATAGTTGGTAAGCGGCCGGAACAACGTTCAGAAAGCAATGGCAAACTACTAGACGTAACATGTCAAGAAACCTATGACAGTCGATAAAAACAAAACTCAAAGATCTGATGGTGAGGCCGTCAGGCCAGACAGATCATCGACACCAACTGGGGAGCAAGCCCATTTCAGCGCCAGTACAAATAATAGAGATGACAGTCTAAAGTCCGACCTCATTACAGTAGAAAACTCTGAAACGGGACTAAAAACAAATCTAAGAATTGACACCTGGAACGTCAAGAGCCTATACCAGGGCAAGTTGTTTAGGATTGAAAAAGAAATAGAAAGAACCAGGATAGATGTTCTGTGAGTCTCTGAACACAGATGGGCTGGTCAAGAACACTGTATCAGCGCATCAGGAGAAACATTCATATACTCTTAGATGGACAAGGATGGGAAAAGCGGTGTCGGCTTCATTCTGTCAAAGAAGACGGCACCTTCACTACTGGGTTACAATCCAATTAACGACATATTAATTGTAATCAGACTAAAGAAGACAAGAAAAATAACACTAATTCAAGTTTACCCATCAACATCTGCAGCTGCTGATTGCCAAATAGAAGATGCATATGACACCTTTCAAGAAACAATGGAAAAAGTACGAGTAGAAAAATGAGACATCTTTATCATCAATAGAGATTTTAATGCGAAAGTTGGAGAGGAAGAAGCCGATGAAGAGAGAAGTGTGCGAGGACCTTTTGGTTTGGGAAACAGAAGTGAGCGAGGAGAAAAACTGCAGAATTCTGCTTGGAAAATAACCTCCCAGTTGTCAACACCTTACTTAAACAACATCTGAGAAGACTATACACGTGGACCTCCCCAGATGGTAACAGCAGAAATCAAATAGATTATATCCTGGTACAACAAAGATGGAGGTCAAAATTCGCTGGCAACAAAAACGCTGCCAGAAGCGATACGGACCACGAAGTACTGTTTGCAGTTCTCAAGACAAGACTTCGAAGGATTAACAAAGGTTTTCCGCCAATACGCTTCGATGTAAGAGCAATACTGACTAAATACAACATCAAAGTGGAAAACAAATTGAGATGTTACTTGCTGCACATGAAGAGATGACATCTGAGGAGCTGACATTACACGCAAGGGATATTGTAATCTTTACAGCGAACGAAATGATTTTCAGGATATCGCACAAGAAAGAAAGCTATATATCAGATGAAACACTGAAAGTCATTGAAGAAAGGGAACGGATAAAACAAATAAAAAGTTAGGGGACCAACACAGCATATACAAACTGCGTAAGAAAAGTTAGAAGAGAAATAAGAAAAGATGAAAGAAAATACATAGGGAACACTTGTAAGGACAAAACATTTACAGAAATAAGGCAGGGAGAGAGATTCCTTTAAGGCGATAGGAACACTGTCATGGGAATTCCGATAAAAAGGATTACACACTAACAGAAACCAAAGATATACAGATGAGATTGAGGTACTGTAGAATCATGTATTAGGATATCACAAAGCGCTCATTTACAATCCTATCAAAAGATGAGAAAGAACCTAAACCAAAATTTGAGGAAGTACGCTCAGCAATCAAAAGCCTGAAAAGGGAAAGTCCCCAGGATGGGATTATATACAAGCAGAGCTAATACAAGCAGGAAGGGAGGTCAGTGACCAGTTTATCATAAGCTGTGTAAACAGATATGGCTCAGCGCAGAGTGGCCAGAAGCAGGCAAGAAATCAATTTACATTCCCCTCTCCAAAAGAGGCAATCTAAAGCTGTGAACAAACTACCGAACTATCGCGCTTATCAGCCACGCTAGCAAGATAGACTTGCGAATCCTATTAAGAAGGATAAAGAAAAGGTTTGAATCAGAAATTCACGAAGTCCAAGCAGATTTTAGGAAAGACAGAGGGACCAGAGATCACATATTTAATATGAGGAATATCTACGGAAAATGTAGAGTTTAATGTAGACCTGTATACGTGTTTCATTGTAACACAAAGCCCTTCAATATGGAAAAACGTCAAAATATGTGGAAAATCATGAAGAAAATTGGGTTTTCTGTGCTTATTATACAACTCATTGAAACATTATACCAAGAACAACGAGCCGCTGTCCGAGTATATGGGCAAACATCAGATTGGTTTGCAGTACAAAAGGGAGTGAGGCAGGGATGTATACTCTCACCTTATACATTCAACTTATATGCGGAATGTTTAATGAGAAATGTTAGAGAAGACCAGAACATTGAACGTTTTGATACATTTACGATTGGCGGTTGCGAGATTCCAGAGTTGCGATACGCAGACGACACAGTGATACTATCAAGAAGTGCAGAATGGCTAGAGCAGCTACTTTCAGCCGTACATGGACTGTAAAAATCAAAACTTGGTTATAAACAGGAACAGAACAAAGATAATGACCATCGACAAATCAAGATGTCAACATAAATTCACAGTGGATGGTGAGGAAATAGACCAGGTTACGCATTTTTAATATATGTGATCAGAATTGACAAAAACGGCGACTGCTGGAAAGAAAACAGAAGAAGACTACCCATGGCAATGCAGAGGCTGAAAAGCCCGAAGAAATTATTGCAGAGCAACAACAAAACGGCAAAAGTGAACGTCTTGAGAGCCTGTGTTTTTTTCTGTGGCAGCATATGGCTGCGAATCATGGATGATTACCAAAACATCTTGACAAAGAATCGGATCCTTCGAATCAAAATGTTACAGAAAAATCCTTAGAATACCATGAACAGAGAAAAAGACAAATGTAGACATTCTGCAAGAGTTAAACATAAAAGAGAGCTGGTTTATCAATTCCATTTTAGCCAGAAAAGGTAAATACTTTGGTCACATAAAGAGACACACCGGTCTTGATAGAACAGTGATGGAATGTATGATGTCAGGCAAAATAGGCAAGGGTAGACCAAAAGACGATGGCACCACGATGTCCAGGAATGCCTGAGTATGACTGGCGGAGACGAGAGTTTTGGCAAGGGAAAGAAATCTAGAAGTTTATAAATGTTCATTCTTTTCTATCTTGGAAACTGAACGACATTTTGAGCTGAACGTCTCATTGACCATTGAACGGTCGATTTTTGTAGATCAGTGCAACTCATTTCTAGTTAAAATGTCGTTTCTTTCACGAGCTATTTCCATATGATAGTTTCTCTACGCACGTAGAATTTTCTTTGTTAGCCTCGACCTAATAGAAATACGAGAATTATCTCCTAAAAAATGTGGCGTGTGGGGTTCCAGTTTTGCGATTGAATATTTATTTCGTCATCTTGACGAGTTATAGTAAGTAGCATGTCCCTTACAAAACGTGGCTTCTTACAACCGCAACCTATTTGGCTGTAAAAGTTTCTTGACAAGTGTGCAGTACGGTAGGTTGCCATTACTTTCCATACCTGGAGGAGCATTCGCCAAGATAAAACCCAGTTTCTGCCAAACTAGACACAAGTGGGAATCGAACCCTGAACATTGGATTGTGAAAATCGTGCGAGTTTCGCCCATGGGCCACGCAGCCTCCTTCACGAGTTAAAAGCATATGATAATATGGTTGCACGAAAAATATTATTTATGGACAAATACGGACACTTTGGACCAGTACCATGAACTGATATCATTACCGATTTGGACAACTACACAATTCAACATTATAATTGTCCCTTTATTTATTGGATGAACATATTTTTCTTCATTTGCATGTACTATCAAATTGTGTGCATTAAAAAAAAATCTTGTTATTTCTAGGCTGAAGAATGGTACTAAAGCACTTAGGTGTATATATATATATATATATATATATATATATATATATATATATATATATATATTGTATATGTAGATTTATATGAACCAGTGTAACGCATGCATTATATCAAAAGCCAGACGTTTGCAGTTTGTTGGACGGCTTAAATTGTGAAACAATACTGACTTCTAGCAATATTCGGAACTTGGGTCTGGGAAATAATAATATTAATAATAGCTGCCCATCGTTGTCGATGAGAACCGCCGACATCATCCTTGTCACAGATTTCCCTGTTGGGTGTGGGTGCGCATGTGGCTGAACAGGTCAATGCAGGTACGAAAACATCTGCTACGTATCGGGCACACGAGGTTTGTAGAAAGTGATGGTGTTCCCGCTGTTCGGGATTTCCGGGTCTCGTGTATGCTCTGGGCTTTCACAACACGGTCGTCTTCGCCGGTAGCTACACCCGATTTGACTGCGCTTCTCCAGTCAGATCTGTTTTGCGCAAGACATTCCCAGGTGTCGATGTCTATCTGGCAACTTTTCAGTAAGTCCTTCAAACCGTCTTTAAAACGTTTCTTTGGACGCCCTCTCTCGCGCCATCCCTCTCTCAGCTCGCCGTAGAGAAGCTTCTTTGGGAGCCGCTCGTCTGACATACGGACGAGCTGTCCGGCCCATCCTAGTCGTGCTTTTTCTAGCAGTGCATGGATGCTGGACATGTTAGCCCTCTAGAGAGCCTCGATGTCAGTGACACTACAGTCAGCGGGCAGACGCTGAATGTCGTAGACAAATTCACATATCTGGGCAGCTCGCTGTCGAGATCTGTCAGCCTAGAAGATGAGGTGGCAAGTCGAATAGCAAAGGCCAGCATAATCTTTGGTAGAATGCGCTCGATGGTCTGGGCAAGTCGTGGCTTCAGCGTCAAGACCAAACTCAAAGTCTACCGTGCAACCATCATTCCAACCCTACTATACGCTTGCGAAAGCTGGACTGTATACTCTGGACATGCAAGGAGGTTAAACCACTTCCACACAGGTTGCCTGAGACGAATATTCCACATCCGATGGCAAGATCGTCTGGGAAAAGAGTGGAACAAATGAAAGATTGGAGAAGTGCAAAGATGGGAAGGAGTTGGTGGAACAACAACTAGTGTTGAAGATACACGTGCGCCCCAGAACAAGAAATCACGGTGCTCCGTTAGTCGATGTCCTTACAGACTGCATGCTCCATCTATAATTAGGCAAATTTGCCTTGTGTTATTCAAATCTTAAATTTATGTTCTGTATTTAAATTTCTGACATGTACATGCGCTGACCAACGATCAAATTTAAACAGTTAGTTAGCGCACATAAAGCATGAAACAAAACTGCCTGTACTGTTCCAACGTACAGTATGTTTTTTTTCTGCATTCACAAACACAATCTGAAATAAGAGAAATTTGCTAGCTTTTTTGAAATCTCCTTTCCACAATTTAGTTGAGGTATTGCTTATTTTAAATGTGAATGCATCTTAATATGTTAATATGTATATATATATATATATATATGGTTCTAAATTTTGTCGTAGCCGGGGGTGGGGTTGAGGATGAACTTTCAATACCAACTAAACGCTCCCACGCCGTGCGTCTCATATACCCGCTGACAACAAAGTCCATCTCCTGGGCTGTTTTGACTAACATCAGAAGGGGCGGAAGGCGAGTAACTGGCGCCTTAAAACCAGTAGTTTCGGGCAGATAGGGCTCGAAAACCTTGGAAGACAGCTCATCTAGGAGAAGGACAACTGTGATTTTAAACTATCTGAAGCGTTGCAGAAAAGATACTGGCGTATCGTTTCAGGTTTTGTCAGATATGGCTGTGCAACCTGTTTTCTGATAACTCTGAAAGTTGGTCAGCATCTATCAAACCTGAAAACCGACGATGTGCGAAGGAGTACACGCAGGAGGATATCATAGAGCGAGGAAAGACCACCTAAGCTGAGTGTTGTGGCAGTGCAGACCAGGCCCTTAGCCTTAATTGGTGGCTGGTCTAAGAGGGAAGCCCGGCAGGCGAACAGATAGAGCATTGCTCTGCTGATCCGGAAACTTCTGCAGCTTGCCTTGTTCCAAATGTATTGGTATCACCTTTCCTTTGGAGTAAACAAGGCAGACCGAGAGAGGGACCATACTGCTTGGGCAACACATGGTCTCTACACTTCTGTCCAATCTTTGTTCTTAAAGCACAATTACTAACGTCTGATAAGACGAGCAGAGCCAATGATAAATGTAACAGCTCATCGGTTAACTCTATCAAGGTGTCGAAGACGCTAATACACTTTAAGGTCTACCACGGGTCAATTCAATCCACAGAATCAAAGGCAGCCCTTAGGTCAACATAAACAACGTGGCCAGTGTGATTGAACTCGTGACTGCGAGATTTAATCTAAATTAACTGTATGAGAGGGGGTGGAGGGTTGGCGGGCAAAGGGTAAAAGGGTCGTATGTTTGGGCAATTAGGATTGGTGGAATGAATAGGTTGAGAGGTTGTAGAGATGGGTGGAGAAAAGGATGGGTTTTCTTTAGGAAGAGTTTCAAAGTGGAAAGCGATGGCCGAGCAATTACATGACTGATAAGGATAGGAAATGGGCTAATTGAAGTCAGAAGATGGCGGTAGGCGGGATTGTGAGAAGAGTAGATTGGTAGATTGAGATGCGGAAGAGATTAGCGAAAGGATAGACAAGTTGGTGGGGAAGAGTTTGCGGAGAAAGAGTTTGAAAGGGGAGAAAAGATGGACCAGGAATGGAGCCGCTGACGTGGGCGGGGGGGGGGGGGGGAGGTGGTAGAGGCTGGCTGAAGCTAGTGAGGATACAGGAACAACAAAAAATGTTGGGGATTGATGAATAGTTTGAGAAGGAGTTGTGGGGAGACATAATATGGAAAAAGGGCCAGCGTCGGATAGGATGGTTGACGTGGAGAGAAGACGGTAGAAACTAATGGGCATGACTTGAGCTTTCGTGTCAAGTGTCCTACCTGGAGGGGTCTGGCAGGTAGTGCAGTGAGGGTGTGAAGGCGTAAGGGGGTAACGGAGGGAACTGGTAGGTTAGTACAGCGAGAGTGTGAAGGCGATGAGAGGTGAAAGAAAGGGTCTGGTACGTAGTGCAGCAAGGGTGTGAAGGCGATGAGAGGTGAAAGAAAGGGGACTGGTAGGTAGTGCAGCGAGGGTGTGAAGGCGATGAGAGGTGAAAGAAAGGGGACTGGTAGGTAGTGCAGCGAGGGTGTGAAGGCGATGGAACATGAGACTGGTAGGTAGTGCAGCGAAAATGCCGAAAACGAGGAGCGCTGCAAAGAAGTTGGCATTACAAGTGTAATCCTGATGTAATTATCCCTGACAACGCTGCGTACTTCTTTCTTTCAAAAGATATACATTTAGTTGCGTACATAACTTCCTAACGAAAGCCACACATACAGTTATTAATATCGGGCAATTTATATATATTTCCATTTATCTTGTTTCTTAACGAAAAGTAATTTTAACTTTGTGATAAAAAAAATAACGGTTAAGTGTATCTAACTAGAGTACTTGTTTGTACAAATGATTTCACTTCCAATACATGTTCTGTCTTGCCTGTTCATGAAACATACAAGTTTATTGTGTGAGATGTGGCATTACCCAATTAGCTACAATTTCCTCACACCGCACCCCTACCTACACTCCCCTCCCCCCCCCCCCCATCCCACATATACACACACTTTCTTGTATATGAATGTTTTGTTTCCACAGTTTTCCATAAAAAAAACTCAAAAGAGTAATTCACCATCAGCAGGACTGTGGTGGTATGACTGCCAAGCTGTCGAAATCCATGAGTTGGAACGTCCTCTGCTCTAGAGAGGTTCAACTACGCTGTTAGTCTTTCTTCACGACATGGTCTCAGGGCAGGAGAACTTATCTGCTTCTCTATAACTTCTTCTTCTTCACCTTCTTCGTTCTCAAACTCCCTCTACCACGCCATGGAATAGGTTTTGCAGTAACAGAATGTTGTCCGAAGAACGGAATTCGTTGTGTCGTAGTTTACAGCTTGACTGTGATATTTACACCTTCCGGTCCTACACATCCGACTTCAGCTGGTTGTCTACAGCCTTCCCCGAAACCACTTGAGCAATCAAATACGACACAACTTCTAAAAGAACAATACATTCAGCAAGCGGGATTTGATTTCCTGCAAGAAAGTCGTATGTTAATGTTAGTTCTAGTGGTCTCACTAGAGTGACATAAATATGAGCATCTGAGATTTTGTATAAAGGCCAAATCTCCAAAAAGTCGATCGATTTTTTGTCGCGAGACCATGACCAGACCTTCTTGAAAGAAGATTTGGTTAGGCTGCTCCCAATGACAAAGGTTTATGTCATTTACTAAGTGACCTGTTAGGTATGTTCGCCAAGGAATTGACGCAGCGTTTGTTATCTCAGCATAGCGCTGAAACGCGGCCGTGACGGTAAGTAATTTCATCTGGCTAACTAGCAAGAAAAAGTTAACTGTAGTAACAGAAGCTACAAGACACATAACTCTCACTGTCTCATATCCTCTTACTTCAACTAGTAATTTTAGTCAAGCGCTTTCTGGAAAAAGACGGCATTGAAGAATAGTCTGAGAGCTGACAGATGGAGTTTACTCTAGCAAAATGTACAGTCATCGACATTGGTAGATCCATATGGAACATAATACCAGTATAGAAGAGAACAATATTAGAAAGATAGAAAAGGAAAGCGACCTAGGGTTATAATAGACCACACAGATAATGTAAGTGACCAAGTCTAGGCAGCAGTGAAAAAGCATTGGCGATGGTAGGTATGATAACAAGAAATATTAAACATTGGTGCAAGAAAGTCAGTCGATATAAGGCATTAGTAAGACCTAGCCTGGAGTATTGTGTTAAGGTGTGAAGTCCTTATCGTAGATGGGTTATAAATAAAGAATATAAAGAAGAGCGACAAAACTGATACTAGGATTCCTGAATGATGAGGAAAGAAAAAGAAAAGCAGGCCTACAGTCTTGAAAATGGAAGGATTCGAGGTTCATAAGATAATCAAAGAAAAGGATCAATTAAACTATTACTTTTTTGTTAAAGTACAGTCGGCTTCAAGATAAGCGGGTACAGTTCCAAATTACTTAAAGGAAGGTCCAGATTCATCATCATCAGTCCCGTAACCCACAAGGTCGTTGAGGCACCAGTATTAGTTTCATCTATAGACCTTCCTGTCCACTCTTTTATATTGTCCTTCCATCTCTTTTTTTGGGTCTCCCTCTCCCACGCTTCCCAGGCACAGTGCGTGCAGGACGGTCTTGGACAGTCCCATTGATCGTGAGCTATGTCCATACCATGTCAGTTACGTGTTTTTACTATAGTCAGCAGGTTTTTATACTGGTCTAACTCCTTCCTAACAATTACGTGTTTTTACTATAGTCAGCAGGTTTTTATACTGGTCTAACTCCTTCCTAACAATTACGTGTTTTTACTATAGTCAGCAGGTTTTTATACTGGTCTAACTCCTTCCTAACAATTACGTGTTTTTACTATAGTCAGCAGGTTTTTATACTGGTCTAACTCCTTCCAACATTTTCTAGAACACTCTGGTTTGTAACGCGATCCAGATATGAAATGCCAAGAATTCTTCGCAAGCATCTATTTCCAAATCTCAAACTTTACGTTCTAGGACAGCCGTCAGAGTCCAAGTCTCACACGGGTAGAGGTATACCAAGGTGACCATTGTATACATGAAAGTCAGCTTTGGTTTAAGGCTAATGTTCTTGTCTTTTCAGAATATTCGCAGTCTGGTCAGGGCGACTATGGCCATCGCTGTTCTTGACTGGATCTCAGCTTTAGAGCCTTCTGCATTCAATTCAGTTCCCAAATATTTGAACCGCGTAACACTTTCCAGAGGTTCACCATTGACCACAATCGGGGTTTAAGTACCCTCTGGGGCATTGACCATGATCTTACTCTTCTCTCCACTGATTTCCATCCAAAATTTATGGGCAGCATTGTCCAGGTTTACGACAGGCCTTGCAAGCTCAGGCTCTGTTCCAGCCAGACCGGTAATGTCGTCGGCAAACCGGAATTTGGTGAGTATGCGTCCACCTATACTGACCGTCCACCTAAACTGACCGTCCCTACGTGTTCACCCAATGCTTCTGACATAATGCGTTCTAGAAAAACATTGAAAAGTGTCGGAGCGAGGAGACACCCATAAACGCACGCCGACTGTCGTGCGGAACCCCTCACATGTGGTCCCGTTGGGGTAAACTGCACTGCTGGCATCGGAGTATAGTTTCTCAATGATGTGGGTGAGCCACCATCCTATCTTGTGCTTGTGCAGAGTTTCCCATATGGCGTCATGTCCCATCCTATCAAAACCCTTTATTAAGTCAATGAAGACCTGGTACAATTTCTGTTTGTTCTGAGTGTATTTTTCACTGATCAAGCGCAAGTTAAAAATGTGTTCTATTGTGCTTCGACCAGCTCTGAAACCCGCTTGTTCTTCCGCAACAATTTCATCTGCTCGTGGCTGCAGTCTGTTAAGGATAACCTTGACCATAACTTTACTGGCGTGGCTAATCAGACTGATGGTTCTGTAGGTCCGACACTGTTGGAGGTCACCCTTCTTTGGTATCACTATGATCAATGATTGTGTGGACCATTCTCCTATCACTATGGTCAATGATTGTGTGGACCATTCTCATATCACTATGATCAATGATTGTGTGGACCATTCTCATATCACTATGATCAATGATTTTGTGTGGGCCATTCTCATATCACTATGATCAATGGTTTTGTGTGGGTCATTCTCATATCACTATGATCAATGATTTTGTGTGGGCAATTCTCATATCACTATGATCAATGATTTTGTGTGGGAAATTCTCATATCACTATGATCAATGATGCTGTCCAGCTTGTGGACCATTCTCCTATCACTTTGATCAATGTCTAAGTTTGGCTGCCCCAACAAGTTCAAAACAATGGTGAAACAGCTACACGAAGGCATGTGTGCTCGTGTACTGGACAGCGGTGCAATCTCTAAAACGTTTCTAGTATCAAACGGAGTTAAACAAGGATGTGTACTCGCCCCGACTTTGTTCAGCATGATGTTCGCGGCCACGATGACAGACGCCTTCAGATGATTGGATCTTGAAATACCCATAAAGTACCGCACAGATGGCAAGTTACTCAATTCCAGAAGAATGAAGGCCAAAACCAAAGTCGCTGGCGACATAATCAGGGAACTTGTATTTGCTGACGACTGCGCTCTAATGAGCAACTCAGAACTGAACATGCAGGTTGGAATGGACCAGTTCTCTGCCGCATGTGAAAATTTTGGCCTGACCATAAATGCCAAAAAAATAGAGGTCATGTACCAACCAGCACCAGGCATGCCGTAGACAAAACCAGAGACTACAGTCAGCGGGCAGACGTTGAATGCCGTAGACAAATTCACATATCTGGGCAGCACGATGTCAAGATCTGTCAGCCTAGACGATGAGGTGGCAAGCAGAATAGCAAAGGCCAGCACAGCCTTTGGTAGAATGCGCTCGATGGTCTGGGCACGTCGTGGCATCAGCGTCAAGACCAAACTCAAAGTCTACCGTGCAACCATCATTGCAGCCCTACTATACGCTTGCGAAAGCTGGACTGTATACTCTGGACATGCAAGGAGGTTAAACCACTTCCACACAGGTTGCCTGAGGCTAATATTCCACATCCGATGGCAAGATCGTGTCACTGACATCGAGGTTCTCTCGAGGACTAACATGCCCAGCATCCATGCACTGCTAGAAAAAGCACGACTAGGATGGGCCAGACACCTCGTCCGTATGTCAGACGAGCGGCTCCCAAAGAAGCTTCTCTACGGCGAGTTGAGAGAGGGATGGCGCGAGAGAGGGTGCCCAAAGAAACGTTTTAAAGACGGTCTGAAGGACTCACTAACAAGATGCCAGATAGACATCGACACCTGAGAATGTCTTGCGAAAAACAGATCTGACTGGAGAAGCGCAGTCAAATCGGGTGTAGCTGCCGGTGAAGACGACCGGGTTGTGAAAGCCCAGAGCAGACGCGAGACGCGGAAATCCCGAGCAGCGGGAACACCATCCCCTTCTACAAACTCGTGTGCCCGATATGTATCAGATGTTTTCGTGCTCGCATTGGCCTGTTCAGCCACATGCGCACCCACACCCAACAGGGAAATATGTGACAAGGATGATGTCGGCGGTCCTCATCGACAACGATGGACAGCTATTATGATCAATGATTGTGTCCAGCTTGTGGGCCATTCTCCTATCACTATGATCAATGATTGTGTCCAGCTTGTGGGCCATTCTCATATCACTATGATCAATGATTGTGTCCAGCTTGTGGGCCATTCTCCTATCACTATGATCAATGATTGTGTTAAGCTTGTGGGCCATTCTCCTATCACTATGATCAATGATTGTGTCCAGCTTGTGGGCCATTCTCCTATAACTATGATCAATGATTGTGTCCAGCTTGTAGGCCATTCTCCTATTACTATAATCAATGATTGTCTTCAGCGTGTGGGCCATTCTCCTATCACTATGATCAATGATTGTGTCCAGCTTGTGGGTCATTCTCCTATCACTATGACCAATGATTGTGTCCAGCTTGTGGGCCATTCTCATATCACTATGATCAATGATTGTGTCCAGTTTGTGGGCCATTCTACTATCACTTTGATCAATGATTGTGTCCAGCTTGTGGACCATTCTCCTATCACTACGATCAATGATTGTCTTCAGCTTGTGGGCCATTCTCCTATCACTATGATCAATGATTGTGTCCAGCTTGTATGCCATTCTCCTATCACTATGACCAATGATTGTGTCCAGCTTGTGGGCTATTCTCATATCACTATGATCAATGATTGTGTCCAGTTTGTGGGCCATTCTACTATCACTTTGATCAATGATTGTGTCCAGCTTGTGGACCATTCTCATATCACTATGATCAATGATTGTGTCCAGTTTGTGGGCCATTCTACTATCACTTTGATCAATGATTGTGTCCAGCTTGTGGACCATTCTCCTATCACTACGATCAATGATTGTGTCCAGTTTGTGGGCCATTTTACTATCACTTTGATCAATGATTGTGTCCAGCTTGTGGACCATTCTCCTATCACTACGATCAATGATTGTGTCCAGCTTGTGGCCCATTCTCCTATCACTATGATCAACGATTGTGTCCAGCTTGTGGGCCATTCTCCCGTCTGCCATATCATGTTACAGATATTTGTTAGAAAATCTATCACCACTGTCCCTCCAAGAATTAATAATTGGCCTGGTATGTTATCCACTCCGGCCGCTTTACCCTTTTTAAGAGATCTAACCACCACCTTATCTTCTTGGCGCATGATGCTAAAGTTATCTTCCGTTTCTTGTTGGTCTGCTGGGGTTACATCTCTAGGATCCCTAGAGGAGTTCATATTGTACAGCTGGTAGAAATATTCCGTATATCTTTAGGATCCCTAGGGGACTACATATTGTACAGGTGGGAGCAATATTCCGTCCATCTTTGCATGACATCATATTCCACAGTCCTAGGATTCCCTGCCTCATCTTGAATTGTTCTTATTGTGGATGTGAACTTCTTTGTCAGATTTCTAACTTAACTTAACTTAACGTCTTTATACTGGTTTAGAAGACCCTGCAGATTCTGTATACAACCAGTTACATTTACATCACCTTTCTCTAAAAGCTATGCGCATCCAGTTTATTCTTAAATGCATTAACTGTCCCTGCCTCCACTACCTCCCCTGGCAATGCATTCCAAGCCGACACCACTCTCTGACTAAAAAAATATTTCCTAATATCTAAGCTAGACCTCTCTTTAGTCAGCTTGTAACTATGCCCTCGTGTAACTAGTTGGTAACCTGTTCTACCATTGGTCTTGACAATGCAGTCTTGAATTTGTGTGTACTGATCTATTATCCACTTCTCCTTTGCTCTCGCTATGTCCTTTCGTATAGTCTTGTTTATAGCTCTGTATTTTTCCGCTCCGGCTGTTTTAGTTTTCACAATTGTGAGAGCTCTCCTAGTGTCACAAAGTAGTAATATATATTCCGAGACCCAGTGTTTAGACCTCCATTTCAATTTTTTCGGCCGTATCCTTGAGTATAATGTTGAAGGCTCCTAACATAGACTGTGCATCCTGGCGTTCTGTATCTGAATCAGTGCTTGTTGCTAGGTTAAGATTGTTCCTCAGGCTATCATGAAACGGTTCCACGGCTAGTGGATCTTTCAGTCTACTAAGGTCATATCTAATCATTGGTTGTTGTGATCAAGCTATAATCTTTAGGCAGAGACGAAATGTAAGCATAAGCAGATCATGGTCGCTGCCGATGTCCGTGCCTGGATAACTTTTTGTTTGGATTCAGCATTAATAAGACGCAAAACAAGGTTCACATTAGAGCATGTGGAGTAGAAGAAATTGGTTGTATACAGACTTTGTAGATTCTTCTAAACCAATATAAAGAAGTTAAGTTAAGTAAAGTTAAGTTAAGAGAGCAGGCAGACTTCAGAAGGTGCTGCTTAAGAATAAATACTGACCACCTACACACAATCAGCCAGTTAATCGAACATATTGATTGATTGACATCCTGTCAGTGTCGAGAGACAATGAACTTCACGCTAGTGAGGGGACAGTCAGTTATTGCCCTAGCTTTTGCTGAAAACGTTTGTAGTCTGCATTTTGACGCACCCTGTCTTCCCCTGTCTGCAGACCAACACACAAAGCCTGCCTCCAACCGAGTCTGTCTTTGGCAAGTTCCTCCCAGTTGCAGGTGTTCATATCCGACATCTTTAGTTCACACTTGCAATGGGTGATTATGTTGACGTCTCTCCTGTCCTGTGATACCGCCCCTCTTCCTAACACTGGCAGATATGTCCGTACAGGTATTGAATAAGTTCATTCCGCCCGCATTTGATGATTTCTGCTGGCATGCCATCTCTACCGGCTGCTATTCCCATTGGCATGCCCTCGGTCGCTTTTTCGAAATCTTGTATGTTCAGTTTATCGTGAAGTTCCAGCAATATCTGCTGAAAATCAATTTCGTTGAGAGCAGAGTCCGCCACTACATTATTACAGGTCAGCAAGACTGAATAGTGTTCGGCCCATCTCTTTATTTGCATATCCCTGTCCATAATAATCTCACCTGTCCATATTAATCTCACCTGTCGCAGATTTCAGAGGCGCTGTAGACTGTTTTGTTGCTCCAAGTGCGTTCTTCATGTCTTTATGCATTGCCCTGATGTTACCACAGTCCGCTGCAGACTGTATGGACTTTCAGAGTTGAAGCCAGTTGTCTTTTGCACATTTTCTTGCGAATCTCTGTACTGTACTCTTTGTGGATTTGTAAGCCTCCAAGGTCGTGTTGCTCGGGGAAATGGTAAAATACAGGTGAGAAAATTTGCGCCTTTTAATGGCTAGTGCAAGTGTGGCAGACCCCCTCTCAAACTCTTCACTTCTGCTCGTTCTCTTCTTTCCAAAGACAATCGAGGCTGTAGTGTGTATTGCCCTCTGACGTGTTCCCATCTTTCTGTGCCACTTCCAATAGTGCGCTGTTTTGCCATTAATTCCGAGAGGGATTTTTTGAACTTTTCCAACCTTTCAGGAATATCAGTTTCTATGTCTATTCGGTATTTACCCAGATGTCTTGCGCAGTGGATCTTCTTGGACTGGAGTCTCATTTTGCAGCAGACCAGTGAGTGGTCAGTATCGCAGTCTCCACCGTGAAACGCGCGGGTCTGCAAAACATGTTTTAGTTCAGACTGTCTAGTGATGATCAGGTCCAGCTGATGCCAATGTCTGGAGCGAGGATGTTTCCAGGATACTTTGTGTTGAAGCTTTGTTTGGAAGAAGGCGTTAGTGGTGCACAAGTCCTGGTAGGTACACAGCTTCAATAGTCGCTGTCCATTTTAGTTCATCTCTCCGACACCAAACTTTCCCATGCATATAGGCCATGAGTCACGATCGGCGTCCACCCTTACACATGGGCCATGAGTCACGATCGGCGTCCACCTTTACACATGGGCCATGAGTCATGATCGGCGTGCACCCTTTCAGATGGGCCATGAGTCGCGATCGGCGTCCACCCTTTCACATGGGCCATGAGTCACGATCGGCGTGCACCCTTACACATGGGCCATGAGTCGTGATCGGCGTCCACCCTTACACATGGGCCATGAGTCGCGATCGGCGTCCACCCTTACACATGGGCCATTAGTCGCGATCGGCGCCCACCCTTTCACATGGGCCATGAGTGGTGATCGGCGCACACCCTTGCATTGAAGTCCCCAAGTAGATTCAGGTGTTTCTCACTAGGGATCTTTGTGATGAGGGAGGTCAGCTGCTGAAAGAACTCATCCTTGGGGTCACTAGTGGCTTTATTGATATTACTTTATGGAACATCACAGGAAGTATGTATGCCTCTGTGTCTTGTGTTTGTGCACTAGGAAAAAACCAATGACAACATTGAAACAACTGTAATAGTGAATGAACTGAAATAGCAAGAAACTGATCATTGGTACGCTCAACAGATAGAAGAGATACATTAGGACTGCTGAACCGAAATTATCTTAATTTACCAACCAATCAACATATCAATACAACGCAGCATTCGTCAGGACGATACAATCTCTCTAAACTATACACGCCCAATGTAAATATGAAAACAAAAATTCTTGAACATAGACATAGAAATACTAATCCACCTAAGGATTGCTGATGGTTAATGTCAATCACAACGAGAGAAAGGATGAGCAATGCTTTAAAGTAAATAGAACAAAAACAGTGCTTACTGGTCACCTACTGCACACAAAGGGAACTCCAATTCGGAAATTATTCCATCAAAAACATGAATTCATATTCTTACCCAGGCCAACAAAATACAAACTCTCACATAAAAAATCCTGAGATATAAGGTAGAATATAATTTGGACAGTTGAGCTTCCAATCGTATCAAAACCCATGCTAACCAGATGATAAAAGACAAGGCGAGAGATCAAACCTTCAACAGTGTGGGGTTATTTCAGCCTTGAGATATGCCTGCGAGGTATTGAACCTACAAAAAGTAGACGAAGAGAAGTTCAGAGATGATCAGATGGCGATGATCGAAGTACAATGTGTCTCTCTAAGGGACCGAATTCACAGCAAGCTACCAACCACCTTCAGCGACATCGTAGATTCTGCATTATATGACACGTATGTCTGACAACCGATTGATACAAAATGGCTAGTTGGACGTCCACCATTATGACGGAAAGATGACCTCAGTAAAGCCTTTGTTCCAACAAAGTTCTCCAAATAAAAGACTGAGACGAGTTTAAACAACATGTGTTTATCTGGCATCAGATACTTGATTGGTCCGATTGAACACCAGACTTAAAGATTACAGATTACAGACACAAGTCATGCGATTCGTGTGGATAAACCTAGCGCATCAAGTTCACCATTAAAGGATGAGCAAAAATAGAAATAAGGAAGCCCAGAAATGAACATTGTCATCCCCTTCAATCACATCCTCTTTTGTCCATCTGAGCAACCAGTTAGAATGTTTCAGACTAGTTCTTGTGCCGACAGTCAAACTGTGGGCGCATACTGACAAAATATCATTATTTCACGTCTGAAGCACGATATAACTTTTCCCCATGTTCAAATAAACATTGCTAAGGCTCTTACATCACATCTCTTTGATCTGTATATTAGTTACTCCACTTTGTCACTTCAAAGCCTAACAAGCAGCTGAATCATCTTTCAACAGATGGATTCCCTGCTGACACCACCAAAGCCAAACGGTTAAGCTTAATTGTTAAAGAGATCGCTGCGTTCGTTTTAAGTGTTGACGTTTCTTTGTGATGTTGGCTACTGACAGGAACTGTTTCATAATTATTGACTAAACTGAAGAGACGTGGTTTCCTTATATGGCATAATATGTTCGCACTGTCTCTTATTGCGTGTTTAACTGTGAATGTTTGACCGATTTTCAATTTATGTTTCCTCAAAGCGTTATTTGTCTTTGTCAAATAGTATGCAGGTACTCCTTGGTAGCTCAGGTTCTGAATGGTTTATTTGCGCAAGACATATTTACCTTAATTACGTTACTGAGACTTTCTCTACTTAAATAAAGGACAACACACTAAGAGGCGTTATAACGGTATAACTGAGAGCGGTGAGGGCCGTTATAATTGAGAGAGGTGAGGGCCGTTATAATTGAGAGCGGTGTGGGCAGTTATAACTGAGAACGGCGAGGGCCGTTATAACTGGAGGCCGTTATAACTGAGAGCGGTGAGGGCCGTTATAACTGGAAGCCGTTATAACAGGTAAGGGTAGGCAGTTAGTTGTTGTGACAGTTGAAACAGATAAGGCTAGTTTGTTAGTTGTGACAGTTGAACCATATAAGGGTAGACAGTCAGTTGTTGTGACAGTTGGAACAGATGTAAAAGTTCCCGCCGGAGCAGAGAGTTTAGGACAGGGGTGATGTGGTTGCTGATAACAAATGTACCTGAATGCGTGTCAAGGTCACTCAACAAAGGAGAACACAGTTGGGGCAAAGAATGTGGCCAGGTAGGAGCTGACCACTGGCCTTCCGATTTAGGTAGGGAGGGAGTGATTGACAGACGGATTGGCAGCGGGGCTTGCTGCGAGAGAATGAGTGACAGGTGTGCAAAGTGTTTCGTTCCAATAAGACTGAATATAGCCATCCCCTGAGATCCATTGGTCAAGCTCTGACTTTGCTTGAGTGTATATAACTCGAGACAAAGTTTAGCTCAGTAGGCTGGATGAAGAGGAGGGATAGAGAGATGAGAGCGAGAGAGAGAGAGAGAGAGAGAGAGAGAGAGAGAGAGACTGAATTTAGATGGTATGTTTAACTCACCAACTTAGATAGAGGAGCGATTGATAGACTGTTGCACGAATGTTAGTGATGGAACAGGATCGCTCGAGTAGTTGAGTGAGTTTTGTATTAAGTGATAATCTGAACGTTGTGTTGTAAGCAGGACACAATGTGAACGAGGTATGTCCAGATCGCCCGCCGAAGGGGATTTGAGTGAGGAAGAGTATTTGATAAGGTGTGTTGAGGACGCAGTTAAGGCGAGGTGTGTGTGATGTAATTGCAAGGCAATAGAACTGGGTTTTAGATAGTTGGGAATTCCATCAAGAGCTAATGCTTAAAATTTCCGCTTTAGTTAATATGTATATTAACATATATATATATAAAAATAGAATATTTAGTTAAGATTATATGTATTGTATTGTGTTTGTAATTTCACTACTCATTTTTCTGGTATGAGTATTATATAATAAATATGCCACCTGCTGTGTGATATGTCATTTACTGAGTATGGTCATGAATGATGTGGATGAGTGTGATAGTGTTCTAAGTTAGAATAACGGCCAGGGCAAACAGTGAGGTATGTTACTCTTATAAGGGTAGGCAGTTAGTTGTTGTGACAGTTGAAACATATAAGAGAAGGTTGTTAGTTGTTGTGGCAGTTGAAACAGGTAAGGGTAGGCAGTTAGTTGTTGTGACCGTTGAAACAGATAAGGGTAGTCTGTTAGCTGTTGTGACAGTTGAAACATATGAGAAGGCTATTAGTTGTCGTAACAAAATTACAAAATTAACCAACTGTCTACCCAATACGTAACATACCTTCCTTTAAAGCCTAGTTACACGAAGAAAGTAAACAAATGGGATGAACAAAATATACAGCAAAATATATAGATACCCATCAGCTACCTGGCTACCTGTTTGAATACCAGGATTGGAAGTCAGCATATATATATATATATTTATATATATATATATATATATATATATATATATATATATATATATATATATATATGTATATATATATATATATATATATATATATATATCTCCGAGTCATCTATAAAGGTACGGAACGAAGCGCACTATAGATCTCGATAAGGAATACGATTTGGAACGAAGAAGTTCGACATCGAACTCTGTTTCGTGATGTCTTGGAAGTAGTTATATCGCAAAAATAACACTAGGATGAACATACAACTAGTATGTATGACATTAATAGAACAACGTTCTGGTGCTCCTATAACTGAATACGTCCTCGAGGCCGCCTATCTGTGTGGTCTGGGATGGACTGACCAAGGACCTAGGTTCGCATTGGTACGGGAGTGCGAAAGATCGGGAAACATACGGAATACTGATTGACTTCCTTCACATACGGCATACGTATAAGACTTTCGCAGAGGCTATTTATACACACATATATATATATATATATATTTGCAGATCACCAACAAATTAAATAAAAGTAAAAGTCTTTGGAGCCTGTGTTTTTCCTGTGGCTGCCTATGGCTGTGAATCATGCGATTACCAAACGTCCAGACATAGAATCGAATCCTTCGAGTCAAAATGCTACAGAAAGATCCTCAGAATACCCTGGACAGAGAAAAAAAACAAATGTAGACAGTCGACAAGCGTTGAGCATAGAGGAGAACTGGTTTATCAATTCCATTTTGGCTAGAAAATGCAAATACTTTGGTCACATCCAGAGACACAACGGTCTTGAGAGGACGGTGATGGAAGGTATGGTGCCAGGTAAAAGAGGAAGGGGTAGACCCCAAGGATATCTAGGAATGCCTGAGTATGACTGCGGTGGAAGCTGAAGTTTTGGCAAAAGAACGTGTTTCTTTCAGACAGACTGTGATGAGATCGAGGCTCTACAAATGACATGCTACATGATGATATATATATATATATATCTTGCATTACTCACTTAGCTTGGGTGGAGCTGGTGTTTTATCTGTGCTGTTTAAGTGTTGTTCAGTCTTTTATAAAATGATAAAAACATGAATTGGCTGAAACGTCGATCAGAGTCTGATGTTGTTTTCACGTGGAACAGATTGGATAAGCATTCCTAGGTGTATCTGTCTCATATGTGTTTAAGACGCCAGACGCCTGTCGCCCCTTTTTATGTTAGTATACACAGGTGTGCGACAAGATGGCCAGGCATTTGATGTCAAAGGCTGTTTCAGACGACTGCCCTGGGAGTATTTAATTGGACTCAGAATGCTTATCCTCCACTCCCCTTCACACCATGACAAGCATGTACGACACAAATAGAGTACCGATTCCATCATGGCATATATACATACCATATTTAATTATTAATCGCCTTTATCATCGCAACAGAACGATGCGTCAGCGAACACGAGTGCATAATGATCATGATATCAGTCTCTTCCCTTGCGAGTCATTTGCGCTCATCTCTTGAATCTTTTGATTTCCTCTTGAGTTCCAGCATCTCTGCGAATGTGTAACTTCCATATGTTTCGGTCTGTCCCTACCATTTCCCAGTCACAACTGCCAATAACAGAATGTCCTACTCGTTACAAGATAACATAATACATCAGCAGCATTTTAATTTTTAATAAGAATAACCTGCACGCAATGACAAAACATGTATGTACCATATTAAAAGAGAGAACAGAGTACACCGTGACATAATTTTAAGCTTCTAATTAAATATAGTGCTCAATACACTATGACACAAATAAGTACTTTATTTTGTAGTTTATCTAAAACTTTATGATTTAAATTAATAACACGTTAAACCACTAACGCATTAGGTGGATAAGTACCCATTACACAACATGGTGTGTAGGCAGTACACAGATCGACCAGAAATCAAATATACCATCATTGCATTTTGCAGATAAATATCCAGTGCGAGCTTCAAATTATACCTGAACCAGATTTCTATCCGTCAGGCAAGCCTTAACTTCTAATTATACCTGAACCAGATTTCTATCCGTCAGACAAGCCTCAACTTCTAATTATACCTGAACCAGATTTCTATCCGTCAGACAAGCCTTAACTTCTAATTATACTCGAACCAGATTTATACTGATCAGACAAGCCTTAACTTATAATTATACTCGAACCAGAATTGAACCAATCAGACAAGCCTTAACTTATAATTATACTCGAACCAGAATTGAACCAATCAGACAAGCCTTAACTTATAATTATACTCGAACCAGAATTGAACCAATCAGACAAGCCTGAACTTATAATTATACTCGAACCAGAATTGAACCAATCAGACAAGCCTTAACTTATAATTATACTCGAACCAGAATTGAACCAATCAGACAAGCCTGAACTTATAATTATACTCGAACCAGAATTGAATCAATCAGACAAGCCTGAACTTATAATTATACTCGAACCAGAATTGAACCAATCAGACAAGCCTGAACTTAAAATTATACTCGAACCAGAATTGAATCAATCAGACAAGCCTGAACTTATAATTATACTCGAACCAGAATTGAATCAATCAGACAAGCCTTAACTTATAATTATACTCGAACCAGAATTGAACCAATCAGACAAGCCTTAATATCATAACATTGTTTTTCGCCCACAATCCCTAGAGATGATTAAGATTGCAATAAGTAACAGAATCCGAAATGTGATATATTTCCCTAATCAAAGAACGCGCATTGCTTGTCAGCCGGAAGTAAATTCTGTCTGAAGAGGTAATGAAAATGTCTGACATTTGTAGACTAAAAAATTGCAGCCATCATTTGTACAGTAATAATATCACTGTTAATCTTGTATGTTACACAATACTGCTGACCCGACATTATTCCACTGGATGGATATCTTGCTAATTGTGTGTTCAAATAGCATACGCGTTTCAAATAGGCCACGGTGGGAAATATATTGGACTCTTTGATAGCTTGTATTGGGAGAAAATCGCAACAATCAAATGCAAACATACATACATACATACATACATACATACATACATACATACATACATACATACATACATACATACATACATACATACATACATACATTAGCATTTTAAACATATTTGGTGGACAGCACTGGTGTGTGTTGTAACTTTGCATTTTTAACCATTTAGGCGAGGGGACGGCGTGGCCTAGTGGTTAAGTGGCACGGCTCACGACCCGAAGGTGCTGGGTTCGATCATCACCACAGCACCGGCCGTTACCCCGGGGAAGCAAACTCTTAGAAAATGCAGGAGGAAGCAGACCCTTACATAAAATGCGTGCTGAAGTCGGATGCACTGGGCCGACAGGCGCAAAATAAAAACACAGTGCAACGCACACCGCCTTTGGGGATTAGAGAAAAAATAAGGCGAACGCAAAAAAAAACAACAACATTTAGGCGGACAGCACGAGTGTACGTTGTCACCTGCATTTTTAACCTATAACTCGAAAATATGTTTTGGAAAATAGAATAAATGTTTGAATAGAAATGAACGGAAGAATAATAAACCACATTTGTTATGCTGATGCCACAATTCTGTCGTCTGAAAGTGGAGAGCAATTACAAGACCTTGTTGAGCAAGTCAATAACTACAAAATAAAAGTCTAAATGATTATCAGAGCAAATGGAGAAGTACTGAAGTAGATAATCAGTTTCACATATGTTGGGAATTGGGCAAATAGTAACAGGTGAGAACCAAGAGGAGCACAGGTAGGACCAAAGATACATTCAGCAGAATGAAAAAGATATTCACATTTAGGAAGGCTACAACTTAAAAATAAGTTCGAGTGCTATATATTCAGCACTACATACACAACTGGTTGGTGCGAAAAGATGGACAATCAACAACCAAATGGAGAACAGAGTTGATGTGTGGATGTTAGGGAGAATGGGTCGCATTTCATGGAAACAAAAGTTAACAGATGTAGAGGTCCTGGAGAAATTAGCAGTGAAAAGGGGCCTGTTAAAAGACATAAAGAACCGAGAAAACATATTTTGAGCTGATTAAACGATATGATACTCTTTTTAAATCTTTACTGGATGGAAAAGATGAAAGCAGTCAAGACCGACCTATGCAGCTCTACAAATAGGACGATATCAACAAACAATGGACTAGCAAGAGTAATCAGGGTCAGGTGAGAAATACTGATCAAGGTGGGGCCAATAAGAAATCAGGGTCAGGTGAGAAATACTGATCAAGGTAGGGGTGAAAAGTAATCTGGGTCAAGACCCACCTTCCGTCGTCGTTTGAAATCCTGGAAACATAATTTTGTCCCATTAGTCTGACCAACAAGTTTTGAACTGACACTGTACATTTCTATAATGCCAGGGAGCCTCTCTTTGCATTACAGCCAGAAGGACCCAGTTCCACCTTTTTATATACGCCCGACGATGGTGTAAGAAGACCAATTTGCAAAGAAAGTCCGTCAACACTTAATTCAACTCAGCACTAAAATATATGAAAATATAACAGCCTTGAACAATGTTCAATAATTCATCGGTTAATGAGGCTTATCATGAATAAGTGCAGCCTTTTCTTATATCCTTCATATCGCCTGAGTAGTAAGGTGGTACAACATGCAACGAGGAATGGAACTGGCCGCCATAAACCATAAAGTTGGGGCCTAATTTAGAGAAGTATGCAAAGTCTTTTTTGGAAACTGCCTTTAGATTTCCTGAAACTCATCAAATAGCGCAATGAAATTGCTGGAAACAAGCATTCTGAATATTTGACGTCACTACTTTATGTGCAAACTTTTTTTACAGTCGCGTCATGCAACTGGTTTTTAATTTAGCTTATTTTCCGTATACTTCTTCTTCTTCGTTCGTTCTCTATCTCCCACTACCAAACCCTGAAAATGCTTAAGAAGCAGAATGTAGTCCAGAGAACGGAATGCGTTGTGTCATACTTTACAGCTTGGCTGCCATATTTGCACCTTTCGATCCAACACATCCGACTTCAGCAAGCATTTTTTGAGTACCGGGTTTGCATTCCCTCTTCGAACCCTTCTCCTTAGCCAGCCTGCCCTGCTGCAGCCTGTTATCCAGGATCACGGCGTGGAGGTGTAGAAGGGTCTTGGCAGCTATGGTTCGCTGGCCCTGATGCTAGCAGTGAGCTATGGGTCGCTGACCACTGCAGCTCATATGCTGCTCAGCATCTTAATCCCATTTTTCGTATACAAAACAGTGTCTATCTATCTATCTATCTATCTATCTATCTATCTATCTATCTATCTATCTATCTATCTATCTATCTATCTATCTATCTATCTATCTATCTATCTATCTATCTATCTATCTATCTATCTATCTATCTATCTATCTATCTATCTATCTATCTATCTATCTATCTATCTATCTATATATCTATCTATTTATCATTATATCTATCTATCTATCTATCTATCTATCTATCTATCTATCTATCTATCTATCTATCTATCTATCTATCTATCTATCTATCTATCTATCTATCTATCTATCTATCTATCTATTTATCTATCTATCTATCTATCTATCTATCTATCTATCTATCTATCTATCTATCTATCTATCTATCTATCTATCTATCTATCTATCTATCTATCTTTCTATCTATCTATCTATCTATCTATCTATCTATATATATATATATATATATATATATATATATATATATATATGTATGTATGCATATATATATATATATATATATATATATCCATCTATCTATCTATCTATCCTGGAATACACAATCGCCCACTTTTAGGACTGGTGGTGGTGGACGCGTAATTTAGAGCAAGGTAGACCTGCAGCCTGTAATGCGCCATCTATGCAGCTCCACTAACCACATAACCAAGACCTGCTATTGTAGCCACACAGTCCCCTTTTTTTGCGCCATATTCTCTGTGGAACAAGAATTCCTATAATAATTTGAGAAGATTTTTAACTTGAATTTTGCCAGAGCAGCGGCAGTTCCAATTTCAACCTGCCAAGGGATTTGTAACATGCGCTCCACTGGACACGGGTGTCTAATCTCACTACTCATAGATCAGAGGAAATTGCTACCGCATTATCCACATGGAAAAATCAACACCCGAAGCGAAACCTTAGCTCGCGACCAGTGAGTCCACCATACAAAAAGATCGCCATTCAGCTAATTAGGTTCTTTAAAGTTCTACTGTAATTGATTTACTACTGTACTGCCATTATTGCAAGCAGGGGTGAAAAACTGACAAGTCAATCCAAAAAGAGATGGCAAATTATATATTTTGACCAGAGTTGAACATTCGCTGAGATGAATTCATAATTATCATAACAATTAGAGAAGACACGAATCTTCTTCTTCTTCTTCTTCGTACGCAGTCAGACATCAACCTTAATTTTTTCGAAAAAAGCAGCGGTCATCCTGAGGCTGTCGACACTGCCATAGAGCTTGTCTAGTGTTGCCACTCGTGATGGCCACATCTGCTCTCTCTGATCCTCGTATGTCGGACAGTTTTGCAGCAAATGCTCAGCGGTCATTTTACCGGTACCACACGGGCATTCGTCAGTGCCACCTATCTTAAATTTGTTGAATAGGTCTATTGTGGCCAGTGCGAAGTCTGAAGACCACGACCTGCTCTCTTCTGTTCAACTGGTAATAGGCATCGTTTTTTGTGTAGCCAGTATGTTCGGTTTCCCATTTGGTCATGTATCTATCTCTAATAAGCCGTTTTGACTCTTCGTATGTCATACTAGTATCTGGTTGTGGTAGTCTTCCACCTTCTTTTGTTAGTTTGTCTGCCTCCTCGAGACACGAATCAACAATGTTTCATCACTCATCAGGAAAAAACTGTGGTTATGTATCGGATATGTTCTTAGAATGGACAGCAACAGACTCCTACTGCAAGCATGTATGTCGTAACCATTTCGGAAAAGAGAAATACCAAAAGAAACTTTCCTTAAAACAATCGTCAGAGAAGGTTCCATTTTGGGTTTGTACAACATTCATCAACTGAAAAGGCTGCAGGCAACATTCAATGTGGAGATGAAATTTTAACTGAATAAAACTGAAAATGTAGTACTTCATAACCTTCACGCAGCGTACACTCACACAGACACACGTACACTCACACAGACACACGCACACTCACACAGACACACGTACACTCACACAGACACACGTACACTCACACAGACACACGTACACTCACACAGACACACGTACACTCACACAGACACACGCACACTCACACAGACACACGTACACTCACACAGACACACGTACACTCACACAGACACACGCACACAGACACATGCACACTCACAGACACACTTACACAGACACACGCACACTCACACAGACACACACAGCCACACGCAAACTCACACAGACACATTCACGCAGACACACGTACACTCACACAGACACACGTACACTCACACAGACACACTCACACGTACACAGGCACACGCACACTCACACAGACACACTCACACAGACACACGCACAATACCACAGACACACGTACACTCACAGAGACACAAGCACACTCACACAGACACACGTACACTCACGCAGACACAAGCACACTCACACAGACACACGTACACTACCACAGACACACGTACACTCACACAGATACACGTACACTACCACAGAAACACGTACACTCACACAGACACACATATACTCACACAGACACACTTACACAGACACACGCACACTCACACAGACACACGCACACTCACACAACCACGCACACTCACACAGACACACGTACATTTACACAGACACACGCACACTCACACAGACACACGCACATTCACGCAGACACACGCACACTCACACAGACACACTTACACTCACACAGACACATATACACTCACACAGACACACGCACATTCACAAAGACACACGCACACTCACACATACACACGCACACTCACACAGAAAAATTCACTCAGACACACGTACACTCACACAGACACGCGCACACTCACACAGACACACGCACACTTACACAGCCACACGCACACTCACACAGACACATTCACACAGACACGCGTACACTCCCACAGACACGCGCACACTCACACAGACACACGCACACTTACACAGACACACGCACACTCACACAGACACATTCACGCAGACACACGCCCACTCACACATACACACGTACACTCACACAGACACACGTACACTCACACAGACACACGTACACTCACGCAGACACACGTACACTCACACAGACACACGCACACTCACACAGAAACACACGTACACTCACACACTCACACAGACACATTTACCCAGACACACGCACACTCAGGCAGACACATTCACGCAGACACACGTATACTCACACATACACATTCACGCAGACACACGTACACTCACACAGACACATTCACACAGACACACGTACACTCACACGGACACATTCACACAGACACACGTACACTCACGCAGACGCACGCACACTCACACAGACACACGTACACTTACATAGACACGCGTACACCCATATAGACACACGTACTCTCACTCAGACACACGCACACTCATATAGACACACGTACACTCATATAGACACACGTACACTGTTATAGACACACGTACACTCACGCAGAAACACGCACACTCATATAGACACACGTACACTCATATAGACATACGTACACTCACACATACACACGCACACTACCACAGACACACGTGCACTCACACAGACACAAGCACACTCACACAGACACACGTACACTACCACAGACACACGTACACTCACACAGACACACGTACACTACCACAGACACACGTATACTCACACAGACACACGTACACTCACACAGACACACTTACACAGACACACGCACACTCACACAGACACACGCACACTCACACAACCACGCACACTCACACAGATACACGTACATTCACACAGACACACGCACACTCACACAGACACACGTACACTCAAACAGACAAACGCACATTCACACAGACACACGCACACTCACACATACACACTCACATTCACACAGACACACGCACACTCACACATACACACGCACACTCACACGGACAAATTCACGCTGACACACGCACACTCACACAGACACACGTACACTCACACAGACACACGTACACTCACACAGACACATGTACACTCACACAGACACACGTACACTCACACAGACACATGTACACTCACACAGACATACGTACACTCACACAGACGCACGTACACTCACACAGACACACGAACACTCACACAGACACACGTACACTCACACAGACACACGTACACTCACACAAAAACACACGTACACTCACACATACACACGTACACTCACACAGACACACGTACACTCACACAGACATACGTACACTCACACAGACACACGTACACTCACTCAGACACACGCACACTTACACAGACACATTTACGCAGACAGACGTACACTCACACAGATACATTCACACAGACACACGCACACTCTCACAGACACATTCACGCAGACACACGTACACTCACACAGACACATTCACGCAGACACACGTATACTCACACAGACACATTCACACAGACACACGCACACTCACACAGACACATTCACGCAGACACACGTACACTCACACAGATACATTCACACAGACACACGTACACTCACACAGACACATGTACACTCACATAGACACATGTACACTCCTATAGACACACGTACACTCACGCAGACACACGCACACTCATATATACACACGTACACTCATATAGACACACGTACACTCATATAGACACACGTACACTCAGACAGACACACGCACACTCATATAGACACTTGTATACTCATATAGACACACGTACACTGTTGTAGACACACGTACACTCACGCAGACACACGCACACTCATATAGACACAAGTACACTCATTTAGACACATGTACACTCACACAGACACACGCACACTACCACAGACACACGTACACTCACGCAGACACAAGCACACTCACACAGTCACACGTACACTCACACAGACACAAGCACACTCACACAAACACACGTACACTACCACAGACACACGTACACTCACACAGACACACGTACACTACCACAAACAGACGTACACTCACACACACATATGTACACTCACACAGACACACGCACACTCACACAGACACACCCACACTCACACAGACACGCACACTCACACAGACACACGTACATTCATACAGACACACGCACACTCCCACAGACACACACACATTCACGCAGACACACGCACACTCACACAGACACACTTACACTCACACAGACACACGTACACTCACACAGACACACGCACATTCACACAGACACACGCACACTCAAACAGACACACTCACATTCACACAGACACACGCACACTCACACATACACACGCACACTCACACAGACACACACACTCACACAGACACACGTACACTCACATAGACACACACACTCACACACACACGTACACTCACAAAGACACACACACTCACACAGATACACGTACACTCACACAGACACAAACACTCACACAGACACACGTACACTCACACAGACACACGTACACTCACATATACACACGTACACTCACACAGACACACGCACACTCACACAGACGCACGTACACTCACACAGACACACGTACACTTACACAGACACAAGCACACTTACACAGGCACACGTACACTCACACAGACACACGTACACTCACACAGACACACTCACACTCAAACAGACACACTCACACAGACAGACGTACACTCACACAGACACACGTATACTCACACAGACACACGCACACTCACACAGACACACGCACACTCACACATACACACGTACACTCACACAGACACAAGCACACTCACACATACACACGTACACTCACACATACACACGTACACTCACACAGACACAAGCACACTCACACATACACACGCACACTCACACAGACACACTCACACAGACACACACACACACAGACACACACACACAGACTGCAATTATTGTAATATATTTTGTATTTAGTTTGTTTTTTTAAATGTTCAATGTCCTGAGCGTTACCCTCACTTTCACTCCCTAGTGTTTTTCTTTCTGTACTTAACAGTGTACGAAACATTATGTTCGTCTATTTGTCATGTTTTCACGATTTCTTTTCCACGTTCTTCTTTTTCTCCTTCTTCTTTTTCTTCTTCTTCTTTTTCTTGTTCTTCTTCTTGTTCTTCTTCGTTCTTAATCTCCTGCTACCAAGCAGTGAATTGGGCTTTGCAAGTAGCAGGATGTAGTCTGGAGAACGGATTGCGTTATGTCGCTAATTTACAGCTTGACTGCGATATTTGCACCTTTCGGTCCGACACATCCGTCTTCGGCAGCTATTCCACGTTAATTTTCATCTTTCTCTAGTAAATCTAACGAAATGCTGTTTTTGAGTTTAGTATTAGACTTATCCTTGACCTGAATTATTTGCCTAATTCTACGAGCTAGCCAGAATTAATCCTGCTTCAGTTTCTACCCGGACATACACTTTTGTCCTTAAGTCAGCACTTTAGAATCACTCCCGTTACAATACATTCTATCAGACAGCTTACAGAACCGACGAACAAAATCACATTTTTTCTCTCAACTCTGTACAGCCTTGCTTTACCCAAATCACATACGTAATCACATTATATACATTTATTCCAACACAATTTACTATAGAGTAATCAAACAACACCAGACCAGAATTACGTTTTCGCATTTCTTTTAGTTTGATGGCTTTTATTATCAATCAAGAAACCTTCACAAACGATCATCGGTTTGCTTTCAATTCTGACCTGGCAGGCGAAACTAAATTAAACCATTTTATCTTGAAATCCTTATCTATTGAATTGACCGAGATGTTGTTCATGTCAACCATTATTTGTGAATTTCTATAGTTAAGGAACTTTAAAAGGAACAACCTGTTGGCTTGGATCAGAGCAACGGTTTTTCATACACCTAGCCTGAATGACATCGTTTTGGATGAAACTATTTGATTGTATTTGGTTATTTTAGTTGTAATTTTGTTGTTGCTTATCCCTAGTGACGAACACTGACAAAGTATGTGGATAACTGAATTAATGAGCGTTGGTTCATTGGAGTACACCCTCAGCGATTAGCTCAAGGTGTGGGGTATGACAGGTCCTGTGGATTGAACACACTCTGGGATCCAAGACGCAGAGCAGTAAATGAACTGACATGAACAGTCTAACAATTGATGTCTGATTACGTCATGGTTAGCGAACCATTGCTGCCTATGACCCTATTCCACGTTCAAGTGGCGACGCTGGAAACAGGCTTGACGCTTGCAACCTGGCTAAAAGAATAATGATTCTATAAGGAAGACAATCCCGGTTTTCAAAATGCCGTTCTGAAATCAAATTGATCAGATGAAAGGTGCAGATGCCGCATCCTCTCTGCAAACTAGAACACAACGTCATAACGTTCGTTTCAGGACGCGCTCTGGAAAGCAGAAACGGAATAACATACTTTTGCTTCTTTCTCTCATGCTCCCCAACTGCTCAACTCGCATGTTATTTCCTGGCTCTGGATCCTGTGTATTGCTGGTTTGATCAATTGTAGTGCCGTGAACCGACAGCTGTTCTTTGATAGACTTCAACATCTTGCCCAAATCATAATGAGTGAATGCGCATTCAAAGATGTCAGTGCTGTCATTGCCGGAACCCAGGCTGATCAGAACAGTGGATCGACAGCAGTTTCTGAAGGTTTGAGGCATCTGCAGCTGCAATCCAGTGATACCTTAGCCAGACTAGTTATACCTTCCGAAGCAAGAGCTGGGAGCCTGACATGGTGATTGCCCTTGTTAAAGAGCGGTCGTATAGTCACCTTGATGTTCGTCCATCACGCGTGATGATGATCACACTCTATGTCCAGTCGTCTGGTAAATCGCTTCTTTTTGCTCTATCCGCTGAGATTGATGAAAGATCGACTTGCGCGGGAATTTGGATTAAAATGAAAAAGGTTTGCACACATTGTCAACCTCCCACTCTCGTCCTTAGCACATTTGACAAGTGGTAAGACATTATCGAGACGAGTGGAGATAACAGAAGATGGAGATTTTTCCTCAGGGTTTACTCACGAAGCCTTTCCAGTGAACAGGTATCCAAGACAGGAAAGGTGTAATATCCAATAGGTTGGGAATGTAGGATGAATAGCGCAAAATCTCTACGGTCATAACAAAGGACACATAAATCTGTAGGTACCAAATAATGTTCCAGATATTCACAAGGTGTTGTCACAGAGTCAAAGCCAAAGCCAATCAGACCGTGACAGACGCATTATGATTAATCTGGAATTCCTGAAACCCACAAGAGGCAGCGGAGGTCATCCAGCCAAATTGTAACACGAACCAAAGATACAAGTCACAAAAGTGCTATTAATGGCAGTGACAACTGAATAACTTGTCAATCGTTTATGATAATCTATTTGCACCACCTTGTCTATGAAATATTACAAGATAGAAGAATAACATTTATCACAGGAAAGGTAAATTACAGTAGACAACCGTCACATGCTATCTATATATCAGATGTCACAGGAAAGGTAAATCACAGACAACCGTCACATGCTATCTATATATCAGATGTCACAATAAAGGTAAATCACAGACAACCGTCACATGCTATCTTTATATCAGATGTCACAGGAAAGGTAAATCACAGACAACCGTCACATGCTATCTATATATCAGATGTCACAGGAAAGCAATGACAAAAGTATAAACCCGACTTGTCTATAGATGCAATAAACAGCAGCTGGTAATACCACGCTTTCATCCATCTTACACCCAGTTAGCATGTATCCAGATACTATATTTAAATGTTGAATCAAATAGACTATGTAAATCAAGAATTTTTTAAAAATTAAAGGAGTTTTCAATCATCATTAGCTGTGTACTCAAAAATATACAGCTGTATTCTTCACTATCTTTTCTAAGAACTGAGGTCACGCCTTCACGCCAATTATCAGACTGGATGCTGTTGTTCTGTACGCACCGGTCGACTCAGAGACAACCTCACATCTCACTTTAGTAATTGCCAAACAATTTTTTAAAGTGCGCAATGTGTACACGAGACCTTCCAGTTTATTGTCCGTCTCCGATAGGCTCTGGTGTCAATCTCCCTTTAATTAAGGTCAGGGGACGATTGGAACTAGTGGTGTTCAAACATTCACCGTTTCGTTTTCGTTCATTCGATCCTTACCTCTCATATGTACTTTATAAAAGCGTACTTTATTTATTGATTCGCTTGGTTACTTTTAGATTGTTTCACTTTTTGTGATATTTGTATCTTTTTCAGCTGTTTTCGTTATGTCTGGTCAACGATAACAAGTCTTAAATGATCTTCTTCTTCTTCGTACGCTGTCAAACGTTCAACCTGTATTTGCTCGAAGAAAGCAGCGGTCATCCTGAGGCTGTCGACACTGCCATAGAGCTTGTCTAGTGTTGCCACTGGTGGTGGCCACATGTGCTTTCTCTTGTCCTCATATGTCGGGCAGTTTTGCAGCAGATGTTCAGCGGTCATTTTCCCGGTACCACAAGTGCATTCGTCAGTGCCACATATCTTCAGTTTATTAAATGATCGAACTATCGATCATCGTTTGAAGCTGTTCTTTTGAAAAACGACATTCCAACCGTTTGTGTGTGACATTAACCTTCATTTCGAGGTTAACGGAAAGTTGTTCAACACGAGTCTTTCTATCTCCCCCCCCCCCCCCCGCCCCCCTTTCCCACAAAATTAAATTAACAACATTCGTCTTTTTATTATTTTTATTAATGTCAGATACTATACAATATCACAATACTGTTAATACAGTCAGATATTGACAGGACATGACGGGAGATTTATTGAATCCTAGTTCGTGACCGCTGGGGTGCTGAGTTATATGTATTAGAATTCAATGAAGGGGAAGTCATTCTCAATAGAGGTTTATTGTATGTCATTGATTTATTGCCCGTATTATACATTCAAAATCAGGTGCAATTCAGCGACACTGATAAGCCATTACCGGACACAGTGTACTAAGCGTGTACATTTTACAGACAGGAACTCCAAGACTTTTCACACATTGTAAAATATGGCTTCTTAATCATGTGGTCCTTTTTGAATTATATAGGAATATCACGGAAACTTTCAATGTTCATATTTTGCGCCGTTTTCTTGAACTATATACACGAGACTCAAGTTGTCCTGGCCTCTAATTTCAGAGTTATGTTTTATAACATACACAATTTTCTCTTTGTTGTGTCTTCCAATTTAACGGATGTTTGATTATATTCTTACATATCTTGATCTTCTTATTTATTGCATTACTTGTGGTATTTTTGTCAATGTATTTTTTTCTAAAATGTGATAGCCTCCACGCAATACGTCATCTGTATTTACAAAATTCAAGTCATAAACTTTGCTGCATAACCCCAACAATGTTGATGCTGTATGTAAGATTCACATTAAATGTATAAATTCCTTGAACTTCCCACTAATTAATTGTCTTCACTATTTATGTATATCTTTCTTTTATTACATTCGGTATCCATTATTTATACAATTATTCACAAATTCTTTTTCATCCTCTCTTCACACGCTCATCCATTTGTGACCAAATAAATTAATAAAATACTCATTATTTATTAGTCCATTCTCATTCATCACACATTGATTCACTAATTTGTCAGTCCATTCATCATACACTTGTTCATTAATCTTTACTTTCAATTCATCATACTCTCATTCATTCCTTTTCATGTTCATTCGGTAAATATGCGTTCCTTAATTTGTCCACAGCCATTCATCAGACACTGTTTCATTCATTTGTCCATAAATCCGCCATAAACTCATGTATATTCTATCCACTAAATCACACACTGAATAATTGATTGATACACAGCCACCTATTACACTATTAAACAGTTGTCCCTTCATAACACACTCATTCATCCATGTATCAGTCCATTCACCACACTAATTCCTTCATGTATCAGTGTATCATGATACACTTGTGTGGACCATATTCGTGATCAATATTTTTCAGTGTTGGGCCCCATAATTAAATATCGTGCCGACATCTCTTAAGCGTCAACAAAAAGAAATATGTTGAAGAAGATAAAGAATAATTGGACGAGGAGGATGAGAAGTAGTAGTATTAGAAGAAGAAGAAGAAGAAGAAGAAGAAGAAGAAGAAGAAGAAGAAGAAGAAAAAGAAGAAGAAGAAGAAGAATAAGAAGAAGAATAAGAAGAAGAATTAGAAGAAGAAGAAGAAGAAGAAGAAAACGAACAAAAAAACGAAGACGAAGAAGAGCGCGAGGAAGAGGAAGAAGAAAAGAAGAAAAGAGAAGGAGAAGAAATTGAAATTCTGCTTGCCTAAATTCTTCTTCTGGTCTGGCGAGCTTGTAAAGAGCTCCGAGCGTCTGTCTACCAAAACTCGACGCCATTAATAGAACTCTTCGCTAAACTTAATCGAATTTCTCAGGTTATGTGGCGTTCTCTGATTGGCCAGTGTACAATAACACCGAAGCAATGAAGCTGTAACGCCCATTAACTTGTCGAGACAAAGTTCGAAGAATAAACGAAATCCTCCACTAAATATCAGCGCTGATCAGTGGTTGTGTAGGCAAAATGAATTCTGGTCCAGAGTTGAGTCTTAAATGACTTAGTTAATGGGGTGTTTCTGCACTTATTGCCCCCACAGTTACACCATTTAGCTCCAGGCTCTGGTTTTCATGTCCGGTCAATGTACATGGGCGATTGAATTATGTTTCCTGTTTCTTCAATTGCTAAACGTATCCTAATCACCAACAGTGGACAATGAATTTTTCTTCGATTAAAATCAATGATTTCCCCCTAATCCCTCTATAGTGAGATCGCCTGACATTTCTCTCAATGAATTAGTTCATGTTTCGGGTTCAGTCAAATGATCTGCCATAGTCCGTTTCACAATGGTTGTCGTCAATTGCCGTCTCAAAAACACTTGCACCGATAAACATGGTCTTATATTTTCAATGTCCCAACGACCTTATAATTTACATTTTGTCAGGTAGTGCCGTTTTCTTAAAGCGGCTAGTTCCTTTGATCTTTGTTAGCAAAGTATTTATTTTGTCCCTGCAGAAAGTAATTTACCGTCATTTTTGACAAATTGTCTGTCTTTAGGCATTGAAGTCTCTCCGATTCGAATGAGATTTTCTACATTAGGTACATCATAATGTCCTTTTTACTGTAGTTTATGTTTTGTAGGTACTGTAAGAAGTAACTGCACATTTCGCAGAAAGAATGTGTGAAGATGTACAAGCACATGATATATAGAACATAGAAAGTGCATAGAAATCAGGCAAAGATGGCGCCATAATAGACTGCGAGTCTACATTTCTCTACTGTTTTGGATCATTATGGATGCCGCTAGACCACGGATTTGCCTGGAATTCACACTAGTCGACGACTAACACTTGTGTTCACTGAAACGTGTTGTTCTTTTCCGTCTGGACTTGTTATTTCGTTCTTTTTTTGTGATTTCTTCCATCCGTTTATCCTGGACGCCGGCTGAATGGTACTACGCTTATACCTGTGACGTATATCACGGGTTAGTTCTGCCGGTTCACCTTCGCGAATTTGGCGTGTGTGAATTTTAGATGCTACTATGATGAGCTGAATACAGCTGGGGAGAGATGCCAGACTCCCTCACACGCTGAGTGTTGTCCTTACGACCTCTTGTGGTTATCGAAAAGGCACGACAAACTGCGTTAGATGCCATCCCACCTTTCTACCATGCGGGTTACATGTTTACGGAAAGGCTTCGGTGGTAACCCTGAGGCAAAATCTGCATCCTATGCTATCTCCAGTCGTCTCGATGAATGTCTCGCCACTGGCAAAAGGTAGCTTAGGCTCTGTGAGTGAGGTTGACAAAAGGCGCAGTTTCTTCCTCACCGTAATCCAAATAACCGCGCAAGTCACCCATTTCAGCGGACACAGCAAGAGATACGACTGTCCACACGGCTGAACAAAGAGAGTGGTCTTCATCACTTGTGATGGACAACTATTAGAAAGTGCATACTTCAGATGGATTGGTCCAGGTTTATAAATAGATGCTGGAGCAAACCAATAAAAGGTTATAATTCAGCTCTGATATTCATCTTCTATCTGATTGAGGTGGCCCTGAAAAAGACCAATTAGCTAAGGTGTCGGAAACTTCCATTTTTCAGAAAACAGACATGTACGTTAATTTTTCAATTAATCAGAGTCAGACAATTCCAACAAAATGATGACGGCTCTTGGCTGAACGAACGACATCCCATATTTTGTCCAAATAGCCATCTCCCTCTTTTAGAACGTAGTCCTCACATTTAGCCCAATAACCTTTGTCTATATTTGAGAGGGCTGCATATGTTAGTTTTTTCATATCGCTTAGTTTGAAAGTTTTATTTTCAGCTGCTACTTGTTCTTTTATTTTCGCCCAAACGAGAACAAATGGGTTCTTCTTCTTCTTCTTCTGCGTACGCAGTCAGACAGTAACCATTATTTTTTCGAAAAAAGCGGCGGTCATCCTGAGGCTCTCGCCACTGCCATAGAGCTTGTCCTGCAGTTCCACTGGTAATGGCCACATCTGCTCTCTCTGATCCTCGTATGTCGGGCAGTTCTGCAGCAGATGTTCAGTGGTCATTTTACCAGTACCGCACGGGCATTCGTCGGTACACCCTATCTTCAATTTGTTGAATAGGTGGTACCTCAGTCTGTTGTGGCCAGTGCGAAGTCTGAAGACAACGACCTGCTCTCTTCGGTTCAACTGGTAATAGGCATCGTTTTTGGTGTAACCAGTATGTTCGGTTTCCCATTTGGTCATGTATCTGGCTTTGATAAGCCGTTTTGACTCTTCGCACGTCATACTAGTATCTGTTTGTGGTAGTCTTGCACCTTCTTTTGCCAGTCTGTCTGCCTCCTCGTTGCCTTGGATGTTGCAGTGTGACAGAACCCACTGTACCACTACTGTTTTTGGTGTGGACTGCTGGCACAGTTTGCAGAGTGATGCTCTTAAGTCATTAAGCTCAGTGTTTTTCTGGCTTTTTAGCGCTGTGACTACGGCGAGAGCATCTGTCAGCAGGACTATATGGCTCTCATTTTCACTGTGTGTCACCATTTCTTCCACTGCCGCCCTCAGTGCCTCTGCCTCCGCTCTGAAATTGCTTGTGTACTTACCAGTAGCGAATGACAGTGTTATTTTTCTGCCATTTGGTAGGTTCAGGAATGCTCCTGCTCCTCCGTTCTGTGTAGTGTTTGTTACAGAACCGTCGGTGTATGCATGGGTCCAGTCCATGCTTGGGTAGCTTTTCGTTATGAAGCTTAGGGTAGTATCTCTCCTTTCTTTTTCAGTCTGGCAGTTTTTGTTTGCAATACCTGGTATATTTTCTACCACCTCTGGAAATATATCCTGCCTCCAGGTAGGTTTTCGTACAGTAGTGATGGGTTTTGGTGTTGTTAGTGCGTTTATGGGATCTTCGTGCATCTTTGCTTTGGCTATTTCTGCAAAGTTTCTCCGCTTTAGTTTCCCATTTCCCAAATTGTTTAGTCTCTGGTGCATTGGATGGTCCGTCAGTCTTTGGAGTTTCTCTGACTGCAGCTGGGCTCTGCAGTCTCTTCTATCGGTCATGTATTGCAGTTTTGTAATCTTTTCAAGTTCTACAATTGGCGTTGACTTCATGCTACCTGTTTTAATTCTCATGGCTTGGTTTTGAAGTTTGTTAACTTTATTGAAGTTCGCCTTCGCTGCTGTTGTCCATGCCGCAATGCCATACTCGAGAACTGATCTCACTCTTCCAGTATACAGTTTCTTTAGTATGCCTTCGTCTGCTCCCCAGCTTGTGCCAGCAAGTTTCCTCATGATTGCCATTCTTTCTCTGTCTTTCATTCGGTTTCTCTCAATCTGACTTTTCCATGTCATGCGCCGATCAAATGTGACTCCCAGATAGGTTGGGTTGTCGTTTGGCTGCAGGATTTTGCCATTTAGACTTAATTTGGTATTGTGGGGTTTTAATGAAAGCGAGAATATTGTGCATGTGGTTTTCTCTTCGTTTATTTTGACCAGCCATGAGTTCGCCCACTCTTCCAGCGATGTTAGGGCCGTCTGCATCCGATTTCTTGCTATGGTGAGATTCTTTTCAGAGGTCCACATAGCCAGATCGTCTGCAAACATTGAGCTATGGACTCTTCTTGGTATATTCTCTTTAATATCGTTTATATATACCAGGAAGAGTGTGGGCGACAATACTCCCCCTTGGGGTACTCCCTGCTCGAGTGTCACCTTTTTGCTCATCTGCCCTTGTACTTGGACTCTGGCCGTTCTTTGTTTGAGGTAGTGGTTGATCCACTTGTACATCTTCCCACAGACATCACTTCTTCTTAGCTTGACTCTAAGTCCATCTTTCCAGACTTTGTCAAATGCCTTTTCCAGATCCACCCAAACAGCTACTGTGTGTTTCTGTGCCTGGTAGGCATCTTCTATCTCCTGGGCTATGAGGATGACCTGGTCCTCAGTGGATCTGTGCTGTCTAAAGCCGGCTTGCTGTGGAATTAGTATTCGTTTTTCTTCCAGATGCCACATCAGTCTGGTGTTTATCATCTGTTCCATCAGCTTGCCGACACAGCTCAGTAGGCTTATGGGCCTGTATCCATTTGGATCTGTTTTGTCCTTTCCTGTTTTTGGTACTGGTACCAGTATTGCATCTTTCCATGCCTGTGGTACAATTCCCCTTTTCCAGCTTTGGTTCAGGACCGATAGCAGTTTCTTCTTCGCTGTTTGGCCCAGCCCCATCAGCATTTCGTTTGTTATCCCGTCTTTTCCGGGAGATTTCCTTTTCTTTAGTGTTCTCATAGCCTCTTCCATTTCGCGCATTGTTAGTTTGGCCATCATGTGCTCTTCAGGAGCCGTATTCATGTTTTCGTGTCCCTTTAGCTCTTCGCTAATGTCTGTATGCTTATCTGCAGGGACCTCGATGTGGTTTGCTCTGGCATAGTGATCGACAAAGGCGTTTGCGGCTTTCTTACCTGTGATCAAGTTCTCGCCCTGCTTGATAGTAATTTGTTTATTTGACGGGGTTTCGTCGTTCATGGCTCTGACTAGCTTCCATAGCGTGTTCCCGTCTTTGTCCAGGTTTAGACTTTCCGTTTTATTTTTCCAGCTTTCTCTTGCTGTTTGCTTGAGAGTGTGTTTGTACTTCGCCGCGGCGGCTATGAGGGCGATGTTTGCCTCCATGGATTTTTCTCGCTCTGCCATGTTCCTAGCATTTGTTACTGCATCTTCCACTTTCTGCAACTCATCATTCCAGTAAGGCTTGTAGTTTTTCCTAGCTCCTCTTGGGATGGTTTCAGTGGCGGCTTGCATTATTGCCTTGCTTAGGCTCTCTACCATGGGCTTAATTTTGGTGTTTCGTGTGTTGATGGTTTCACACAGCCCATCTGTCAGGATTGCAAATCTGTCCCAGTCGGCTCGTTTGTAATTCCAACGTGGGAGCGGTTTTGTTTCCTGTGGGCCTACTTCCATGTCAAAGGTTAGCCTGATGGGCCTGTGGTCGCTACCTGCCAGTTGGTTTAGCACCTGGCGGTCTATTTTATGGTGTATGTCCTGTGTGGAGAAGGCCAAATCTGGAGTCGAGGTGGTATGCCATGTTCTTGAATAGAAGCTAGGGCTATCCTCCGGCCTATTTATTAGGGAGAGATTTGCATCTTTCTCCCAATCTTCCACTTCGTCACCTCTGCTGTCTGTGTCAGAGTATCCCCATCTCTCCGAGTGGCTGTTGAAATCTCCAACTACTATGCAGTTGGAGTCTCTGACCTCCATACTCGAGAGCGATAGGTCTCTATTTGGTGATCCGTACAGATTGAAAATGCGGAGCTTCGTCTCTTGAGCCATTATGTCAACTCCTACAATTTCTGCTTGTCCGGTGTGATTGACAGATACCGCGCTACTCGGTATGCAGTTTCTGGTCAGTATCAGGACCCCTCCTTTGTGGCCTTCTCTATCTAGACGGAAGGTCTGGTATCCTCTGATTGAGAATTTATGGTTATTGTTGAGGTGCGTTTCCTGGATACATGCCACGTCAATCTTACCTTCATGCAGGTGGTGTGTTAGGGAAAGTTTTTTGTTAATGACTCCCTCCGCATTCCACTGTAGTATTTTGAGGGTCTTGAGGTTTTGGCCAATAGAAGTTGCCCCATAGCCATGTGCCTTGACTCCACGACACATGGGTGGGTGACCACCAGTAGTCAAGGGTGGGCCCCTTCGAGGCGTGAGGCCCGGCACTATCGCTGCCTGGCGGGACTCCGCAGGATGAGTGCCATGCGTTTTTCCAATAGGTTGTACTGCCATCATGCTGCGATTTACGTTGCACTGTTTTGTTAGGCTTGCGGCCCCGTGCATCCGATTTCAACAGGCGTTTCTGTAGGGATGCCCTCCTTAGCCTTTGGCTGTCCCCAGCCTATCTGCAAGGCAGCAGTTGTTTATTATCAGAGTTGTCTCTCTTATGGAAGTTGTCTTACCAGACTATCGAGTCTTCACTACTCGTGTCTATAGGGTGCAATGATGATATGTGAGATGATATATGAGATGGACTGGTTTACCCGGAAGAGAGGCAGTCCAGTGTGTCTGTATCCCAGGATCGTCACGTCCTGCCAGAAACGTATCATTTGCATGTGAGTGGGGTATCTCTTTTTCCCTTTATTTTCTCGGCTTCTCTGCAGTGATGGTATGCCTTGCATTCCCCGCCAGCTGAAAGGTTGACACAGTAAGGCAGATGTGCAATGTCCGCTAGTCTGCATCTCTTCTGCGTCCATTGGTATGGCTGATAGCATACAGAGGTAGAGATCGAGGCAGAAGTGCATTTCACCAGGGGACAAGTCTGGTAATGTCACGGAGATGTTGTTCGCCTAGTGTGCGGGCAGCTCTCATGGTCATTGGTTGAGTCTCGACAGTTCACAGTGAGGTGGCTGCTCTACTGTTTTCGACACCCCGACCAGGTACTAAGTCTTTAGTTGGTGGTTTCGCCCCCCATCGCCATATAAGGTGAGTATCAAGCAGTTGTCCGCCCGCTTTGATCGGCATACGGCAAGGAACTCTTGCTGCGGCTCTACCGGATATGGCTGGGGCGCAAGCCCCAGGTCCCGAGCATGTAGGAGCCTCCCATTGCAGTGGTGCTGAGATTTTGGGCGGGATTGCGGCTTACAAGGGTTCGGCCGTAATCCCCCACATGGTAGCCTCGCGCCATTGGCTTATCAGCCTGGTACGTGAACCAAAGTGTCTGCGGCTCCTCTCGATATGAGCTGGTTTTCCGTAGCAACGCCCTGTCATTAGTAAGGTAAAACTGACCTGTCTTCAGATGGTCTATTTCCAGCACCCGTTCACTATTTGGTCAGACGAATTTATTGAGGGCTTTTGTTTGTCAATGACCAGGTATTTGAAATCTGCGGTTTCTGCAGGGTTAAACACGATTTCCGTGGCGTTCTTTAATTAGAGTGTTTGAGAGCTGACTTGTCTTCCGTGAGTCTAATACCAGCGTACGTTCATTTTTAGAATGAACTCTCGATTTCATCTCTCGATCGGTAGTGCTCTCGATTTATCAGTCGTTTTACAGTATTGGCGTGTTCAGTCAAATAAAGCCGCAGGTTCCACTCCTGGTGGTGCCCTTCCGTCAATTCCTTTAGCGAGACAATCAAGTTACTTAGAGGGTGGCCCCAGATTTTCGAGGGTCTAATTCCAGCACATGTTCACTATTAGACCCCCCGAAGGTGCTCTCTTTTGACAGTCATTCTACACTATTGGCGTGTTTAGTCAATTTTAGCCTCAGGCTCCACTCCTGATAGTGCTCTTCCATTAATTCCTTTATCAAAACACTGGATGCAGACCAACCGAGCCTCAGAGGGCATAACCCCAGTTTTCTGAGGGTCTAAATCCAGCACCAGTTCCATATTAGACCCCAGAAAAGTGGTCTCGGCATGTCAATCATTTCAGTGTTGGCCGTGTTGAGTCAAATTAAGCCGCAGGCTTCACTCCTGGTGGTGCCCTTCCGTCAATTCCTTTAAGTTTCAGCTTTGCAACCATACTTCCCCCGGAACCCAAACACTTTGGTTTCCCGGAAGCTGCCCGCAGAGTCATCGAAGCAACTCCTGCGGATCGTTAGTCGGCATCGTTTATGGTCAGAACTACGACGGTATCTGATCGTCTTCGCGCCTCTGACTTTCGTTCTTGATTAATGAAAACATTCTTGACAAATGCTTTCGCAGTAGCTCGTCTTGCGGCGATCCAAGAATTTCACCTCTAACGCCGCAATACGAATGCCCCCGTTTGTCCCTGTTAATCATTGCCTCCAGTTCCGAAAACCAACAAAATAGAACCGAGGTCCTATTCCATTATTCCATGCACCATTATTCAGGCAGCCGAGGCCTGCTTTGAACACTCTAATTTTTTCAAAGTAAACGCGCCGGCCAACCAGGACGCTCAGCGAAGAGCACCCGTGGGAGAGAGCCGGCAGACGGTAGGGCAGGAGAAAACGGGCAGTGAACCGGCTCGAGCCGGACCGCCCGCCTGCGCCTGAGATCCAACTTCGAGCTTTTTAACTGCAACAACTTTAATATACGCTATTGGAGCTGTAATTACCGCGGCTGCTGGCACCAGACTTGCCCTCCAATAGATCCTCGTTAAAGGGTTTAAAGTGTACTCATTCCAATTACGGGGCCTCGAAAGAGTTCCGTATTGTTATTTTTCGTCACTACCTCCCCGTGCCGGGAGTGGGTAAGTTGCGCGCCTGCTGCCTTCCTTGGATGTGGTAGCCGTTTCTCATGCTCCCTCTCCGGAATCGAACCCTGATTCCCCGTTACCCGTTACAAACATGGTAGGCATGTCACGTACCATCGACATTTGATAGGGCAGACATTTGAAAGATGCGTCGCCGGCACATGAGGCCATGCGATCAGCACAAAGTTATCCAGAGTCACCAGTGGGGACGCCGCAACTCCGCGAGGGGAAACGACGATTGGTTTTGAACTAATAAAATCGCTCTTTCCGCGAGGGTCGGAGCTTGGTAAGCATGTATTAGCTCTAGAATTGCCACAGTTATCCAAGTAGGATCGTGTCATCTAAGGAACCTCGACTGATTTATGAGCCATTCGCGGTTTCACCGTGAGACAGTGTGAACTTAGACATGCATGGCTTAATCTTTGAGACAAGCATATGACTACTGGCAGGATCAACCAGATATCTGTCGGAGACGTACGTACAGCACACACCGGTCGGCGGAGGAAGGGTGTGTAAAAAGCCTCACTGGGACGACGGCCGCAGGGACCGACTGACGGGACGGACGGACTTTTGTTCCACCCGTCCCTCACTCCGTCGACCTAGGACCGCCTGACAGGGGTCTCCCACACGCACCAGACGACCGACCGACCGGGCTCGCTCGAGGAGGGATGGCAGCGCTCTGTGCAGAACGGATCCCAACGTCCTCGGCGATGAATTTCACTGGGACTAGAGACAATTTGGCCTGCCGGCCTGCCCTTCTCCGTAGGAGAACGCAGGGCCTCGAGGCAACGATTCCTGCTTTCCATTTGCCGGTTACAAGCTCTTTGCGAGAGTCGGACCACTGGCGAGACGTACTGTCGAGCTCTGCTATAAGCCTTAGATAAATCACCACGGACGGACCACGTTTCCTGATACGGACCAGACGAGCGCACCTCGGTGGAGGAGCCACTACAACAAACCGCACCCAATTCGCTCTACGGGGAAAGGCAGGCGAGCGTTTTCCGCAAGCCCGCGCTATCGCTCCGCCTGGCGGGACTGAGATCGCTTTACGAACACTGGTTGAAATTGAGTCGCTGCGGCGAGACAACTACCCCAGATGTTTTCGTTATGTCTGGTCAACGATAACAAGTCTTAAATGATCTTCTTCTTCTTCGTACGCTGTCAAACGTTCAACCTGTATTTGCTCGAAGAAAGCAGCGGTCATCCTGAGGCTGTCGACACTGCCATAAAGCTTGTCTAGTGTTGCCACTGGTGATGACCACATGTGCTTTCTCTTGTCCTCATATGTCGGGCAGTTTTGCAGCAGATATTCAGCGGTCATTTTCCCGGTACCACAAGTGCATTCGTCAGTGCCACATATCTTCAGTTTATTAAATGATCGAACTATCGATCATCGTTTGAAGCTGTTCTTTTGAAAAACGACATTCCAACCGTTTGTGTGTGACATTAACCTTCATATCGAGGTTAACGGAAAGTTGTTCAACACGAGTCTTTCTATCTCACCCCCCCTCCCCCCCCCCCCCCCCCGCCCCCCTTTCCCACAAAATTAAACTAACAACATTCGTCTTTTTATTATTTTTATTAATGTCAGATACTATACAATATCACAATACTGTTAATACAGTCAGATATTGACAGGACATGACGGGAGATTTATTGAATCCTAGTTCGTGACCGCTGGGGTGCTGAGTTATATGTATTAGAATTCAATGAAGGGGAAGTCATTCTCAATAGAGGTTTATTGTATGTCATTGATTTATTGCCCGTATTATACATTCAAAATCAGGTGCAATTCAGCGACACTGATAAGCCATTACCGGACACAGTGTACTAAGCGTGTACATTTTACAGACAGGAACTCCAAGACTTTTCACACATTGTAAAATATGGCTTCTTAATCATGTGGTCCTTTTTGAATTATATAGGAATATCACGGAAACTTTCAATGTTCATATTTTGCGCCGTTTTCTTGAACTATATACACGAGACTCAAGTTGTCCTGGCCTCTAATTTCAGAGTTATGTTTTATAACATACACAATTTTCTCTTTGTTGTGTCTTCCAATTTAACGGATGTTTGATTATATTCTTACATATCTTGATCTTCTTATTTATTGCATTACTTGTGGTATTTTTGTCAATGTATTTTTTTCTAAAATGTGATAGCCTCCACGCAATACGTCATCTGTATTTACAAAATTCAAGTCATAAACTTTGCTGCATAACCCCAACAATGTTGATGCTGTATGTAAGATTCACATTAAATGTATAAATTCCTTGAACTTCCCACTAATTAATTGTCTTCACTATTTATGTATATCTTTCTTTTATTACATTCGGTATCCATTATTTATACAATTATTCACAAATTCTTTTTCATCCTCTCTTCACACGCTCATCCATTTGTGACCAAATAAATTAATAAAATACTCATTATTTATTAGTCCATTCTCATTCATCACACATTGATTCACTAATTTGTCAGTCCATTCATCATACACTTGTTCATTAATCTTTACTTTCAATTCATCATACTCTCATTCATTCCTTTTCATGTTCATTCGGTAAATATGCGTTCCTTAATTTGTCCACAGCCATTCATCAGACACTGTTTCATTCATTTGTCCATAAATCCGCCATAAACTCATGTATATTCTATCCACTAAATCACTCACTGAATAATTGATTGATACACAGCCACCTATTACACTATTAAACAGTTGTCCCTTCATAACACACTCATTCATCCATGTATCAGTCCATTCACCACACTCATTCATCTATATATCAGTCTATTCACCACACTCATTCATCCATATCTCAGTCCATTCACCCCACTCATTCATCCATATCTCAGTCCATTCACCACACTCATTCCGTAAAGTATCACTCCATTCACCACACTCATTCATCCGTGTATCAGTCCATTCACCACACTCATTCCGTCAAGTATCACTCCATTCACCACACTCATTCCGTCATGTATCAGTCCATTCACCACACTCATTCATCCATGTATCAGTCCTTTCACCACACTCATTCATCCATATCTCAGTCCATTCACCACACTCATTCATCCATGTATCAGTCCATTCACCACACTCATTCATCCATATCTCAGTCCATTGACCACACTCATTCATCCATGTATCAGTCCATTCACCACACTCATTCATCCATGTATCAGTCCATTCACCACACTCATTCCGTAAAGTATCACTCCATTCACCACACTCATTCATCCGTGTATCAGTCCATTCACCACACTCATTCATCCATATATCAGTCCATTCACCACACTCATTCATCCATGTATCAGTCCATTCACCACACTCATTCATCCATGTATCAGTCCATTCACCCCACTCATTCCGTAAAGTATCACTCCATTCACCACACTCATTAATCCGTGTATCAGTCCATTCACCACACTCATTCATCCATGTATCAGTCCATTCACCACACTCATTCATCCATATCTCAGTCCATTCACCACACTCATTCATCCATGTATCAGTCCATTCACCACACTCATTCATCCATGTATCAGTCCATTCACCACACTCATTCCGTCAAGTATCACTCCATTCACCACACTCATTCATCCGTGTATCAGTCCATTCATCACACTCATTCATCCATGTATCAGTCCATTCACCACACTCATTCATCCATGTATCAGTCCATTCACCTCACTCATTCATCCATGTATCAGTCCATTCACCACACTCATTCATCCATGTATCAGTCCATTCACCACACTCATTAATCCATGTATCAGTCCATTCACCACACGCATTCATCCATGTATCAATCCATTCACCACACTCATTCATCCATGTATCAGTCCATTCACCACACTCATTCATCCATGTATCAGTCCATTCACCACACTCATTCCGTCACGTATCACTCCATTCACCACACTCATTCATCCATGTATCAGTCCATTCACCACACTCATTCATCCATATCTCAGTCCATTCACCACACTCATTCATCCATGTATCAGTCCATTCACCACACTCATTCCGTCAAGTATCACTCCATTCACCACACTCATTCATCCATGTATCAGTCCATTCACCACACTCATTCATCCATGTATCAGTCCATTCACCACACTCATTCATCCATGTATCAGTCCATTCACCACACTCATTCATCCATGTATCAATCCATTCACCACACTCATTCATCCATGTATCAGTCCATTCACCACATTCATTCATCCATGTATCAGTCCATTCACCACACTCATTCATCCATATCTCAGTCCATTCCCCACACGATCATTCATTGTCTATTCCATCCATTCATCACACACTAATTCAGAAATTGTTCCCTAGTTCATGACACATTCACCCATTAATTGTAGCACCCATTAATTGTAGCACCCATTAATCATGCACTAAACCATTCATTTTGGGTCCATTCATTACATACCCATGCGTGGATTGTCACGTTATTTTACCACACACTGATTCACAAATCTTGTCACCCATTTATAACACTCATTCATCAATGTCTGCATCTATTCAAAATAAACTCATTCGTTAATCTCTTCATCAGTTCATCGAAAACATTATTTAATTTGTCCATCCATTTATCACACATTCATTCGTTAATATGTTTTCTGCCCATTCAACAAACATTCATCACATTCTCTTCTCCACGCAGTTTTTGATCTTCATCTCTTACTCTTCTCCTGGGGATTCCATGTAATAGCCAATAAGGCTATGCTGGGAAGCCGCTTTCCATGGCGTCCTATCCAGCTTCCTTTTCTTTGCATAATTTGTTGTCTCAGTTATCTGCTCCTGTCCTATAAGTCTTCATTCCCAACCGTGTCTTGCCAATTGGTCCAATATCCTCCGTAAGCATCTGTTAACAACGAACTGGAGTCTTTGTTGGATGACCTAGGTCGTTCTCCATGTTTCCGCTCCATACAACAGTACCCAATTGACACTTGCCTTGAATATTCTAACTAGTATGACTCTTGATTTCCCTAGACCTCCATATGTTGTAAGATCAGACACCTACCCATTCATTATCGACGTTTTTGATACACTTGTGTGGACCATATTCGTGATCAATATTTCTCAGTGTTGGGCCCCATAATTAAATATCGTGCCGACATCTCTTAAGCGTCAACAAAAAGAAATATGTTGAAGAAGATAAAGAATAATAGGAGGAGGAGGATGAGAAGTAGTAGTAGTAGAAGAAGAAGAAGAAGAAGAAGAAGAAGAAGAATA